>CM052983.1:1094322-1414449 GCA_028554685.1 Agrotis ipsilon | reverse complement strand
AACTGGGTTCTTGTCACTACGTCTGACTACATGCGAAGTTCCTGATTTATTTAGGTTTTATGTGGATGACTTCATTTTTTCTCGTGATTATGTTATTAGTCTGTACATCTTTCCAATGCCTGCCCAGGAATAGGAGGTACTTGCACTGGTTTCCCGCCAACTCTGCCCTGTCCCCATGCGAAATATGTTAAAATCTACCCAGGTTCCTGATTTATTTAGGTTTTATGTGGATACTTCATTTTTGTCTCATGATTTTTTTATCGTACTTTACAACCCCCTGTCCAAATGCTGCCCTGGCACTATGTCTGTCTGTCGAGCACGGCCACGCCGCAATAGCGGCGTTAAGACCCCTTCTTTTGGGATGGCTGGAATACGCGTCACGGCGTCCTACCTTTCCGCGTGAACTCAGGGCCTCACGAACACGGATAGTTCGGGAGGTACCTGTGTCTAATGAGGAAGGAGGAAACGCCTGGATGTCCCACTGCGAAGATCCTCCGGGCGACTTCGCATGGTGCACAGTCAAGCATATGTGCATGATTGCCCCGCTTGGGCGGTGCCAAAACATTCCTCACGGCGGCGATAGGCGAATACTCTCCGCCCCCCGCAGTGGTCGGCGGCCCTGCTGTCGGGCGATACGGAGTGGGAAGCGGTCGCCTCCTTCCTTCTGCGAAGCTGTATATCTCGGCGAAGGAGTAGGCGCGCCGCGCGAGAAGGACAATTTCCCTCCTCCACCCTACCCCGCGGTGGTGGACGCCCACGGCTTCAGACGACCCAGGAAGATGTCCTGCCACCGCAGGGCGCGGGCATGCGGGCGGCGAGTAAAGGGTAACTCGCCGTCCGACCATGGACCATTGCGCCCGCGGGTAGACAGCGCGTCGTGTTGGAATGACTGGGCCCCCTCTCAGAGGCCAAAGCCTTCCGGGGTCGCGGACTCCCCAAAGCCTGCCGGGGTCGCGGCGGGACTCATTCCCTCACCGTCATAAAGGGCTTTGAAGGACACCGGGATTTTAGTCAGTACAAGTATGACAGTAGGGGGTGGGAGGACTCATTTGACGATTTTACCACGATAAAAAAAAAGGAAATGTCTGTCGGATCAGCAACCCCTGAGTCGATTTTAAAAAATATTTCCCATAGCCGACATAGTGCCATGGAACACAAGCACACGTACCCCCATCCTGGGCAGCATTTGGACGGTTGTAAAATACGATAAAAAAATCCATGCAGACAAAACCATTAGATCCACACATAACATCGAATAAATCACGAAACCCGGGGGTAGATGTTTAAAATAATAAGCATGTAGACAGACATTAGTGACAAAAAACAGTGCAAGTACTCCCATCCTGGGCAGCATTTGGACAGTGTAAAATACGATTTAAAAAATCATGGAGGACAAAAAATGAAGACATCCACATAAAAAATCTAAATAATTCAGGAACCCCAGGTAGATTTTAAAATCTTACGATATAGACAGAACATTAGTGGCAGGAACTCAGTGCAAGTACTCCATTCTGGGCAGCATTTAGACAGGTGTCAAAAATACGATTTATTAAAAAAAATCATGGACAAAAATGAAGTCATCCATATAAAAAATCTAAATAAATCAGAAACCCTAGGGTAGATTTTTAAATATTTCGCATGTAGAAGACATTAGTGGAGCAACCCAGCGCACGTACACCATTCTGGGCAGCATTTGGATCCGCAGTTGGGCAATATCCTTTCATAATTATCAAGGTTTCAGTGGCTGCCGGGGTAAATATAAAAGCAGTAAAGCAAGCATGCAGTGTAGCCTCCAACACCAAGAGTCTGGGAACCAAGCAGTTCGAACTCAGGTGGGATGAGACAATAGACTCAGTGGCTGAGCTAGCACTTGCTAGGTTCCTGGGTTGAATGCCCAATGAAACCTGCCACACCACAATTCAAGAATGCTGTTTGCGACGAGATGTTTCCTCTTTTTTTTGCAAAAGTTTTTCCGTCGTCCCGAGCATGTACATGGGCCGACAGCAAGTTGCCCTTTACGTGCGGTCTGCATGCCTGATTAATTACAGCTTGTCAAAAGAAAGTGTGAAAAAATGAGTTGCGTACTAGTCGTTTTATTCATGATAAATAAACAATTATGCACTGATTGTTTCAAATCTTAATAAGATATAAATCCTCGTGTCACAATGTTTGTCTTCAATGGACCCAAACCACGTAGCCGATATAATAAAAATTCTCACACAATGTGCATTCGATCCAACTTGAGAGATAGGATAGTTTAAATCTCAAATTTTAGACCGGTCCTCCACCCGTGTGAAGCCGGGACGGCCGCTAGTAATGTATAAAATAGTGAAATAAACACGATGTAATTGTTTTTAACACGAAGAAACTACCGTAGATGACTTTTAAAGATAAGTGCTTTCACAAAAAACGTTCGTAGTTATCATCAAAAATCAACGCATCACACATGCGAAGTCAGCACTGGCAGAGCCTCGTCGCGTGTGTGAAACATTTCTATCATTTGATCTGAACCACTTGCGACCGCGCTAAGTCACCGCTGTGTAATCTCATTACCTTTGACCCCTGGACCCCGGAACATAAATGCTATTGAAGAAACCGTGGCTTTTAGTCATTAAAAGTCCCTAGACAGTCCTCCGCCTCTCCGCCCGGTCGGGTTGGTGGGACGGATTGGATGATTTTACCGATACCACGATAAAAAAAAACTGTTATGATTGTCATATGCGGCCGCCCCCGCACGCACTCTCTCTAAGACCACATGTGTATGTTTCCCTTTTTGTGTTACGTGGTAAAATCATCAATGAACTGACTCCCACCCGGGGAGGACGGAGGGACTGTCAGACGTTGTACTAGACATAAAACGACAACAGGTCCTTCATAGCCCTTTATGTTCCGGGGTTCACGTGATAGGTATAACTCCCCCGCGACCCGCGACCCCCGGCAGGCATGAGGGGGGCCCGTCCATATGCTCACGCTGTGCTATAAGCTGCGTAACCTAATGATCCCTGATGAAGCTGTCCTGCCCTATTTTGTAAATATCTTCTCTACAGGTAGTTCAACAGCAGTTCTTCAAAAAGTCACTCTGGTGGCAACCCAATATGTCCGCGAGAGACTCCAAAATGGCAGCGTCCCATCACTAACTTCTTCATCAATAAGGATGAGCCGAAACGCGATGAGGAGGTAGATGTGGAAGACCAGGATCAGGATGAAGAAGGGGTAAGACTTTGGGAACTATCATTCATTATCTTCCTGGCTTACCCCATTTTACTTGTGGTCGTCGCAACACGTTTTTTTTCTTTCCATTCTCCCCTATCAGACGTCACAGTATCATTTGACTGGCCTGTTGGTCTAGTTAGTGACCCTGACTGCTATAACCGTGGGTCGTAGGTTCGATTCCCACCCAAGACAAATGTTTTGTGTGATGAGCATGATCATTTGTTCTGTGTCTGGGTGTAATTTTTATCTATAATATGTATGTATTTAGAAACTAGCGGCCCGTCCCGGCTTTCGCACGGGTGGAGGACCCGGTTCTAAAACCCGGTCCCGATGGTTACAAACACAACAAATAAATAATTATCCGAAACGGTCCAGCCGTTTTCATGTTATGTTCGTAACAACGGAAAACGGGTTTCCATTTTTATATATATAGATAGATATATAAGTATGTTTATCAGTTGTCTAGTACCCATAAACACAAGCTCTGCTTAGTTTGGGGACTAGATGGCGTTGTGAAGTTGTGAAATATTATTATTATTACTCGCCCGTTCGCACCTTCGGTGGCAAGCACGCCTGCCTAGAAATAACCTACTCACTCTTGGCTTAAAGTCCCCATTTATTTTTCCTTTACAGCTGGCACCTCTCAACCAAAAGAAATCAAAACGTCATACAGTCAGATACAGAGGAAGAAATTCTAATAGAGAAACCAAAAAACACAGTTTTTAGACGAAAGCATTACTTTAGAACCGTTGAATGGAGAAGATAGTCATAAAATTGAAGAATATTATCCCAAGGTCAAAGGTCTAAAGGATAAGGGTCATGTGGGGGAAGAAAGACGACGGGAAACAGAGAACTAGAGAGTAAGAGAAGACGGGACATGGAGACTTCTAGTAAGGAAGGAGTTAACGTTCATTGAGGCTTGTGTTGGGGGCTTTGAATTGTGGTCAAGAAAATTTTGGGGTCATTTTTTGTTTGACGAATATTTAAGGTTTTTTTGTTTTTTATATATATTATAATTAAATGTTGTTGATTTGAAGACTAAATTAGGCTTTAAAACAACTTCAATGCTATTGCTGGTAGCTTTGTATAAATTAGAGATTTTTTTTTGCCACCAAACATCTTAAGGTGCTCCCTCACCGCCGAACTGTAATATAACGTTACAGATTAGAACATTTCATCAGTGAGGTGAAGACAATCGAGCATCACAATGCGCACCTTGTATCAAATCTATACTAAATGTACGCGAAATGCTCGTCAGTCAGGGATGGGTAGTACTGTAATGTAATGCTCAAAGTTCAATCTATAATGTTACATTACACGCGAATGCTCTCGGTGAGGGAACCGCCTTGAAAGAAAAGTTAATTAACACTTTTTTTGGTTTTGAATCGGTTATTTTTCTTTTATTGTATCTTTTTTAGTTCAATCAAATATTCAACCCAAGTAAAATAGAATTTGTAATCCATAGCACCGATAAATGAGTTAATAAACTGCATGAAACAAAAAAAGGATTCCCCTAACCTCGGATTAATCGGTTGTATAAACAATAATTATACTCAGTCTTTTTGAAGTCGGTTATAAAAATGTTTCAATGAACTATTAATATGCATTATGAATCTCAAGTTTTTTTTACATCTGAAAACTGAACTACAAATTAAAGTCAGAACCAACACACAGAAGCGTTTAGAAAATAGGTGCGTCCACACAGAACGAGCAGCCTCGCGAAGCACTTGCCTCGCGACGCAAAAACAAAAACGTTAGAGTTCAGTAAAACAAATTTTACTGAACTCTAACGTTAGCCGACAAATGGCCAATTTGACATATCAAACTTTTAAAATTTGTCGAAAAAAATGACGTCATTAGAAATATTTGTCGAGTTCGACACCATCTCTAAAACCGAGAATCGGCCCCCTGCTCGGTTAGTGGACGAGACTGCCGAGGCAAGAGCGCGTGCTGCCGCGGTCGACCTACCGAGCCATCCAGTGTCGGCTTTTGTTTTGCTCAAAGGCGCCTCAGTCCGTTTGCCGTGCGCACTCTGGACGCTCGAGAGGCAGTTTCCCTCGCGCGGCAAATTTCTCGCGAGGCTGCTCGCTCTGTGTGGACGCACCTATTGAGTAATATTGTATGATGTTGACCGTCTATGATATAATCATGTTTTTGATAATAAGTATTGTATGAAATACAGGGATAAGAACTATGTGATGACGTATGTTAATAATTAAAATAAATATACAACGTGTAACGTTAAAAGCGCACAACCTCTCGTGAGTTAACTCAGCACATGTTTACTGAACAATGTTTGTTCTAAGACTTTTGGAAATGCACAAAAAATAATATAGATTTTTCGGCCCGAGCAATTTCTCATTTTGAATAAAACCAATTATTTTTTTGCGAATTAACCCACGAGTGGTTTTTGCACTTAACGTTACACGTTGTAGCAAAAAAAAAAAACTTTCGATCATGGCTAGTGAGACAGTGCCCAATAATCGGGATATACCATAAAACTAATAATAAGGCATTTTCTTAATTGGTAAAACCATCAAATGAGTCCTCCCACCCAGGGCTGGACTGGAGTGACTGTCAGACTAGTACTCTCGCTGTTAACATGTTTTGGGACTTATGGAACATTTCCACGAGGCCAATTGGTGAAACATTCCAATGTTGTGAATTAAGGTAGCTGTCTCAATAAGGGCTGATTTTCCAATAGTCAGATAACTATTATCTTCTGAGGAATAAAAATGTCGGTTTGACAGCTAATCTATAAATAAAAATAAATTTAAAATTTAAAAAACCCCCGACACAAAAACCAAGTTCCCTTTAAAAAGTAAAAAATAATAAAAATACGTCGCGTTGGGGGACTGCTCCAAATTATTTATCATCTCCTGTTTTTTTGCAGTCCCCCAACGCGACGTATTTTTATTATTTTTTACTTTTTAAAGGGAACTTGGTTTTTGTGTCACGGGTTTTTTACATTTATTTTTTATTTTATACTTTTTATAGGTACCTACATACTGATATCATTTTATGTTGCTAAGAGTACTCCCGATTAATTCGTCAATATTCCCTTTTAGTACGCTTTCATTTGATACCCAACTCGAGTATATTTGCAGACCCTCGGTTACCTTTCCCCACTTTCATCCCCACAACTTCTAAATGGTTCAACCGATTTTCATCAAACATGTCTAAGAACACTCGCAGGTAAGTCACCTTTCATACAAAAAAAACTAAATTGAAATCGCTTCATCCGTTCGGGCTCTATAATGCCACAGACAGACAGACAGACACGTCAAACTTATAACACCCCTCTTTTTCCGTCGGGGGTTAAAAATATGTCAAATCGCTATTTTTATTCATGAGATAAAAGTTAACTGAGAAATAAAAATAGTTGTGTCACTTATTTTCTATAGATTAGCTGTCAACCCCAATTTTTATTCCTCAGATAAAAGTTATTCGACTATTGGAAAATGAGCCCTGATTGGAATGTTTCTACTAAATTCTAATCATGCATTGTTTACCAAATCAGTTTAAAAACATAGTATGAATTTGTGGTTTGTTTCACGTAGAAACCTTTTTTATGTGCTACTAGCGGCCCGACCCGGCTTTGCACAGGTGGACATGATGATTTTCGTCCTCTAAAACCCGGTCCCGATGGTTACAAGACAATAAAAAAATAATTATCGGAATCGGTCCAGCCGTTTTCCAGTTATGAGCTTAGCAACACATTTTGCGATATTTTTTTTATATTATACGAAAGATGATTTGAAACGACAACCTCGCACTGCTAAAAACAAAAAGAGTTGTACAAAGTGAGATTTTTTTTATCTTTAAATAATGAAGTAGGTATTTGAAATGTATTCCTAAGATTTTTGTTACTAAAATAATTCACGTTAATATTTTCTAATGAAATAGGTATAACTTTAAGTATGAGTACCCCCAATTCGAACCAAACTGTAAAATAGTTAAGAATTTGGGCATTAACATTTAATTTTCTGTACTTTCGTTCAGTCCTGTAACTAGCTTTTTATTCGCCCTATGCCAAGGACAACAATGTGCAGGTAAAAAAGCTGTCTTTACCTGCCAATTGAGGTCCTGGTGTGGCCAATTGTTGTCCTGATCTGGACAATTATGGTCGGCCAATCGTACTCCTGTCTGAACAACTGTGAATCTGATCTGGCCAACTGTGATCCTGGTATGGCCAACTGTGTTCCTGGTATGGCCAACTATGATCCTAGTATGGCCAACTGTGATCCTGGTATGGCCAACTGTGAGCCTGGTCTGGCCAACTGTGATCCTGATCTGGCCAACTATGATTCTGGTCTGGCCAACTGTGATCCTGGTATGGCCAACTGTGATCCTAGTATGGCCAACTGTGATCCTGATATGGCCAACTGTGATCCTGGTCTGGCAAACTGTGATCCTGGTATAGCCAACTTTGATCCTGGTCTGGCCAACTGTAATCCTGGTCTGGCCAACTGTGATCCTGATCTGGCCACCTGTGATCCTGATCTGGCCAACTGTGATCCTGGTCTGGCCAACTGTGATCCTGGTATGGCCAACTGTGATCCTGGTCTGGCCAACTGTGATCCTGGTCTGGCCAACTGTGATCCTGGTCTGGCAAACTGTGATCCTGGTCTGGCCAATTGTGGTACTGGTCAGGCCATTTCTGTGCCCCTTCAGGGTCTTCGCCCTTGGCCCATCCCAGTTTACGGCACTGCTTCTGTTTATTAATAATGGCAGGCTTAACTGAATGTTTAAAACTTATGCTCTTTCAATTGGGTACCTAGTAATTTAAGTAACGCCAGATTTTACTGGAAACTAATAAATAACTTTTCTCTCTAATAATTAACTGATTTATTTCTTTAAGAAAATATTAATGTGAATACATAAGAGACCTAGTATATAAGAAAACCATTTTGTTTAGTTAAGTTTGCACTATTAAGAATAAGATTCTCAGTTTTTTTGGACCAAAATAAAAGTAAGTTATGACAAAACAATATTTTATTTTAATCTTTTATCTTCTTTTACCGCCGAAGTCTTAAAAAGAAGACAATCACCTCAATCTGGGATGTTAATCTAGATTTCTTCTTCTATTATATTAATTCACGAAGTGAATCATAAAAAATATTGTGTGTCCACCCTGTGAACGCCGGTACTGATCCTTGGTGGAATGACGACGATGGTGAAGAAATAACAAGATTCTTGTGTTTCCACGTTTAATAACGTTTACAAAAAAGAATTTAAGTTATAAAAAAGAAATTGTTGTTTCAAGCGCGTGAGTATGAGGATGCGCGTTATTGTCGAGTGGTCTGCGCAGCGGGGGGGGCGCGCGCCGCTTTCAAAATCCATAGACGCTTGCGTGGACGCTGGCATAGACGAATGGATGGAGCGGGCTTGATACTACGCCGTGAGCGTGGGTGTCCATGCAGACATGCTAGGCGTCAACACACCCACTGTGTGTCACAAAGGCAATTCATAACAAAAGTGATTCTCTATGAGCTTCGTCAACTAAGAATAGGATGACCTTTTTTTCCGTCGTAAAATCAGCAAATGAGTCCTTCCATCCAGGGTAGAGCGGGAGAGACTGTCAGACTCGTACTGACAAAAAGCAATGTCCTTCAATAGCCCTTTACGTTCCGGGGTCACGGTAATAAGTCCCGCGATCTTGGCAGGCTTTGGCCTTCTAAGGGGAGGGGGGGCGTCATAATGCTGACGCTCTTTTAGGCCCTCGTGGAATACAACGCGCCGTCGACCCGGGCATGATCCATGGTTAGACAGCGAGTCGCCCATTACTCGCCGCCCGCGGAGCCGCCCATTACTCGCCGCCCGCGGAGTCGCCCGGAGATCGTCCTACGACGTCTTTCCCCGTGCGCGTCTTCCACTGCGCTCCTCCGCTAGCATGACTGCTCCGCACAAGGACGCGACCGCTTCTCACTCCGTCTCGCTTCGCAGCATGGCCTCGACAGCGTAAGAATAGGATGACTTTGGCGCCATATTGTTGAAAATTAATTTACACAAAGTATTTTCTAACATAATTGTCGTACTTATATGAAACGCAGAGCGTTGCTGTAAAAGAAAAAGTTTTCAATGTTTTTATGTTATGATGATGCTATCTAGCTGATTTCAGCCACAGCGACTGAAATCAATGGCTTTTTAGAGTGGTTGAGTACTTTGGAGTTATTATGATAGAGCACACTCTATCATAATAATATTTGTATGCATAGATGGTGCGAAATAAAATATAAAAAATGTGTTTATATATTTTATTGTTCTATAATAACTCTACAAAATCTACTAAACCGTAGAAAATTCAAAATGATCGCGTACAAAACTATTACAAAGGGCTTAAACTTAGAAATAAATAATCACAATTCGTTTTTGTCATAAAAAATAAAATTTCATCAATGTAGGTTCTCAAACGATATAATTTTAAAGTAATTTCTTTAAACGTGAAAATATGCTCTAAAAATAACTAAAAATGTAAATCGTCCTTGCTACTACGATATAATGATACAATTCGACTGACTTACGTCGTCGTGGCGAGCGTGTTTTGTTTTTCATGTACTCGTAGATAACCGCACGTTTTATGTCATATGTCGTAGTGGTAAGGATGATTTTCACTTGTAGTTGGAATCGGTCGGATTGCGTCGCATCGCGTCCCCTATGTGCTCAGTCGTGTGGTGGTTGGGAGTGACCTGTGTCATGTTAAATAAGTACCACAATCTTTTGAAGTACTTTTTTAGGTTTTATTTATTTTTAATGAAAAGCAAGTTGGAAATCTTTATCAAAATATCTAGTTGGCAAGAATTGACAGAAATAAGTCCTGAAAAATGTTAAAATTTTGGTTACTAGGTGGCGCTTTCATCGCACACAGCGAAAAAAATTATTTTCCGAATTTATAATTATTTAGGGAATTAAGTATCGTATTACGGTGGGATTTCAATATTATTTATTATAAACAATATTAATATTTTCTTTAGAATACTTTCAAAGTAGATTTTGTTATATTTAGAGCATATTTTTTTCATAAAATAAAAAACATATAAAAAAAAATCTTATTTAAAACCTTAGAATGAGTATAATATAGTAGGGTATTTATAAAATAATGGTAATTAAGAATTTGAGATAATTTTGTATAGAAATATTTTTCCTGTTTTACCATGGAGTATCATAACGGCGGAGCTCGTAGCTAAATAATTACAGCCGCACAGGCCGATCTTCCGGGTTAAGCCACGCTTGCCGAGGCTGGTCTGTGGATGGGTGACCATCTGTCATAGCGAGTTTCCTCAGTGCGAGGAAAGCAAGTAAAGCCGTTGGTCCCGGCTGTCATTTGTAGATCTTTTACAGTCGTTACTGTTAGTCAGAAGCTCTAAGTCTGACAACCAGTCTTACCATGGGGTATAGTATTACTCAGTTACTATGTTGTGAAGGTCTGATAGTCAGTCGCTCCATGTAAAATACTGATATTCAGCTGCATCTGGTTTGACTGGAAGCAGACCACAATATAGTTGGGAAAAGACACGCAGATTTTTATCAATTATTTTTTTATTAATTTCTTGTTGAAATTATAATTTTCTTTGTAAGCTATTTTTGATGATTCCTAAAGTTCTTAATTACCAAAATTTCACATATTATAAGATAAATTAATATAAAAAATGGTAGAAAATTGTCAATACAATATCTAAAAGTACAAATATTATCTAAGTATATTTTCTTAGCAATTTTTTTTTCAATTCGATTTTTTAAAAGTAAAATGTCATACAATAATAATATCTATGTTTTTTAGTTTAAATTAACTTATTTATGAAGCTTTTCACATGTTTTGACCAAATAAGCTAAAACTATTGCTGTTTCTTTTCGTATAAGGGGAAAGAAAGAGACAGATATGAGAGCTGCCTTACTGTTTACATTTATCTCAATAAAGGCTGATTTTTAAATAGCCAGATAACTTTTATCTGAGGGATAAAAATGGTGGTTTGACAGCTTATTTATAGAAAACTAGCTGCTGCCAGCGGCTTCACCCGCTGCAACTCGAAAATCATCCCTTGGGAACATAAAATCGGGATAAAAAACTATCCTATGTGTTAATCCAGGTTATAAACTATCTGTGTACCAAATTTAAACAAAATCCGTTCAGTGGTTTTTGCGTGAAAGAGTAACAAACATCCATCCACACATACAAACTTTCACGTTAGTAGGATATATCAAACCGCTAATTTTATTCTTCAGATAAAAGTTATCTGACTGTTGAAAAATCAGCCCTATTTAGACAAAATTTTAATCTATGTTGATAAAACTATAACCATCTCTTTCTGATGTATGTGTGTTAAAGAGAGATAGTAATTGTATTTTAGTTTGAGATAAATTATGTCCTTTCTATTACGTTTTTTAAGTACGAATATGTTTGAAAACAATATTTTGTCGATATTTCATACTTTTATCCCAAATTTTAAACATAAATTATTATTTTTTTTTGTATAATATTATCAATTTAATTCTTTCAAGGGTTCTTGCAGACTAGATTTGTAAAAAGTATTTTAATGTAGTACATATTATCGAATAATTATTTAAGCGGCTTTTTTAAATGTAATTTATAATTTATTCATAGATACAACCAACAAACGGCCAAAGAGAATTCATACTATTATACAAAAAAATAAATATTTTAATTGATAATAATACTATTTGCTGTCAAAATATTCTGAAATATGTCAAGTAAATATCTCGTCCGATAGTCAGTCGCTCCATATAAAATACTGATATTCAGCTGCATCTGGTTCGACTGGAAGCAGACCACAATATAACGGCATTTATCGTTGGTACAGTAATTTTAAGAGCGAACGTGTACAGCCACGAGCAATAACATGTATACACTTATACACTTAAAAAAATTCAAACACAAATTACTCGTGAAATACTGGTTTCCACTTTGAAAGATTAGATCTTTTTCGTAATAGTATGGCTTCTAAAATAGAAGTCTAATTAAAAAGGCAAAAGTTTAATCAATATGGTAGCAGAAAATCGCTTTTGAAAACTCCTTAGTGTATACTTACTATTGCTCGTGACTGTACTGAATTAAAAAATTGCAGATTTTAGTACAGTTCGCCGTCGAATGTCGCGTCAATGCGTATTTTAAACTTTAAAATATTTGAAGTTGCTCTAAAAACCTTAATATCTAAAGAATACAAATTCCTTATATAATATTTAGTTCTACCTAATATAAAATTGTTAATATCTAAACAAAATTTGGCTAACTTCGTACTTTCGCATCAGTCCCTATAATTACTATTTTAAGACTTTGAAATAAGTTGCCTCTCTTGCGAAGTTTCAAACCAAGCCAGGCACATGTGTAATTTATTTCATCACCACTCAACGACGATATATTACTAGACTCCGCATGCACGATCTAAGGAACAAAAACTATTCTGTCAACTCGCTGAGGTACTACGTAAGCGAGGGGGACGGGGTACTGCGTTGTGATTGGCTAATAGGTCTGTTCTGTCTCAAGGTATGTTTACGGCTCACAGGAGTGAGAGAAATAAGACGGATATAAGACTTTTTTTCCTAATGTGTTGACAGACATCGGTCGCCTGTTATTAGCAGTCTAGTAATATATCGTCGTTGTCACCACTGCTCTCAAAACGGTGAAGGAAAACATCGTGAGGAAACCGGCATGTCCTAGAACCAAACATTCGAAGACATGTGACATCTACCAACCCGTAGACCGCGTGGTGGATTATGACCCACTCTCTCTTTCAGAGAGGAGGCCTGTGTCCCAGCAGTGGGAACATTATAGGCTGAAGATGATTGGTAGATGTCACATGTCTTCGAATGTTTGGTTCTAGGACATGCCAGTTTCCTCACGATGTTTTCCTTCACCGTTTTGAGAGCAGTGGTGATGAAATATGTCTCAACCGCATGAATCAATGTTACATAGATTTGCAGACTATTTGTAGATCTTTGACAGTCGTTACTGTTAGTCAGAAGCTCTAGTCTGACAACCAGTCTTACCATGGGGTATCGTTTTACCTAGTTACTGTGTTGTGGAGGTCTGATAGTCAGTCGCTCCATGTACAATACTGATATTCAGCTGCATCTGGTTTGACTGGAAGCAGACCACAATATAGTTGGGAAAGGCAGCAGGCTGATGACGATCATGTGCAGTCTATTTTTCAAATTATATTTCCTCGGGCAACTTATTCCAAAGTACTTTTTTTACACAATCTTTAATACTTTTCCAAACATTCCTATATTCTGTTATTTTATTTAGGTAGATAACGACAAAAAATCTAGACATTTTTCTAGATTAATAATACAGTCTAAAATCTAGACCTTTCCTAAATAATAATTAAAATCAAACTGCTTATCAGTTATCTGCCTAAGACCTAGTTTTAGGTAGACTAATTTTGGGAAATTTTTTGCCTAAAATATGGACAATATTGCCCGATAATGCCCAGTTAATTGGCAAGATTTTTTGACGACATTATTTTAGAGTATTCGAGAATAAAACGAAAGATGTAGGAAAATAACTATTATGTTATTGGCTAGATAATTACAGCCACACAGGCTGATCTTCCAGGTTAAGCCGCGCTTGTCGAGGTTGGTTTGTGAATGGGTGACCATAATTAGAATTGATAGACCAAACCAAAAATGTTTTTTTGACATTCTTTTAAAAATTGCCAATGCATATTATGATCAACTTTTTTTTTACGTTGTAATATCATCAAATGAGTCCTCCCGCCCTGTTCAGGGTGGGAGGACTGTCAGACTCGTAGTGATTAATATCCACGGTGTCCTTCAATAGCCCTTTATGTTCCGGAATCACGGTAATTCGATAAGTCCCGCGACCCCGGTAGGCTTTGGCCCTGTAGAGTGGCCCCGTCATTGTGCTGACAGTCTTTGAGGCGCGCGTGGAACACAACGCGCCGTCGGGCATGGTCCATGGTCGGACAGCGAGTATCAAAGGGAAAATAATTACGATTACCTAAGGTAAAATTGCCCAAAATTAGTCAATTTCAACGTTACAAATGTTTTTGAACAGTGCCTTATATTTAAATGCCAGTAAAAATGCGATTATAATTAATAATTGAAAAATACTAATAATATTGTCTCTAAATACTATCAATATGTGGAATAAATTTATGAGCTGGTGGCCTACAGAGTAGTTCGACTGTATGAAAGAGATGGCGCTAGACGTCTTGTATAGCTGTCTCTTTCCCACTGTGGAAATACTCTTTCTTTATGACATACACAATCATAGTAGGCCACCAGGGGCCTTAGCCAAACAGCAAACGATAATAGACGACAATCGTTATCGTTCATCAGTCACCAATACATTTTCAACTTTATACCCCAGCGAGTAAAGTTGAAAATCTATTGAAGTTCACAGATCGTTTTCGTTTGTTTCGTTCGTTATCGATCAGCAGTTTTTAATAGATTTTCAACTTTACGCGCTGGGGTATAAAGTTGAAAATGTATTGGTGACTGATGAACGATAACGATTGTCGTCCGCTGTCATCTGCTGTTTGAATAAGGCCCCTGTATACATAATTATTGTATACCGTATTCACTAACACATAAACCTCGTACGCTGTTGAAATTTGAACTTTCAGACACGGGTCGAGAGGAGAGGAGCTCGTGGCTAAATAATTACAGCCGTACAGGCCGATCTTCCGGGTTAAGCCGCGCTTGCCGAGGTTGGTCTGTGGATGGGTGACCATCTGTCCCAGCGAGTTTCCTCCGTACCTCGGAAAGCACGTAAAGCCGTTGTTCCCGGCTGTCATTTGTAGATCTTTGACACTCGTTATCTAAGTCAGAAGCTCTAAAGTCTGACAACCAGTCTTACCATGGAGTATCGTATTACCCACTTACTGTGTTGTGGAGGTCCGATAGTCAGTCGCTCCATGTAAAATACTGATATTTAGCTGCGTCTTGTTCGACTGGAAGCCGACCACAATATTGTTGGGAAAAGGCTAGGCAGGTGATGAAACACGGGTCGAGGATTTAATAATTCAATAGAGCTTGTTTTAGCATACAATTAGTTGTTGTTTAGTGTTAGTGAAAACGGTCAGTTTTATAGCGAAGAGGAGCTATAAAAAAAAATTTAAAACTTGTAGTATGAAAAGAAGAGAAAGATGGATTTATCTATATTGACAGGCCTGTTGGTCTAGTGGTTAGTGACCCTGACTGTCTTTGCCGGACGTCGTGGGTTCGATTCCCACCCAGGACTTATGTTTGTGTGATGGGCACGATCATTTATTCTGTGTCTGGGTGTAATTTATCTATTTAGAAATATAGAAGTATGGTTATCAGTTGTCTAGTACCCATAACACAAGCTCTGCTCAGTTTGGGAGTAGATCGCGTTGTCTCTGTAATTATCAATTGTAATTAGGTCAAGAAATATTACTAACATTTCAAATTACGTACCACTTTTGTATGGTTTCTCGCTCCGCTCATCACTTAGACTAAAGTCGTAAATGGGAGGGCCAGTGTCTTTCAATAGCCGTTGACGTTCAAGGGTCACGGTTACATGATTAGACAGTCCAGAGAATGGTTTGTACTGTGTGTTCCCCCCGCTTCTATATCGGCTATCACCTTTGTAAGGTTTTTCACAAACATTAATTTTTAGTTTGAAATCCCTCTTCGCTATAATTTAACAATATTTAATGAATCTTAATTCAAACAATGTGTTTTTATAATAAATAAATGTGATTTCGATGAATATCTGAAACAAAAAATAACTACGTTATAACATTATGCTTAATTTTTTACTTACGTTAAGACGACTGTCTTAACGTAAGTAAAAAAGTAAAAAAGTCTGATCGCCAAAGTCGTTCAGGGGCAGAATGTCCAATTCTTAAAATGTCCAGTGCTGGCAAAATGTCCAACTATCAAAATGTCCAATTATTGCAAACTTCTTGGTGATTTGGATTTTTTTTCTTTATTGTGTTGTCTATTTATCAAAGTATTTTTTTAATTAAAATTGTCAGGTGAGCTTCGTAAAACGGTGCTAGAAATAAATTTATCTTGTGTAAAATTCATTATAATTATTTTTATTGCCATTTTTTTATTTTTCATTTTTACATAGCTTCATCTCAACCAACCATCCATAAAGGTCACTCTTATCGTCAAAATCAATCTTCGAGAATGTGGTTTTGCTTAGTAACTTTGTTTATGTAGTATTAGTTTTATTTGTAAGTCGACCACAACATACCTGAATTGGACATTGTGCCCCTGATTGGCCAAACTTGCCACTAATGTAGAGATTTTTATACAGGGGAGGCCTGTGTCCCAGCAGTGGGAACATTATAGGCTGATAATGATGAATTAAATGATAAATGATATTTATTTTGCAGATAAGTTTTCGCAAACACTTTTACAACGCAAAACACTTTTTTATAATATGAGGCCGGTGATTCCGGCGTACCTGACTACTCTGAGAAGAAACAGCCGAAACAAACTCAGAGGTCACAGTCTCTTTTAAAGTCCAGACATTATATTGGTAGTCATACGAGGGCCATGCAGGTGTCTGAGATGGTCTTTTGAAGAAAGAACCACACAGATTTGAGTGGTCTTGTCCGGTCACTGCAAGCATTTGTCAGTTATCGTGTAGCTCGACACATAATTCAACTTTGCCACTAATGAAGACATTCTTTTTACAGAGAAGAGACCTGTGTCCCAGCAGTGGGAACATTATAGGCTGATGTTGATCTTACCCTAGACGCTCTCAGCAGGACTCTGGAACTCAGCCAGTGCATGTATAGGACTGGGTTGTTTCTTCTGACTCCCGCGCCTCACCTTGGCGCGGACTTCCTCTGGTTTCTCTGGTCGAATGAGCGGTTTCTTCTCCGGAGCCTTCATGCGCCATACTACTATTGGTGACTGGAAATTGGAGGGGAGATAGTTGAATTATAGATTTTGGGGGAATCTTTTGAATACGGTGGCGACATAGACGTAGTGTATGAACTTAAGTGATATATGCCATAGATATAAATCATGGACGGAGTATTATCTGCCATGCTCTTTAGTGAGAAAACAATTTGTATTTTCATAAAGGCGCTCCCCCACCGCGAGCATTCACCTGTAATGTAACAGATTCGAACATTTCATCAGTGAGGGAGAACAATCGAGCATCACAATGCGCACCTTGTTAATACAAGGTGCGCATTGTGATGCAATTGAAAAGATTTAATAATCTATACTAAATGCACGCGAATGCTCGTCAGTTTGTATTGTAATGTTGTAATGCTCAAAGTCGAATGTATAATGTTACATTACACGCTAATGCTCCCGATGAGGAAGCGCTTTTACAGAAATAAGTTCGTTGGTCATGGAACTAGTCTTTTTTCTCTTTTTCTCTCTTTTCCAAATATCAGGTAAAATAATCATGTGTCATTTACACATGATTATTTTACTTGATATTTGGCTATCGCAGATTCCATGCTCTACGTCTATGACTTATCCTACAGAGTGCTATAAAAATGTATGTTTCAGGAGATTTATGAACTATTTTTGAGGGGAATCATTATAATTACAAATTCTGTTCAGATTTTTGATTTTGAAAATATTTTAAAAAAAAAGGATTACAATACAAAAGCTATATTTAGATTTATGCCTTTCAAAGAAGCCATAATAGTAAATAATATAAAAATAAAATTCGCATTAAAAATTAAACAATGTTTACTACACAGACAGTTACATTTCTGTGTTGCCACTACGAAATAAAATTGCTATCAGAATCATAAATTAAAAAAATCGTTATTAAATTACAGCTAGATTTAGACAAGCAAAGTAAAAAGTTACTTAATTTTAAAATACACAGATCAAAATGTCGGCAAAGTAAAAATAAACGTGTGATTTTGCCAGTTAAAAATATAAGTGCATCAAATGTTATGAAAAATGTATAGTTTTAATTCGACGATAAAAATCGAGGATGGGTATCATGCATATGCAGGTTTTTTTGTCTTTAATTACGGAGATAACCATTTGATTTATATTAAATTCAATTAATAAATATTTTATGTTCCATTAATAAAAAACACCGCGACACAATGTGAAAACACACAGTGTATAAACGATGAAATTATAAAAATAATATACAACGTGTAACACCAAATGCGCAAAACCTCTCGTGAAGTAACTCAGCACATGTTACTGAACAATGTTTGTTCTAAGACTTTTGGAAATTCGATAGTTTTTTCATACTGAGGGGCCCGATCACTTTCTCATTTTGTATGAAAAACCATTTTTTTTTGCGAATTTCCAAAATCCTTAGAACAAACATTGTTCAGTAACATGGGCTGAGTTACCCCACGAGAGGTTTTGCGCTTTTAACGTTACACGTTGTATACGAAATAAGTTGATGAGCAATAGCTGAGAAAAAATAAACATTGATTATACTTCAACACTAAAAAAGTGAATAAAAATATCTATTAAATAAATATAATAGCACTACAACTCACATAGTTCTGTCCACAGCACAGCGTTGGTTCAAATTAGCAATATAATCGTTAATAACTTATTATATACTGTTAATACGTTCCACATAAGACGCGTCCTGTGATTTTGCTACTGTTAATTCATTATAGAAAAATGCTTTAAGTATTGAGGCATAAAAATGATTGTATCATACGCTATGTGTCTCCTACTGACCACATTATTTGGGGAAGTTAAAGATCTACCGATTCTTGCCAAAAATCATCTGCCTGCGTATTATTGTGGTCGGCTTCCAGTCGAACCAGATGCAGCTGAATATCAGTATTTTACATGGAGCGACTGACTATCTGACCTCCACAACACAGTAACTGAGTAATACGATACCCCATGGTAAGACTGGTTATCAGACTAGAGCTTCTAACTAATAGTAACAACTGTCAAAGATCTACAAATGACAGCCGGAACCAATAGCTTTACGTGCTTTCTACGCGGAGGAAACTAGCTATGACAGATGGTCACCATAGACAATCTTGGCAAGAGCGTCCTAATCGGGAAAATCGGCCTGTGTGTAATTATTTAGCCACGAGCTCCTCAATTTTTGTCTACTAGGTGTTTTGATACACATTTTCGACTAGTTTTTCATAAAAAAATTAAATAAAAAGTACTATTAAAGGTTGTGGTACATATTAAACATGACACACGTCACTCCCAAGAGTCCCGAGTTAGTACACTTTTCTGACACATCGCGCGCTGCGATCGCTTTGAATAATCCCGAACACACGACTTCGCACATACCGTATACCACAAATTTTATACCTCTATTTTTTATTTTGTTATAATTTAATAATAACTTAAGAAACATCAGCAAGCGTCTTATGTGAAAATTAGTAAACTTATTATAAAGCTTAGCTTAACTACGCGGGGCGCTGTCAAGCGACTTTGAAACTTACTTATAATACAAATAGACACTCTTTTTCTTTGAAGCTCACTTACTGTTCGACTACACAGTTACGGACAAATCGTAGACATGGTTTTAGAAACAGAAAACTAGCTAACGGCCGTGTGGGTTCGAACCCAACCAAGTGCATTACTTTGTGTAATTTATTTCATCACCACTGCTCTTAAAACGTTGAAGGAAAACATCGTGAGGAAACCGGCATGTCCTAGAACCAAACATTCGAAGACATGTGACATTTACCAACACGCATTGAACGCGCGTAGTGGATGCTGGCCCACTCCCTCTCACAGAGAGGAGGCCTGTGACGCAGCAGTGGGAACATTTATAGGCTGATGGAAGTATCTGATGCAACGACGATATATTACTAGACTCCTAATAACAGGCGACCGATGTCTGTCAACACATTAGACAAAAAAGTCTTATATCCGTCTTATTTCGACCACTCCTGTGACCCGTAAACATACCTTGAGACGGAACAGACCTTGAGTTAGCCAATCACAACGCAGTACCCCGTCCCCCTCGCTTACGTAGTACCTCAGCGAGTTGACAGAATAGTTTTTGTTCCTTAGATCGTGCATGCGGAGTCTAGTAATATATCGTCGTTGATCTGTTTGCCTGTGTTTCTAAATATCATGTCCACAATGTCCATCACCGTTATATCGAACTTTAACATATATCGTCTCACCACAAGAAAGATAAATATTTGTTGAACACTTGTCTAAAAAAACTGTCAATGTCAAAACGACATTATCACGTTGATATAAGGGTCATTTTGCAGTAACACTTTTTTAAGGCAGTGGTCCGACCGCCGGCGATGAACGAGTAACGAGTAGAACTAGAAACTCTAAAAGAGTTGGCGATCAGCGGGAAGCGAGTGTAGTTAAGATAGTTTTTATCGCCGGTGTAAAAGTGCGACGAGCGATTACTCGCGCCACTCGCCCGCGGTCGCTCAGACCTCTGTGAAGAAATGATCAAGCAAGGCGAGCGAGCATCGCTGCGTGAGTTTATTTTGAAAACTCATCGCTCAGCGACAAAACTAATAAAGCGAGTCGTCGTCGGCAGTGTGAACAGCCAGAGACCAAATGCATCTCTTTCGTTAACACGGAATGTACATTCATTGTGCTTTTCTTGAGAGAAAATCGCCGATAGTGATTCTGCAACGATTCACCGACGACCGGTTCACCATTGGACGTTTCGTCGACAGGACGATTCACTTATGGTCGTTTCAACGATAGACTCTTTCATCTTTGGACTTTTTCCGCCGATAAGCCGATTCATTTATGCCCGGTTCATCGATAGAACCTTTCACCTAGGGACTTTTCGTCGACAGGACGATTCGTTTATATTATGACGATTCGTTTCATCAATAGACTCTTTCAACAACGGACGTTTTGCCGACACGACGGTTAACTATAACTCTGTAAACTCTTTTAAACTTATCATCTACATCATCGAAAAGTCCGTTGTTGAAAGAGTCTATTGATGAAACGAATCGTCATATCGGCGAAAAGTCCAAAGGTGAAAGAGTCTATCGGGTGAAACGACCATAAGTGAATCGTCATGTCGACGAAACGTCCAATGGTGAACCGGTCGTCAGTGAATCGTTGCGGAATCGCTGATAGTTACTCGTTTTCTCACCTCCGGACCACTGTCTAAGACAAGCGTTCAACAAATGTTTATTTTTTTGCGGTAAGACGGAGTATATTTTAGCCTACCTATAAAACGCAGGGTAAGCACATATCCAAGCGATATTTTTTTCAATCTGAATTTTCAAGCATTTTTTTTTTTAAACTACAGGACGTTGTTTTTTTCGCATACTCATGCTTAAATACAGGTTGGTTTTATTCTTGTAATATACAGGGTGTTGAAAATACAATTTTAGTCTTATACAGACGTTATAGAAATAAGGAACGCCATTTTGGCATAATGTTTACTAGACATAATGCATATATTGATGGGAATGAAGGGCACCCTGAGGTACTGGTTTGGTTAGATTACTGTAAGCCCAGGAGGTTCAAATAGAAACCCCGCGGAACGGGGCCCCATCGTCTATGCATTATTACAATAAGTATAACAAATTATGCTTAAAGATTATGCTTAAATATTGGTATAAACAAAAGTATGCCAAGTTATTTCTGTGTTTTAAAATTTATGCGAATGGATAGGGAATCATTTTTATATATATATTCCTTTTTTTTTGTATAAGCAAATATATGTATTTAGAAGCTTTTTTACTGGGAATTTTACTTTTGCATGTATAATGTATATTTTTGCATACTCATGCATTTTTTCAATATACAGGATGCTTGATTATATATTTGGTTATATTTGAGCTAATATTTGTACTGAATTAATTGTATATTATTTACTTGCTTCCAAAATCCCGTATAAAAGATTAGTATGGCGCTTCTCATATAGCTACTGTGAGGTCGAATCTGGCTTCATCTGTATAATTAATTATTATAATGTATATATAAATGAAATATACTATTTATACAGAAAATATAATAGCCAATTTTCTTGTTTAAGTGTTGGCTTAGATTTTTCAATCTACACAATGGATATTTATTGTCATTTTAAAAACTTTTGAAGATTTAACACTACTTTTTTTTCGTGAGTTTCTTACTGAAAAATTATAATTTTCATTTTTTTTTTACTGAATAATTATAATACTAATTATATTTATGTGTTATTTATACTTAAATTTCAAAGGCGATCGCAAAGAGACCGTAGTGACTGTGACTTCAAATCACAATAGTGTAGGTAAATTATTGTTTTCTGGACTTACAATTTCATACAAACTTTCAAAATGACTGAATCGTTTTTGATAAAACTTCACACACATAATAGGATACATATATCTAAAAGTTAAACAAATAAACAATACATTCCAAAACTATCATACAACGCCATCTAGTTCCAAGCTAAGCAGAGCTTGTGTTATGTGTTATAGACAACTGATAAACATATGTACTTAGATATTTCCAAATACATAAATAATATAGATAAATTACACCCAGACACAGAATGCTGCTCATCACACAGACATTTGTCCTGGGTGGGAATCTAACCCACGACTCACGGCATAGCAGTGAGGATCACTAACCACTACTAGACCAACACGCTAATGTAGGAGGACATTTCCTAAGTATTTTATCAAAAAAGTTATTTAGATATCTATGCTTCTATGAACAGTACCCCTAGCAAGACTTTTCACTCTTTTACTTTACAGCGTCTTTCCAGTATTTACATCGTTTCTTGTATGAACAAATGGAACAGCGCCTGCGGTGTGCGAAGAAGGAACTAATTTTTTCCTTGAAAATTGTCAATTTGAAATTGTCAAAGTTCCAGTTTACTTTACGTCTCAAATACTGAAAACTCGTGCTAAGGGTACAGTTTAAAATCTGGCTTTAATATCCTATTTATGCTAAGTTTCATTAACATCGGTTCAGGCATTTCGATAAATAAGGAAATATTAGTATTACACCACGTCCGATTTGCACCAGTAGCCCTTAAAGTTCCAGGGTTACGGTACCCTTCTTAGACAGTCCCGCGACCCCCGAAATATATATGGCTGGCCTGTTGTTTAGTGGTTAGTGACCCTGACTGCTATGCCGGAGGTCGTGGGTTCGATTCCCACCCAGGACAAATGTTTGTGTGATGAGCACGATCATTTGTTCTGTGTCTGGGTGTAATTTATCTATAATATGTATGTATTTAGAAATATATAAGTATGTTTATCAGTTGTCTAGTACCCATAACACAAGCTCTGCTTAGCTTGGGATTAGATGGCGTTGTGTGATAGTTGTGAAATATTATATATGTATTATTATTATATACCTCTGTGGTTAATTATTTGCGTTCGCCTCCGAAATTATCACTTTTAATTTCAATGTTAGTAAGATTAGTACTAATTAATATTTTAAATAGCTAAATATATATATAAATAATACTCACAGCAATAGTTCCCTGCCTTGTGTACTTGGTGGAGGCGACGGTAAGATGCCTTCACAGTCAGGACTACGGCATTCATCAAATTCTTAGCTGCTTGTATCAAGGAGGGTCGCACTGTCCAACTGAAATTTTGAGAAAATTATAGAATTATTAGTAAAGATAGGCTTTTTTTCAGCGTGGTAAAATCATCAAATGAGTCCTCCAACCCCGGGCAGGGCGGGAGGGACTGTCAGACTTGTACTGACTAAAATCCACGGTGTCCTTCAATAGACCTTTATGTTCCGGGGTCACGGTGATAGAAATAAGTCCCGCGACCCCGGCAGGCTTTGGCCCTCTGAGACGGCCCCGTCATTTTGCTGACAGCTTTTTGAGGCGCGCGTGGAACACGACGCGCCGTCGACCCGGAGTAAAGATAGGCTTGAGTTCGCGGTGGTGGACGCCCACGGCAACGGACGTTGTAAGACGGTCTCCGGCCACCGTAGCCGCGGGCATGGTGTAAAGAACAACTCGCTGTCCGACCATGGACCAAGACCGAGTCGACGGCGCGTTGTGTTCCACGCGCGCCTCATAAAGCGTCAGCATGATGACGGGGGCCCCCCCGTGAGTTATTCTATTTTCAACACACTTGCTCATAAAATGGCTCTAATTTCACCGCAATTAGGCACATAATGACACCTGTAATCAAACTGTGACTTTTTCTTTACTATTATTCACAAGTGAGTTATAGGGTTTTCTTTTTTAAATTGGTTGAGTTGCTTTGTTTTTAAAAAAGTTTCGAAACAAATAATATCGTGTTCAATAGTACAAATAAATTTTACCAACTGCACATTTACTAATTGTTTCCTTTAAATAAACTTTTTACTTACTAAATAAAATGGCTTGTTAGTATTATTTTCTTCACAAATGTGTTGAAAAACGTCGTATGATACACGTGTGTATTGATGATTACCGTCCTCGGCTCTCTTAAGACCCTCACCTGACTGCTCGGGTCTTAATGGCGCCTCAGCGGTAATCACCAACATTACACACTTGTACCATAATGTACTATTGCATTATGGAAGCCTAAAAAGGTAAGCCAGCGAACGTTTGGACAATCACAAAGCATTTTAGAAGTCACATCACAGCAGCTTCCAGTCGAACCAGATGCAGCTGAATATCAGTATTTTACATGGAGCGACTGACTGTCAGATCTACACAACACAGTAACTAAGTAACACGATACCCCATGCTAAGACTGGTTGTTACACTTTAGAGCTTCTGACTAACAATAACGACTGTCAAAGATATACAAATGACAGCCGGGACTAACGGCTTTGCGTGCTTTGTCGCACGGAGGAAACTCGCTATGACAGATGGTGCAAAATCCGCACAGACACCCTAAAAGCAACATTGTTTGGACATATTCACAAGAGCTGTCGTAACACAACCGGATATAAAGTACCGTAACCACCCCAGACATGTAACCACCCCAGACATGTAACCACCCCAGACATGTAACCACCCCAGACATGTAACCACCCCAGACATGTAACCACCCCAGACATGTAACCACCCCAGACATGTAACCACCCCAGACATGTAACCACCCCAGACATGTAACCACCCCCAGACATGTAACCACCCCAGACATGTAACCACCCCAGACATGTAACCACCCCAGACATGTAACCACCCCAGACATGTAACCACCCCAGACATGTAACCACCCCGGACATGTAACTCACCCCCGATACTATTATTCCTCCGCTGGTTTGAGCTTGCATTTCTGTATTATTCTGTAGGATATACATTTTGTTTTGTAGTTCGCTACTAATTTAATTTTCTTTTTTTTACATGTTTATGTAGATCTTGAAATATTATAAAGAAAATTAAAACATTTCAAAATATACAAAATTAACTAAATCAATAATTATTATGGATGGTTTTTGAAGAACTAGAAAAATGAAAATACAGGGTTATAGGATATCCATTCTGAAAAATTAAACAGTCGAGAAAAAAAAAATGCGTTAAGTATATAGTAGGTTTTGCCCCATTTTGCGTGATAGTAACCCCACTACAAACTTGTAGCCCATTTAAGAGGATGTAGCATTACTTCCAGGTATTAGTCCCTCTACAAGGATGCAACCCCACTTTAAGGCTGTAGCCCCACTATAAGTTTGTAGCCCCTTTAAGTATGTAACATTATAATGAGGTTATAGTCCAACTACGAGGTTATAGCCCACTTCACGAGGTTGCAGCCATACTAAGGTTTAGCTCCACTAATTGGTTGCAGCCCTACTACAAGTTTTAACCCCACTACAAGCTTATAACCCCAGTACAAGTTCATAACTCATTTACAATCTTGTAACACCACTACAAGCTTATAATCCCGCTACAAGTTTCTAACCCCACTACAAGCTTATAACCCCACTTCAACCTCATAACCCCATTACAAGATTGTAACCCCATTACAAGATTATAACCCCACTACGAGCTCATAGCCCCATTACAAATTTCTAACCCCCACTACAAGATTGTAACCCCACTACAAGATTGAAACCCCACTACAATCTTGTAACCCCACTACAAGATTGTAACCCCATCTTATGAAATACTCACCCCGCTAACAATAAGCTCGCCGGATATATTCTGCACGTCCGCCTTCACTTTGCTGGTGATCTGTATCTGATGGCAGTATAGAGCGATGCGTTGTAGGTACGCCAACAAGTCTTGTTTTGTTGATGACTCTGGGCACTGGGAACAAATAAGAAAAAATAGTAAAAATAAATTTAAAATTTAAAAAATACGTCGCGTTGGGGGACTGCTCCAATCATCTCCTGTTTTTTTGCAGTCCCCCAATGCGACGTATTTTTATTATTTTTTACATTTTAAAGGGAACTTGGTTTTTGAGTCAGGGGTTTTTTTAAATTTTAAATTTATTTTTTATTTTATACTCATTATAGGTACATACTTTTATCATTTTATGTTGCTAAGAGTACTCCCGATTAAGTCGTCAATATTCCCTTTCATTTGATACCCAACTCGAGTATATTTGCAGACCTTCGGTAACCTTTCCCCACTTTCACCCCCACAACTTCTAAACGGCTCAACCGATTTTCATCAAACATGTCTAAGAACACTCGCAGGTAAATCACCTTTCATACAAAAAAAACTAAATTGGAATCGCTTCATCCGTTTCAGGCTCTATGATGCCACAGACAGACAGACAGACACGTCAAACTTATAACACCCCTCTTTTTCCGTCGGGGGTTAATTACATAGTGATACTGTAGCGTACATAATCATCTACAAAAAGTACACTAGCGCCACCTATGGAGTAATAGAGAAACTAAGTTGTAAAAATGTCTACATCGCGCAATCAAAGTTATCCTCGACATTAGAACACATAGGATATTCCGACTAGTGTCAAGCAGAAAGCCCACCAGACACCAACACCCGTCTGCAGGCGTAGCATGGCGCCGTAGAAAGGGGTTTTGTCGACGGAAGAAAAAAGACAAAATGACAGAACGTGGAAATATATTTTTGCGTTTTAAGCATTCTAATGTAAAAAATATAGAAAATAAACGTTCTTTTCTTCAATGGTGTACGAATGGTGTCACATTTGGGCAAAAAAAAACAGTTTATTTATATAGAAATAACGATGAAATAGCTCTGTCTTTTCTTGGTAGAATAGAGATAGAATCGCCATGCTACGTGTGCTGGTCGGAAGGTACCTTCCTTTTCACCGGGTAGCGAGGAACTTTCCACTCTGTTCCTCCTACCCCCAAAACTCTAGCACTTCTAGACAAGCGTGCTTCATTGTTGACCACATTTTCGCTTGCTATCCGGAATTTCGGAGAGATAGTGGGCAAACGCGAACCTATCATTAAATAAAAAATACTGCTCTAGGGAGTCGACCGTCACGGTTAGTGCAGTGGCTGAGAGATTAGACTGCTGTGCAGCATGATGCTATTTCGATTCCAGCATGGAAGAAAATATTCGTATGACGTAAAAGTAGTTGTTCCGGGTCTGGGTGTTTGTGTATGTAAGTTTATATGTTTGTAAACGCACCCACGACACAGGAGAAATTACTAGTGTGGGGCAACGTTTAAAAAAAATGCTTTATTAAAAACTTATAGACCTACGCATACAAAATTGAAAAACAAACACTTGAAAGTTCGCCATATTTGATTACTTCCCAGAATTTGATCCTTATTGGCAACACTATCGAATGGTGTAATGATACAGGGTGTGATTTTTTTTCTCCAAAATCAGTAGGTTCGAAACCGGCCAGGGTTTTTGATTTTTCTAAATTTTAATAATGTAGTTAATTTCTATCAAAAGCGGCCTCGAGACTCCTTTCAACGTTTTTTGATATTCCTCATAGATTCGGATATAGTCATCCACTCCCAGTTGAAAAATTCACCCTGTATATAAAAATCAATGCCCAATCCAAAATCAATCAATGTTCAGACTATTTAGTAGATTATTTATGTGAAGTTTGCACAAAATCGGTAGAGCAGTTCTTCATTTATCACATTTTTTTGTAACACGTAGCGAAGCACGGGGCGGGGCCGCTAGTTCCTCATAGTTTCAGATATAGCCACTCCCAGTGGAAAAAAATCACTCTGTATACAGGGTGACTTTTTCAACTGGGCGTGGATGGCTATATCCGAATCTATGAGGAATATCGAAAAACGTTGAAAGGAGTCTCGAGGCTGATTTTGACGAAAACTAAAACTACATTATTAGATTTTAGGAAAAATTCAATAATCCTGGCCAGGAATCGAACCCCCTCATTTTGGAAAAAAATCACACCATGTGTTCCTCATAAGGAACAAATTCTGGGAAGTAACCATATATGGCAAACTGATATGGGCAACCACTTCCAGTTGAAAAATTCACCCTGTATATGTCTCACCTGTTCTGCGATCTCCCTGGTAAGCTTATCAAGCTTGGTTCCAGCTTCCGAGATCTTCTTGGCTGCGTTGATGACATCCATTGGTGGTCTTCAACGGTCCACGGCCTCTGTGGATATAATATGAAAGTAAGTACTTCTATCTGACAGGCCTGTTGGTCTAGTGGTTAGTGACACTGACTGCTATGCCGGGGGTCGTGGTTTCGATTCCCACCCAGGACAAATGTTTGTGTGATGAGCATGATCATTTGTTCTGTGTCTGGGTGTAATTTATCTATAATATGTATGTATTTAGAAATATTTAAGTACAGTTGAATCCGTTTATTATGACATTGAAGGGACGGTCATTCTAAGCGGACGTCATACAAAACATTTTGTATAAAATAAACAACCTCCTGTTTTTGTCAGTATGTATTTATTTTAACAGAGAGACAATATAGAACTAAGTCAATAATATTAATTGTTATTACCCACTGAGACTCAAAACAACCATGCATGCGCCGAACATCATCGGGTGTCACGTGACGCTTCCGAACACTTGTCGAAGTTGTTGAAAGAATTTTCTATGAAAACCAAACTTCACTGTGTAATACGTCATAATAAGCGGTTGGTCATTATAAGCGGAGTCATAATAACGGATTCTACTGTATGTTTATTAGTTGTCTGGTACCATAACACAAGCTCTGCTTAGTTTGGGAATAGATGGCGTTGTGTGATAGTTGTGGAATATTATTATTATTTTTTCGGATATTTTCGGATACTCAGCAAATATAATTCGGATATTGTTTGATACTCAATTTGGGATATTTTCGGATACTCAATTTCGGATATTTTCAGATACTCAAATTCGGATATTTTCGGATACTCAAACAAACATTATTCGGATATTTCAGCGACGTTACCTGGTGAAAATCCGTCATCTCCAACATGATCATACACATATGTTGGCCAACATGATGATATCATTTCCAGCATCATCCCACTTCGCCACCTCGTTGTCGAAGGTCATCTTCTCACGACGGAACAGCTCCACTTGCTGCAGGATCTTACGTTTATCTTCCTCTGTCATCTTTCGCATGGCTTCCTGTGAAATTTGGACGGAAAACAATATTAGATCTATGTTTTACAATTTTATACCTGCAGGGAGAAAAAAGACAAAAAAGAGTGTTTGACCAAGGTTCAATTTTGCAGGGCCCCGTCAGTTCAGATAGCTTTGGTGGTCCATATCGGACGGCGAGTCCTAGCGAGCTTATTTCTATTATAAAATTTGCTTTTCAAGTGTCCTCTAACTCAATTTATTAACTTTCTTTGTGCACAGCTATTATAAAAAAATACCGGTCAACCGTAAGGGCCGGTCCATACAAAAAATTTAAAACCTCTAAACCTAAAAAATGATGATTTATTTATTTATTTAAACACACATACAACTATCACACAGGCTTAAATTAATACAATAGTGTAGTTATGATTCCCGATAGTCATCCCCAGTTTGTCCAAAATTGGTGGTATGTGAATTTTTTTAATAAAAAATCCGTCTATCTATCCGAGTGGACAAAGGGAACTTTTTTTTTTAGAGAAAGTTTCCCTTTGTCAACGCCAAGATACATTTTTTTAATACTAGCAGTCTCGGCAAACTTAGTACCGCCCTATAACCCCTTGTTTACACCAAGAAACTAGTTAAATACTAGTTTCATACAAACTTGTAGGAATACTTTTCAAAACATAATTTGTTTGTTTTATACATGTATTGAGTGTCTCAAGCCATAATCTCAAACATTCTTTCGTTCACACTGTGTCGCCAAAAAGTATTTATACAAGTATAAAACACATTTGCGTTTACACTGAAGTCTATGACATGTCAAAACTTGACAAATACATGTATATACCTTGGTTGTAAACGAGGGGGTACTAACGTCACTACTCAAATTGTCTTGCATCTTTTGTATGGGACTATAGAAAAGTGTTGTTTCATAAGTTTTTCAGGCAATTATTTAAATTTTTCTCTCCGTAAGAACTATCCTCATATTTCAAGGAATATTATAAAAAAAGAAATAGAGAAATCGTTTCAGCTGCTCTTGGATTTGCACTTACCTAAGATTATTTTTAGCTACGATTTTAAACATTGGCAACATCAAGAATCATAGAAAAAAAAAATACGTACCCTAGCATTAGTAATGCCACTGATATCCGGATACTCGTCAACCACCATGTTCTCCGGTATGGGCGCTCGCTGTAAACATATAAACATAACATTATAACAACTGGCAACACTTAATCTGGGAACCCTCCCTGTACTTACTTGAATTCATAATCTTAGAGAATTTGCATGTTTGTTAATTTAAACTTTATTGTTTAAAATTAAAGTACAAAAAGGGAAAATCAAGATGACTGTTATTTAGTTCCTATTCTTATAAGTTCATAAGTTAGTTCCATCATTTTATTTTTTAGTTTTTTTACGAACATACGACGCCGAACATTCCACAAAATTCCTTCACGATTTTATGCGCATTATTGTATAAATTGAATAGAGTTAAAAAAAGAAAAAAAACCATATCCAGTGGCTTTTCAAAACTCGAACGGCCTTATTAGACAAAACTAAATAAACCTTGGTTTAAACCTGTACTACCAAAAGTCCAGACTTATCTTCAGAACCATGGTTTAAATTTCTCCGTATTACAAAACTAAATAAAACGTAGACTTTAGTACCCGTCATTTGAACCATTGTCTTAACATTTAAATACGCCGTCTGTACTAACAATTAAATCTAGCACATTTTAATCCCATTTTTGGGGTGAAAATAACAACATATGAAAAAGTAGCTTGAGAAACGTTGACACACCCTTTGACAGCTACGACTGTTGTAGACCATGGTTTATCGCAAAAAACCAAGATTTGTAATAACGTTTGTGTAAACCGTAGTTTTTGGTGATTTAACCTGGTTTTTAGTTAAACCCCATTCTGTAATCCGTAAATGTTGGAAAAAATTATTACACTGTCATCTTGGCACTAATTTAGGGTTTTCCACAAAAAGTTAATCAAAATCAACTTAAATACATAACACTAAAGTCTATTTTTGCGATAACTGACAAGACATGCTAATTTTCTAAGGAATGAATTCAAGTACCAATTATAAACTAAAACCACTAAAAAAATTTAGAAGCAAGCAGAAAACATTCTAGCTTTACTTATAATGATGATGATTGAAACAATTACCCATGCTTTACCCACGCTAAGGTGGGATTTACGCTACACGTATTACAGAAAAAAAAATTATACTTTACTAGTTGGTAAGAATAGAATATATTTATTGGGTTTCAAATGATCACTTTAACATATAAAATTGAGGGCAGCCCCATTAAGTTATTAATCAATACTTGTGTTGGGCTTGACTCAAAATTAAAGTAAGTATATCTTTTACCTCTATGCCTATGATTTTTATCCCATTGTCTGCCTAATTTTCCTTGTGTTACTTTTTAATCCAAATTGTCTACCAAATTCACTATGGTTACTTTTCGCCCCCTTGTTACCGAATTTAACCTTATGCCTTCTTTTTACCCCAAGCTAAACCGGAATTTACCTTTGAATTACTTTTTACCGCATTGTCACCGAATTTACCTTAATGCTCCGTTCAACCCCATTGTCCGACCAATTACCTTCTGCACTTTTACCCCCCTCGTCTACCAAATGTTACCTTATGTTTAACTTTTTACCCCATTGTCTACCGAATTCACCTTCTTGCAAACGTTTAACCCATTGTCTAATGAATTTAACCTTTGCAACCTTGTTAACAAACAACCATTGTCTACCGAATTTACATTCTGCACTTTTTTTTACCCCATCTCTACCAATTTACCTTATGGTACTATTTGACTCAGTGTTCGACCGAATTTACCTTACTGCAAACCCCTTTTTACTACCCCATCGTCGACCGTGTACCTTACCTACTTGTTTACCTCCATTATCTACAAAATTTACCTTGTGTAAAATTTTAACCTATGCCAATAGAATTAGCGAATTTTTAACCCCACCACCGACATCTACCCTCGTGTACCCAGTTGTTCGTACATCGGCTCCGAGTCCCGATAGTAATGTCCTCAACGGGTTCGATACGCTCCGTATCGGTATCCAAATCTTCGCTGGGCGGCGTTAGTGACGTAACATGCAAATAAACATACACATGTAGCATGCGGGTAAAAGGATTTGTTTTCAAGTAGTTATTGTAGCGAGATTTGAACTTAATTTCGAGGTTTTAAAGCACATTTTTAGTTATTGGATGATTTGACTCCGTTGCGTCGTTTTCGTAATAAGCTATTTATAGAGGCCCAGTACGAGCTTCCTTTAACTCGCCAATGTCCTAGCCATTTGTTTTTATTTCTTTTTTATCTTTACTCCCACACTGGAATTTCCGCCTGTCACACGGCTACACATCAAGCTATAACGAAACCAGTTTAGTGTGGTCGCACTTTTAATAATTTTTTCCAGCACATTCAACGGTCAGCTTATATTGTTTTTTGTATAGTTGATGTGTAGCGTCTGTACAAACATGAAACTTTACATCCCTAACACCCAGACCAGGACTACCTGCAGGTCATACAATATTTGTTCCGTGCAGGGATTGAATCCGGCGACACGCTGCCAGGAGTGATAAATGATAAATGATGTTTATTTTGTTTGCAAGTTGGTTTGTATATAAAAAACCTTTTACACGTCATAATATTTTTTAAAGCTAGATGAGGCCGGTGTTTCGTACCTGACTACTCTGAGAAGAAAACACCGAAAACAAACTCCGAGGTCACTGTCTATAGTATAGACATTACGAGTATACTGTTAAAGAAAGCCATAAATGAGACCGGAATGCAGGTGTCTGAAGTGTCTTTTTGAAGCAAGAACCACACAAGATTAAAAGTGGGACCTGGCCAGTCAGTGCAAGCATTTGTCAGTTATATCGTGTGACGCGACTCTAACTAAGGACGCAACGTAACGACAAAAATAACAAGGAAAGCCGCATTTGGGTAGCCGCAATAGAGTACTCGTGTGGATCACTAACCACTGCGCCATCCTAGTATGACCATTTCTGCCCCCTTCAGGGGTCTGCACCCCGTGTCCTGGAAGGATACTTGGCACACCCGTTATTTTTGGGCATTGTTTCCGCGGATTCGACTTCAGCGCAGAACAAAATATATTTGTATGATCTACAAGTAGTTTGTTCTGGGTCGGGTGTGTTTGTGTATGTGATTTATATGTTTGTAAACGCACCCACGATACAGGAGAAATTCCTAGTGTTGGACAAAGTTTTTTTTTAAAATCTCGCTTGGTTGATAAACCCCTCCTCTAATAGTTTAAAACAAAGTCCTTCTACAGTTAAACATAAATGAATGACAGCACAAAAAATGACGTTAAAACATGAAAAACCCGAGCATTTAATATATTTCGAGTGACCAACAAAATCAGTAGATGTAGGTTTTCGTTCACTCAAATTATATTAACTACCAACGTACACAAAAACAATGTTTACATAATGAACTTAGAGCAACCATCATAATGAAGGATCAAACCCATCAAAAATACAGGGAGAAATCTAAATCATGAGCAATATATTTTAATCTAAGGCTTTTACTCACGATGCTGATTCACATTACGACTAATAAAACGCAAATCTAAAATATTATTAAAGCATTATGGACACCTTTAAAAATGTGTAAAATTTCACCCTGGATAAACAAATGTTAGGGCGTTGTCCTACCGCGGCGCACGGAGGTGTTTTCAAACTTCCAACAACAACTCTGTGCGCAGCGCTAGAACATAGACAAAATAATATCTAAAATACGCATAGTGTCTGTGCGTAGCATACACCGAAGTAGGTTCTCACCTTCTTGCTAGACAAAAATCTTAAGTATATGGTTGCTCTTAAATTCACATAGCATAACATAAAATGACACTGAAAATGGACACAACAAACCAACAGTTGCTCTAAACTAGCAACTTATTAAAACAAAAGCAGAGCCACACCAAATCCCAGAGATTTTTCAACTGCTTTTGGTTGGGAGGTATTCCACGAAGGGCACCTGCCAACGACGATATATTACTAGACTCCACATGCACGATCTAAGGAACAAAAAGTATTCTGTCAACTCGCTGAGGTACTACGTAAGCGAGGGGGACGGGGGGGGTACTGCGTTGTGATTGGCTAACTCAAGGTCTGTTCTGTCTCAAGGTATGTTTACGGCTCACAGGAGTGCTCGAAATATAAGACTTTTTTGTCTAATGTGTTGACAGACATCGGTGGCCCTGTTATTAGGAGTCTAGTAATATATCGTCGTTGGCACCTGCCTGACAATGGCACCTGAGCTACTTGCAACTTATCTATTCGACATTAAGGCTCCTGTCAAAATATTTCGTAGGTGCCAGATGCCCTTCGTGGAATACCTCTTTGGTGGGACTCTGAAAAAAAATTAGCAACCAAAAACAAATAACCATTCACATTACAACAACCTAGATGAGACATGAGATTAGCAACGACATAAAAGGCCTTTTCAAACTTGAGCGGTATTCGATACCGCTTTTCTTTACCGCTCGCCGTTAGCGAATACCGCTTAACGGTTTTCGCTGTACTATAATAATTTGTGTACATATTTTTTTGTCTTTTGACAATTCAAAAGTGCCTGTAACTGGCTTACTTGAAATAAATTATTTGAATTTAAAACTTTAACGCGTTTTTACCCACAACGCAAACAGGAATAATACCGCAATTAGATTTTCTCTACTGAACAGCAATAATACCACAATTCGGTTGTTCAATACCGCAAACGGCAGCGAATACCACACACAGTAGAGAATACCACAAACGGTAGCGAATACCGCAAATGGTATTGAATACCGCACACGGTATTGAATTGGGGGTAGGAGGAACAGAGAGTAAAGTTCCTCGCTACCCGGTGAAAAAGAAGGTACCTTCCGACCAGACGAGTGTTGTGGTCTGGTGGGCTTTCTGCCTAACATTCATAGTCGGAATATCCTATGTGTTCTAATGTTGAGGATAACTATGATTGCGCGATGTAGACTTTTTAGTTTCTCAGTCTTTGCATAGATGGCGCTGCTGTTCTTTTTGTAATAGATTATTATGTCCGCTACATGAAAACCGAAAAAAGCTAAGTGAATACCGCAAACGGTAGCGAATACCGCTCAAGTATGATCAGGCCTGTAAAACGGACAAGACATTCGAGCAACCAGAAGCAACCAATTTATCCGAAGCAATGGTTTGCTCTCACATTTGCTGCGCGTCTCCAGCGTGTAATGCTCGTCAAGTTCCACGTCCTCAGGGTCCAGTTCTCTTCATCCTAGTCAATTAGAAGTAGGTTTAGCATCTAGATATCATGATGTAGTGGTCTTCCATATCGGGTTGTTACCCTGGCTCTTTGGAAATTGTACCAGATATTGTGATGCAATTGACTTACAAGATAGCCACTGCGCCAACAATCAATGCTAGTAAAAGTCGTGAGTGTGAACGTTAGCCACATTCCCCCCACGTTTCTGTCATTTCTCAACTTTTAAGTAAAAGAAGATAGTAAAGGTGATCGCACATTTGTCAACAACGTACGCGCCGTACGCGTAACAGTTTAATTATAATTCGTTGTTAGAAATCCTATGAAATTAATGTGACTGCAGCTGAATCGCAGGCAAACGTTTTTATCAACATTGATATTAGCAACGTTGCTATTACAGCAGAGGTGAAATAAAAAGAAATCTGCAAAGGTTTAATTTAATACCTAAAGGTTTGCGAATGGCGAGAATTGCGCATATGTAAGATACGATTCAGACCAACCGGCTCGCATCGCGCCGGACCTTCTTCGGCATCCCGCGACGCGTCACGACGTGTTTTTGCATGAGTTGCATGCAAATATGAACTGTAATTACTGTTGATATACATTTCAATGTTCTTTACCGCATTGTAAAATGCCGCCCGGCCCGGTCGGTTGGTCTGATTCTTACCTAAGAAGCGCGTACCATACTGATAAATGTCTGAGCGCCTTTAATGAAATGGTTACTACAATAAAGTGTCATTTTGTATTTTTTATTTAATTCTGGACACTATTTTATTCTTATGTAAATAGTTTAAAACTCCTCTTTTTAGTATCTCCAAACTTCCACAAATCATTATATCAAATATCAACCACTGCAAAACCTAAAAATTCTACATACTACAAACTCACCAAAACGGCCGGACTAATCAGTTCTCTCCCAACTCTCGAACGCGTCGGACGTATTCACTGTATTGGGTACTTATCCCATGACGCGATTCCTGGGATTTGCAATTTCTACTACCTAACTAAAAATGAAAATCGTCCTTCTTACTACAACATAATAATGCAATTCGATTGACTTGACGTCGTCGTGGCGATCGAGTTTTGTTTTTCATGAATAGTCAACTACTACTACTACTACTACTGTTAAAACTTATTTTTTGTAGTTCGGGTTTGCTAATTGCTAATTGCCGTGGTTATTCAGACCTTGTTGTATTGCTTATTGTACGGTCTTACCCGCCAGACGGTCTTCGCCGAGCTGACCATAGCCGTAGATAACAACGTGTTTTATGTCATATGTCGTAGTGGTAAGGTTGATTTTCACTTGTAGTTGGAATCGGTCGCATCACGTCATGGGTAATCCTTTGCGCTACAAGAAAATTAAGTTATTTTTTATACCCTATAGGGTTTAAAAAACTCACCCTATTCATGAGGACCGCTCGTCTGATCTCCCTGACAGCGTCGTAGACCAGTCTGCTAGCGTCGATGAAGTCGTTCTCGTCTAACGCTGCGCCGGCGCCGCCTCCTAGCGCTGAGACCGCTGCGTCGACGCGTACGCCGAATTTTGACATGACTGTGGAAAAGGGAAATAGACTTTTTTAAATAAATTGAAGAATACATAATAGTAAAGATATTTTTCAAGGAACGAAAATTGAGCTGCGAGCAGGATTCGAAACCTGCGTCTTCTGGATAGGTACTCCAGACGCCTTAACCAATTAGGCCATCGCAACCACTTATATTCGTAGCTCGTTCGCTTGTTTTTTTATGAACGCTGTTTACGTGTTAAAATATCTTTGCGAAGACGCGACGCAGGCGTTATTGCGTATAAAAATATAACGTTTGTATAATAGTAGTTTTATGGATCTCACAGTTGTACAAAATTAAATTGTGTTTTTTTTTATAAACTAGCAACGAAAATCAAATCGTACCTACATACAAAATCGGCAATTTGTTAGCAAACTTTTTATAGATTTTTTTGCATATCCGACAAAAATTTCTCCATGAATGTTGATCAGGGCGATGGTCAGACACATGGGGAAACGTTGGGTTAAAAACTTTTCAAAAATAAAGGAAGAAAAAAGTGTAGAATAACTATTCTCTCGGAAAATAGCTAGCTCTGTTTTTTTAGTTCAATGCTGTTTTTGTCCCCCAGATTTTCGGCAGAAAAGTTATTTTACACTTAACTGTGACGGTTTTTGATTTATATCTTTAAAAACGTATTTTTATTTCTAGAGATTACTCCTAATTTTTTTTTATCGTGGTAATTAAAATCATCAAATGAGTCCTGCCACCTAGGGCAGAGCGGGAGGCACTCAAAATCGTACTGACTAAAATCCACGGTGTCCTTCAATAGCCCTTTACCCGGGGTCACGGTAATTCCTTAGTCCTGTGATACTATTGACTGGCCTGTTGGTCTAGTGGTTAGTGACCCTGACTGCTATGCCGGGGGTCGTGGGTTCGATTTCCACCTAGGACAAATGTTTGTGTGATGAGCATGATCATTTGTTGTCTCTGGGTGTAATTTATCTATAATATGTATGTATACTACTCAAAAGAAAATAAGGGCCAACTGATATTTGTCGATTTATTAATTAATATTTAAATATTAGTAGTCATAATGACTGAATCTGATTAATATTAACGATTTTACTTGGAAATACACAAAAATTAAGTTTGTATTCCAATAAATCGTTAAATTAAACGAAATTGAATGAAAAGTGGGGGAATTGCAGGAATGTATCAACTTACACAAAACATCAAAAAACTCGAAAAAAATAACGTCTTTTATGTACCAAATTGTTCTTTAAAGCTTCTCTTTTAACTCTGTTCTCTCTGTGCTACTCATTTTAATGGATGTGGAATGTTCAGGATTAAATACCAAACATTATCTTTGGGATTCTCTACCAGCAAGTTTTCAGACAGTTTATGAGATCCAGCTGGGTGTTGATGGGAATTTTACTTTCTTTTGCACTCATCTTTTAACTGCTGAATAAAAAATAGGTAAAAAATCCTGAGTAGCCACTGTAACATCGTAATTAGAACGTCAGCGAAAGTGTGCACTGTTAGTCGCGTCGTGTTCGCTCGACCATTATCCTGCTTGAAGATGAACTCAGGTACTCGTTGCTGTGCGAATGGGATAATGTGGAGTTGCACCACATTCGCTACTCAATTTTGAGCAGTTACAGCAACGTTATTACGAAGTGCAAGCTCAGTTGTGCGTGATAGAGACAACCGCCCCAAAGCATAATTCAGATCTCATCGGAACAGTCTGTTTCAAGAGTGCAAAGATCTGAAACCTGTTGTTTAGATCTTCTCTACACTCTAATGAATCAGTCTTTATTAAAAAAAAATAAGCCTGCAGTCTTAAATAAAAAGCAATGAAGCCCATTCAAAACACTTAAATAATTTTTCTCTTTGCAAGTGTTTCACGATTTGCACCATACGCTCCAGTTAACTGGAGGAGAACCAAGCATCTTCTTGAGTATTGTTAGTCTTCATGGAGTCGATTCGGAATAGTCTAGTCAATTATAGGGGTACCTGTAGCTCAACGCAATGGAGTTTGTACGGTCCGCGCGGTAGATTTTCGCTCTATTTGCGCGGTTAATCAACTTAATGGTCTTCTTAGGCTTTACTTACTTACTTTCTTCCTGGATCACGGCGTCTGGTGATATTACCCGTCTTTTGAGACCACTTACAAACTTTTTGAACCACTGGTTGCGAATATTCCACCACAAGACCTACCTGTTCTGGCTATGTCCTCCCTGGATTAGGGTAACACCCCAAGTGGCTGTTTTTGCATCCATATGTCTCCGAATAAATGGCATTATGAGATTAAATAATCGTTATAGCCTACTTGCTGTATAAGTCGAAAGAAAAACTCCGTTAGAAGTTTGAAAAATAAAAACACCAAACCGTAAATTCTAAGAAATCTCAAATACCTAATTAAAAAAGTTATGAATTTCCAATTCTCCAGTGGAAGGAATATTAATACTTGACAGAAACTATAACAAGGTATTTACCATCTATTATGTACACAGAATAAGAGTGATACTTGATTAAAGTGCAATTTAATAAGTGGCCCCTATTTTCTTTTGACGAGTATATTTAGAAATATATAAGTATGTTTATCAGTTGTCTAGTACCCATAACACAAGCTCAGCTTAGCTTGGGACTAGATGGCGTTGTGTGATAGTTGTGGAATATTATTATTATTACTATAGATTTCAAATAACTTCTGATTAACACATCAACATAATCATAAAATCAGTGCTAACTACGCACATAGGCGGGGCTCATCACAAATCACACATCATGTCTATACATAAACTTCAAAGATACAACCTATTGACTTATTGCGTCAGTCAACCGTGACCTCCGGTGAGTGACAACTTCAGGGTTACGGAATAAGCATATCGATCAAAAATTTAACTATTTTTAAACGATAGGACGAAAAGAGGTTGTTAATTAGTCGAAATATTAAAAGTAGATACTAGAAATTACTAGAGTGGTCTGCTGCAACGACGATATATTACTAGACTCCGCATGCACGGTCTAAGGAACAAAAACTATTCTGTCAACTCGCTGAGGTACTACGTAAGCGAGGGGGATGGGGTACTGCGTTGTGATTGACTAACTCAATTAACTACGACGAGCCGTTGATAGTTACTGATAGGACGGCGAGCTACCCTAAGCTCTGAATTAAGGTGCTCCCACTTGGCTTTTTGAGGCACGCGTTCCCATGGCTACGAAGCGCCGCCGATTGTTCCCGATCGGACAGCGCTACCCTAACCTCTGAATTAGGGTGCTACCACTTGGCTTTTTGAGGCACGTGTTCCTATGGCTACGACGCGCCGCCGATAGTTCCTGACCGGTCGGCGAGCTACCCTAACCTCTGAATTAGGGTGCTCCCACTTGGCTTTATGAGGCACGTGTTGGCTACGAAGAGCCGTTGATAGTTCAGCCCGGTTTCCACCGCGAGCGGAACGGACCCATTAATGACTCCGTTAAACTCGCAAGCGCAAACTGCATACTTGCATGTCCACCAACAAATAGTTTTTACGTTCCCAAAACTAGCTCATTTTTACTCTTTTCACCCGCTGAGCCATTAATGTGTTCCAATGGAAACCGGGCTTTCCTGATAGGACGGCGAGTTACCCTGACCTCTGAATTATTCTCCTCTGCCTCACACTTCAGCGAGCACAAGCCTGACGTAATGTTTTGTTGTCAAACAAGAGCTTTGACTTAGTAAACAAGGTTTGAAGGTTAAATTTACGAATTAATAACATGTTCTTAAGAATATACTACCTATTAATTCTCATGTTTACTATACAGGGTGGTCCAGGCCAGGTGGATATATTTTTTTTTTAGGTAGTCGGTTTTAGGGACCTAGTTGTACCCGCCAGGAATAAAAACGCGTGTCACCCGCTTAAAAGGTATGTTTTTTTTTTTGGAATTTTAGAAACATCACCACTTTTTAATGTTTTTCATGATTTTGATTTACTTTTTAAATGAAAATTTATTACTTCAGCTGGTCATTTCATATTGTAAGAATAATTACTTTCCCACACCACAATAAAAAAAAAACGTTTTTTTTTTAATTTCCTTTCGGGTACAAATAGGTCCCTAAACGGACTACCTAAAAAAATATTATATCCATTTGGTCTGGACCACCCTGTATAAATGATAAAAAGAATATAAGGAACGCGATAATTTATGGCTTTGAAATTATCTATCTAAATTATAGGACTTAATAGACAACATCACTTTTTGTTTATGCGAAATCCGATACATGTGTCTAGTAATTTTGTGTAAAGAAGCTGACACAAATATAAAATTACAAAGATGTTTCATGAAGAAATATAAGGCTTTGTTATGTAACCAGCAGGGCTATTAATAATATTCCACAACTATCACACAACGCCATCTAGTCCCAAGCTAAGCAGAGCTTGTGTTATGGGTACTAGACAACTGATAAACATACTTATATCCGATAGACATTCGCTCCATATAAAATACTGATATTCAGCTGCATCTAGTTCGACTGGAAGCCGACCACAATATAGTTGGGAAAACGCTAGGCAGATGATGCACTACAATAATATTATATTATAGATTCTGCGACGCACTTGTTAATGAGTATAAAATGATAATTAATAACTTAGACAAAAATATCTACAATAACAAAATTGACCTTTTCGAGCAACATTTTCAAAATAAATAACTACCTAGTAATATAATAATAAGATAAAATTATTGTACAGCATTAATCTCACATTTGTATTTACGGTAATCAAATAAATATTGAAAAGGTCCTATACTAAGAAAAAATCATAGGTATTTCCTGAATGGCCGAATAAGGGGCTTTTCACACAGTATAAGTATGCAAGGTTCAAAATAGCCGGGCGGTAATATCTGTGGCTTTGAAACGGTTGGGAAAAAGGTTCATTCGACCCGAACATAATTGCCATAATTATGGACTTTGCGGATCGGCATGAACCAGATAAAGCTTTTAATTGTAACAAGACGGCAATATCAGATGGGCTGCGTTCGGGGAAAAATCTTAACTTGACACGAATATGATTGCCATAATGGAATTTGCCGATCAGCACGACCCAGGTGAAGCTTATAATTTCTATAAAACTGCAATATCAGATGCGGTTATTTCGTGGAAAAATCTTAACTTTGCACGAATATGATTGCTATAATGGAGATTGCCGATCGGCACGAGCCAGATGAAGCTTATAATTTCTATAAGACAGCAATATCAGATGGGGTAAGTTCGTGGAAAAATCTTAACTTTGCACGAATATGATTGCCATATGGAGTTTGTCGATCGGCACGAACCAGATAAAGCTTTTAATTTGTAAAAATATAATAATAGGAAAGATCCTTGACTCTCCAAGTTTACGAGGCGCTACCACAAGCTCAATATTGGGACTGTCTTAGGTCGCAGGACCGTCCGGTTTGGGACTGTCTTTAAAGGTGCTAAAAACCAGCGTATCTGGACCGCAAACTGAAGGAATAAATCAGTTATTCACAAAATTGACCTTTCAAGCAACATTTTCAAAAATAAATAACTACCTAGTAATATAATAATAAGATAAAATTATTGTAAAGCATTAATCTCACATTTATATTTACGGTAATCAAATTAATATTGAAAAGGTCCTATACTAACAAAAAAACAGGTATTTCCTGAATGGCCGAATAAGGGGCTTTTCACACAGTATATGCAAGGTTCAAAATAGCCGGGCGGTAATATCTGTGGATATGAACCGTACGGGGAAAAAAGGTTCACTCGACACGAACATGATTGCCAGAGACGAGCCAGATAGAGCTTTTAATTGCAACAAGACGGCAATATCAGATGGGCTGCGTTCGGGGAAAAAATCTTAACTTGACACGAACATGATTGCCATAATAGAGTTTGCCGATCGGCACGAACCAGGTGAAGCTTGTAATTTCTATAAGACAGCAATATCAGATGGGGTGCGTTCGGGAAAAAAACTTTAGTTTGCTGTATGATTGCCATATGGAGGTTGCCGATCGGCACCAGATAAAGCTTTTAATTTGTAAAAATATAATAATAGGAAAGACCATTGACTCTTCAAGCTCACAAGGCGCTACCACAAGCTCAATATTGGGACTGTCTTAGGTCGCAGGACCGTCCGGTTTGGGACTGTCTTTAAAGGTGCTAAAAACCAGCGTATCTGGACCGCAAACTGAAGGAATAAATCAGTTTCAGTCTAACGTGACAGTCTACCTAAAGCGGACAATAACAAACACATCTTGTAATTTTCCAACTTTAAATAAATCTTAATGGGACAGACAACGTTACCAAATGACGGCACTGTTAGCGCAGTAGCTAAAACGATTGGACTGCTGCGCTGCGTGTCGCGGGTTCGATTCCCACACGTAACAAATATTTGTATGATCTACAAGTAGTTTTTTCGGGTCTGGACGTTTGTGTGTGTGGGTTTATATGTTTGTAAACGCATCCACGTCATACGAGAAATCGGATGGGGCAACGTTCAAAAAATAAACTAAATACTGCCTACTCGAATGTCCCGATTGTGCCGACCCGAACATGTATGAAGCTGCCCTTACCCCGAGCATCTGCCAAAGCTTATTATTATATGTGTTTCGTAACACGTCACTTATATTTTGAAGAAGCGATCCAAATTTCAGCCTTTGACGCTAGTTAATTAACTCTTTACCTTCATATATCCATAGTACAAACCAGGAGTCCATCTTTCACCTCTATGCAGTACGCGTCTCTACGCCTGTGAATGTCAATGTCAAGTTGACAGGTCACGTCATAGCATCTAAATTTTAGCGCGAAACGGACGCAAAATTTTTCCTTCCCTCTAATTTTCATGGAAAATTAGTAAAATTTCAGTTAAACTGTACAGAAAGTATTTAAAAGTGCTCGGAAAAGTGTTATAATGTGTTCACTCCGATTATGATTCAGTATTAGATCGAAACGAAGATTTAGATCTTCGTTTTCAGAAATGTCTTGTCGGTTCTGATAGGAAGCAAAATTCCTTTCAAGTTACTTGTTATCCTCGAAGGATAAGTGTTTAGATGGCACCGTCTTCTGTGTCGGCTTATTTACCGAACATAAGGTTTGTGATGACAACGATTTCTAGCACTCCTCACATTGTGTGAGTTGGAACGAGGTGAGTGGTATATTTAATGTTATACGTCTCTCAACTCTGGGTTGGAGTGTTTATAGCAGCAATGGCGTAAGAACAAAGAAAATTTTCGTAGAAATTTTCAAAAATCCCTTATTACGACTGACCCAACCCGGAATCACTGTGTTGTTAAACAAAGTTCAAAGTAGCGATTTCTGGCTTGTGATTCTAGCAGAATGGTAATGGTGAATAAAGCATATTGCTTTTTCCTTAGATGAAGCTTGTGTCTAAAGACCACAAGACTTTCAGTGTAAAACATGGTGCTAGTAGGAATTATTCCTCAAGTAATTTCTGAATGTCTGGAGAAACTAAAACTGCTTGACATACTCCAACATGAAAACTAATTCTTGGATTATTGATACAGAAACCTTGCAGTCTCAGTCACTTAGCTATAGCACAATCAAAAGTGTATAAGTAGTAACACTAAACAAGCATGTATATGCACTTATACCTCTGCGGAGGGAGGTTTTTATACAGAACCTAAAACAGCTGTGACTAAGCCTATGCCTGTGCTGGAGCCAGTTGCTAAAACATCTGTATTGCTAACTGTGCTAAAAAGCTTCCTACTTATTTATAAATGATGTCTGAAAGTACAATCAGAACATCCCGGTGAGAGTCCTATCTATGGATCAAAGAACCCACATGATGTTAATATTTCTTGGAGCATTGTCTGATATAATGACAATTATAATTTTTTTTTATTTAATTTAAAAGCTAATAATAATATGACACGTTCATTGAAATATAAAATTATCGAATGATTTTTGTACTATTTATCTATATCATAACTAGGCCATCGCTGTAACAGTTCCAAATAAGAGAACAATCAATAACAAATTAATTGATGGCATAAATATAAAACAAAAATTAAATAATTTAGGATATCTTGGCAGTTTACTAAAATATTAATTACCACTATACTAAAATAGTGCTAGAACCTAATTCACATGTATTACTCTATGTGACTATAAAGTGTGTTGACACAGTGTTGTCTGTGTAACAGATTTTATTTTTGTTCAGTCTTACAAGGCTTACCGTTTACAATCACCAATTACAATGGTGCATTGGTTATAAATTAGATTATAAAAATATCTTATTAAAATATAGCACACTTCTAATTCCTGAAAGGATGGGCAGTGATGTAAATATAAGACAATTATCATAGAGTGCATGAACTTTTAGTGAAATTGATCAATTTCTTAATGTTGTTGATGATTTATATTCAGAAAAATGAATAATTAATAATTTTTAACAAACATGTTTTGTTTATAATGAAGATTATGACAGAAGGTCAAATCCTTTTTATATGAGAGTTGAGTAAAATAGCTTGTTTAAGCTTTTGTGATGTATGCATTACTTACCTATTTGGGAAATAGGTCATGCCAATCAAGTCTGAGATACTTTTAGGATTAAAAGTATGAAAATTGTCAGCTTGCTAAATATTAAACCAGTTAATTACTGACAAAGAATCCGTTAGCATGAGGTATCTGCATTTATGTTTATTGTTTGGGATTGTACCTGTAAAGTTTTACATGGATAGCTTAATCATTATTAAGACCCTAGGATAGTGAAAATACTAAGGAACCCAATCTGTGACAGCAGATTATGTTGCGAAGTTATTAAGACTTTCAAGGATAGCTTGTATTGCCCCCCATAAGCTTATTATTAGTATGGTGGCATTAAACAAATAAATCTGAATTAATTATTAAGTAAAAACTAAACCATGTGGCTCTCTTCTATATTGCCTAGGTGGCGCTACGAGTTTGCCAGGTGGTGTGCTTGTGATACCATGAGGTTATCAATGTACCACTCAATTTCCTGAGATATGGGTAGGGTAACCTTCTTTTTTGTCCGCACAGCGTGTGAAGAAAAGGTGAACCCATAATACCATTTCTCTTCAGAAACATAATGATATCATAGACTCAAATCCAAGTGTCAGAGAATATGTGCATGTTGGAGATTTAAAGGAAAATGTGACGGACACTCTTCTGCCTATCAGAAGTCAACTGATTGACATGGGCTATCCAAACGCACAATTCAGCTTATGAAACTTGATATCTAGTGCTCTTGAATGTGAGATGCAAATTGTTGAGGCTAGCAGATTGCTGAATATCACTCTGACAGCGGTTTCCCTCCCGGGGAGGGTTAAGAAGTAAACTGAAATCTCTTACCGCCTACCTACTAGGAACAGATAGCCAGATTGGCTCCTGTTGCCTCATGCCCCAGGCCTCGGAGGCTATGTTTTCAAGTGGGGTGTCCCAAAGTGACCATGTTCGTGCTAGTCAAGTTGGCCTGTGAGCAACTGCACGTACCAAGGGACTGAGCTCATGGATTTTCGAGCTTTACGTATTGTGTAATGGCTAATGATGAGTCATCTCAACTTGTTGGAAAATAATGAATTAATTGTTCCATTCTGAACTGTGTTGTGTTCCATACTATAAACAATGCTGGCCCTCGAGTCGAGAGCTCTCGGAGAGTGAAAGCCACAACCTGTACCTTAAACCTAACAAACTGCTACCCTTAGGCTAAAAAGTTGGGGGGGGGGGCAGTTCAAGGACAGGTGCATCAGTAGCATAAAGAGGTTACAAGGTTATTACAAGGAAAGTTCTGAGGCATGTCATGGCTTATAGATTACATGACGTTCATCCTCAAATAATGTAATAAGTGTATTACAAGGAAAATACTGAGGCGTGTCATGGCTTATAGATTACATGACGTTCATCCTCAAATAAGGTAATAAGTGTATTACTTGTGTTAATCTGTTGAAAAACATGTGCAAATTTTTACCTTTTTGTCTATGCATGGATAGGCAAAGACTTGCCAGATTGGTACCTGTTACCTCCAATTAAGGGGCTCGGGGCCAATGTTTTCAAAATGATTTTTTGAGCATCTCAGTGGGACTCCTTGCTGATGATTTTTTCATTTTAACAAGTATTTTGACTTGGCTTAACCTACCCGTTGATTGGTAGAGACGTACAATAGCCCAATGTTGTAAGATTATGAACAACTTACATTGCTATGAAGGGCCGATAGAACTCGTCTGTTTATTGTGTTGCCTTTTTTAAAATTTACCCTGTTCCTTGATGAATTTGTTAATGAGATCAAGGCCAGGCTGACCTGGAAAGGTTATTCCTGTTGTTGTGGATGGTTGGAAAATCCATCTTTTAACAGATTAAGAAGCTTAATTCCCTTCTAGCCATCAGGAGGTTATCTGGAGAATAGAATTTTAGATGACAAAAAATTGGAAGATCAGTTATTCTACCAAGATAAACACTTTGTACTAATATACAGTCATCAAAGAGAGAATTTCCTCAGGATAATTATCCTGGAATGTGTCCAATGAAAGGTTGGAGATGAATCTTACACAGAGAGGAGCTCATTTAATGAGCAGGAGGATTTATTGCATATCTCTACTACATAATAAAATACAAATGTATAGGTAGTAGAAATACACAATGTACAGTGTACAACGAATTTGAAAACTTTAATAAAATAAATTGTGTAGGTACATTGCTACTCGCATCACCTACTGTGTTTTCTATGGCTAGGTTTTAATGAAGTAAATGTTGTAATAGGTCTAATAATAGTCAAGTTCACAAATAATATTTATTGGTTATTCTCACATCTTGAGAGAGTATTCTTCAGTCATGTAAGAGATACATGTATCTAGACTGACTGGGAGTCAGTAATGAAGTAAATTAATGATTAATGACCCAGTGATTCTGGCACCATAGTGGTACTCTCTGAGAACTAAGCGATTCCTTACATTTTTGATAAGGTCGTCATCGTTTTTAAATTTAAATGAATAATCATTTTAGTAGTTTTTTATTATTTCACAAATAATATTATAAATGAGGCATTTGCTAGGAGTATAACTTCAAATGGGCAATGTGTTAATTTGTGGATTTATTTAGAGAAGTTCCAGATCACCCAATGTTCTATAGTATATCTGTCGATAAACTGTACAGCAGTTTGGCAGAAGATAATGTTAAATAAAATGTTATGTATTTTTGATAAAAAAAAAAAAAAAAAAATGTACGAATTTAGGATAAAAGGATTCGTTTATTCTAAGTTAATTCACATAGCATCTAAATCTTTCACCAGCAGATAACAAACAGGTCTTCAAAATATAAGTGACGTGTTACGAAACACATATAATAGAACTGTTTTGCATAAAAACAAAACAGTTATTATGTGTGTGGAGTAACACGTCACTTATGCAAGGTGCTTGCTGGTGTTTGAAGAAGACTATGACGTGACCTGTCAACTTGACATTGACATTCACAGGCGTAGAGACGCGTACTGCATAGAGGTGAAAGATGGACTCCTGGTTTGTACTATGGATATATGAAGGTAAAGAGTTAATTAACTAGCGTCAAAGGCTGAAATTTGGATCGCTTCTTCAAAATATAAGTGACGTGTTACTCCACACACATAATAACTGTTTTGTTTTTATGCAAAACAGTTCTATTTGTATACCTTGACCTCTGTATTGTAGACATATAAATGAGTTAGACGCGACCGGCATAATAAAACTATTATATTATGTCATTGATCAAGTATTTGAGTGGCGATCTATGACGAGCGTGACGCGGGTTTTTAGTTTTTTTTTTGTTATACCATCATCTTCTTGCCCTTATCCCATTTTTAACCGACGAAAAAAAAAGGAGAAGGTTCTCAATTCGACATGTATTTTTTTATTTATTTTTTTTATGTATGACTACGCATATCTTTTCCTAACGTGGTCCGATTTCAAAAATTATTTTTTTGTTGGAAAGAGTATATCTCAAAGTTGGTCCCATTTAAATTTCAAAACTAAAATCGGCCTGAGGGTAGAAAAAAAGGAATTAATTGTTAATCTTCCTACAGAATTTTCAATCATGAACCGATTCTGTTGAAATAAAGATGACAATCGTAGTTCTGAGGACATTATTATATAGCAGAGATGTGGAGAACATAACATGATGGCGTCACCATCATCAGATCAACTCCAGATTCCTGTTATTTTGTGAAGTCAGTCCCAAGAGTTCCTTAACAGTTAACAACAGCTATATCGTGTTTGGGCTCATTTCACTCAGCTTGATGAGAACTATAGACCTAGCTGAGGTATCATTGCCATCGAGGATCTGAGGATGGGGACGGATAGCAGGGGCAAGAGGTCCTCAACAGTTAACAGCACCTTTATCGTCTTTGGGCTCATTTCACTAGTCTTGATGAAAACTTTATACCTAGCTGGGGTATAATTTTCATCGAGGGTCTGAGGATGGTGACGAGATCCTTAACATCTGGAGTTGATCTGATGATGGTGACGCCATCATGTTATGTTCTCCACATGTCGGCTGTATAATATGACACGAGATAGGAAACTCAAAAAGGGAAAAGGCAGGCAGATGATGATGGTTAAAAATTATTATATACTCGTCAAAACAAAATAGGGGCCACTTATTAAATTGCACTTTAATCAAGTGTCACTCTTATTCTGTGTACTTATTAGATGGTAAATACCTTGTTATAGTTTCTTTCAAGTATTAATATTGTTTCTACTGCATAATTGGAAATTCATAACTTTTATTTAATTAGATACTTGAGATTTCTTAGAATTTACGGTTTGGTGTTTATTATTTTTCAAACTTCTAACGGAGTTTTCTTCGACTTATACAGCAAGTAGGCTATAACGATTGTTTAATCTCATAATGCCATTTATTCGGAGACATAAGGATGCAAAAACAGCCACTTAGGGTGTTACCTTAATCCAGGGGGGGCATAGCCAGAACAGGTAGGTCTTATGGTGGAATATTCGCAACCAGTGGTTCTAAAAGTTTGAAACTGGTCTCAAAAGACGGGTAATATCACCAGACGCTGTGATCTAGGAAGAAAGTAAGTAAGTAAAGCCTAAGCAGACCATAAAGTTTGATTAACCGCGCAAATAGAGCGAAAATCTACCGCGCGGACCGTACAAACTCCATTGCGTTGAGCTACAGGCACCCCTATAAGTGACTAGACTATTCCGAATCGACTCCATGAAGACTAACAATACTCAAGAAGATGCTTGGTTCTCCTCCAGTTAACTGGAGCGTATGGTGTAAATCGTGAAACATTTGCAAAGAGAAAAATTTATTAACTGTTTTGAATGGGCTTCATTGCTTTTTATTTATGACTGCAGGCTTATTTTTTTTTAATAAAGACTGATTCACTAGAGTGTAGAGAAGATCTAAACAACAGGTTTCAGATCCTTGCACTCTTGAAACAGACTATTTCGATGAGATCTAAATTATGCTCTGGGGCGGCTGTCTCTATCACGCAAAACTGAGCTCGCACTTCGTAATAACGTTGCTGTAACTGCTCAAAATTGCGTAGCGAATGTGGAGCAACTCCAGATTATCCCATTCGCACAGCAACGAGTACCTGAGTTCATCTTCAAGCAGGATAATGGTCGAGCGAACACGACGCGACTAACAGTGCATACATTCGCTGTCGTTCGAATTACGATGTTACAGTGGCTACTCAGGATTTTTAACTAAGTTTTATTCAGCAGTTAAAAGATGAGTTAAAGAGGAGTGCAAAAGAAAGTAAAATTCCCATCAACACCCAGCTGGATCTCATTAATTGTCTGAATACTTGCTGGTAGAGAATCCCAAAGAAAATGTTTGGTATTAAATCCTGAACATTCCACCTCCATTAAAATGAGTAGCCCAGAGAGAACAGAGTTAAAAGAGAAACTTTAAAGAACACTTTGGGACATTAAAGACGTTATTTTTTCGAGTTTTTTTATGTTTTGTGTAAGTTGACACATTCCTGCAATTCCCCACTTTTCATTCAATTTCGTTTAATTTAACGATTGATTGGAATACCAACTTAATTTTTGTGTATTTCCAAGTAAAATCGTTTATATTAATCAGATTCAGTCATTATAACCAGTAATATTTAAATATTATTTAATAAATCGACAAAAATCAGTTGGCCCTTATTTTCTTTTGAGTAGTATAATATTTTCATTTATAATGTACTATCTAAGAATGAATGATGTATAAGATTCTGTAATAATTTTGGCGATCTAAAAAGAGTGTCCATGGAGTTTCTTGCCCGTTCTAGAGATCTACTTCTTGGAATGGGCATCTACGCTACTTTCACAGTTATTATTTCGTGTGACTGGGACTGTAGCACCATAATTTTTGTAGTGTTTAATATTATTTTCACACTACTTGCTCGTAAATGTCAAATTATATGTTATGTCAGGCAAACCTACTGTAAAGCAAGTCATTGTTTCCTCTTGCTCGAGCCGGACAATAATATTGTACTGAATTTCATTATTCCCGTGGGAATAATGTGATTTGAATTTGGAACCTCAATTAAAACCGCATGAAAACTTTCACCAAGGAGGTGTATCAGTAATGGCGGCTGCTGGCCGCAACAGCTGATCGCTTGCAGTGGTGCCAACTTCACGTTTGAAGGTTGTCGAACCACATCAAATTTCAAAAATCGAATTTATTTCCTCGCAGTAGGTGTGAAAAGCAGAGTACGCTTCTCGGGAGTAAAGCTGCCTTGTCTTGGGCTAACTTGAAACCCTCGCTACACTGGCTACACTAAGGATTACACTTGAACCTCCTGGCTGCGCTACGGAGGTTCACCCCCAGAATCCTTAGTGTCGCTTCGGGATTCAATACTCCCGTGACGTAAGGCAATGCTTTACTCCCTTGTTGCGTAATCTACTATTATTTGTCTTTGACAATTCAAAAGTGCTTAACTGGCTTATTTGAAATAAATACTTTGATTTTGTTTTCTTTTATTTTGATAACGTTTTAAAAATGTTAGATTTTGGTACAATATCTATTATTACATCGTTATCTCATTACCGTTCTAATGCTACACGATTCCGTACACGTTTCAACCTTCACCTTTACATATAGATATTACCTGATGTTTGTTCAACCGGCGCGTGTACTACGCAATATTTTTGTGATTTGTGACTTATGGCTTAGTGACAACTTTGACGTGTATTCTTTACTTCATTAGAGCTCCCACACAATACTGCGAATTCGCATCGCATCGCAAATATTTGCGATCTCGCACGAATGCATCGCAAAAACTTGCGATCTGATTAGCATCGTGTATTTCTGCGATATGACGTCATACTTGTACTGAGTAAATGGAATGCTATGCGATGCGACGTCGCATCGCATTTTTGTGTGGGAGCCCTTCAACGACGATATATTACTAGACTCCTAATAACAGGCGACCGATGTCTGTCAACATATTTGGCAAAAAAGTCTTATATCCGTCTTATTTCGACCACTCCTGTGAGCCGTAAATATACCTTGAGACAGAACAGACCTTGAGTTAGCCAATCACAACGCAGCACCCGTCCCCCTCGCTTACGTAGTACCACAGCGAGTTGACAGAATAGTTTTTGTTCCTTAGATCGTGCATGCGGAGTCTAGTAATATATTGTCGTTGGAGCCCTTAGATAGAGGCTAAGTGCGGGAACGGTTTTTTTTACGTGGTAACATCATCAATAAAGAGTACTCGTCAAAGTTCGCGAGCCTAAAGTCCCTAAACGAAAAATATTTTGGGAGACGCCCACGGCAACGAACGTCGCGGGACGATTTTCGGCCACCGTAGGCGCATACGGACGGCGAGTAATGGGCGATCGCTGTCCGATCATGGACCATACCCAGTTCGACGCTGCGTCGTATTCCACGCACGCCCAAAAAGTGCTGTCAGCAAAAAGACGGAGCCCCCTTAGAGGGCTTTTTTTTATCGTGGTAAAATCATCAAATGAGGCCTCCCACCCCGGGCAGGGCGGGAGGGACTGTCAGACTTGTACTGACTAAAATCCACGGTGTCCTTCAATAGCCATTTATGTTCCGGGGTCACGGTGATGGTATAAGACCCGCGACCACCCTTAGAGGGCTAAAGCCTGCCCGGGACGTGGGTCTAACGAGTAACCTATTGAAGGACACCGTGGATTTTCGTCAGTAAGAGTCTGACAGTCCCTCCCTGGGTGAGAGGAGCGATTCGATGATATAAACAAGTGACAACGTCTTTCGTAACTTGTAGAACCGTTATTCACGCTAACAACATGATTGATGTTAGTATAAATTCTAAATTAATGATTATTTATCTATTCGTCAATTTCAAATAAGATATAATTGATAAGAGATGCTTAAATGTCAATGTCGGATTTGGGAAATAATATCTACTGATGATAATCCTACTAATATTATAAATCCTACTAATATTATAAACGTGAAAGTTTGTATGTGTGGATGGATGTTTGTTACTCTTTCACGCAAAAACTACTGAATGGATTTGGATGAAATTTGGTACACAGATAGTTTGTCACATAGGATAATTTTTATCCCGATTTTATGTTCCCGTGGGATAATTTCCGAGTTGTAGCGGGTGAAACCGCTGGCAGCAGCTAGTAATATAAAAATAATATTCTACAACTATCACACAACGCCATCTAGTCCCAAGCTAAACAGAGCTTGTGTTATGGATACTAGACAACTGATAAACATACTTATATATTTCTAAATACATACATATTATAGACAAATTACACCCAGACACAGAACAAATGATCGTGCTCATTACACAAACATTTGTCCAGGGTGGTCCAACCCACGACCCCGGCAGGCTTTGGCCCTCTAAGGGGGGCCCAGTCATATTGCTGACTACTCTGTGAGGCGCGCCTGGAACATGATACGCCGTCGACCCGGGCATGGTCCATAATCGGACGGAGAGTCACCCATTTCTCGCCGTCCAAATGCCCGCGCCTACGGTCGCCGAAAATCGTCTTGCTATTGGTGTCTCCCGCGGCGGTTAGCATGTCAACTTGACTTCGCAGAATCTTTCTTTCCAAAAAAATATTTACATAATTTTTTGTTTTTTCATTTTGAAGAAAAATGTTAATGGATGGAGAGGAAGAGGAAGGCCAAAGAAAAGATGGATGGATTGTGTAAGGAATGATATGAAAGAAAAATTAGTAAATGATACTGTGTCTTCTGATAGGGGAATGGAAGAAAAAAACGTGTTGCGCCGACCACAAGTAAAATGAGATAAGGGCAGGAAGATGGTCGCGGGACTTATTTCCATCACCGTGACTCCGGAACATAAAGGGCTACTGAAGGACACCGTGGATTTTAGTCAGTACAAGTCTGACAGTCCCTCCCGCCCTGCCCGGGGTGGGAGAACTCATTTGATGATTTTACCACGGAAAAAAAAGGGCAGGAAGATGATGACGATTTTGAAAGATAATCTTAACCCGTGATTAACCTGAGAGAGCACTGGTGGCCCAGTGGTATCGGTCCTGACTTACGAGTTGTAAGTCGTGGGTTCGAACCCCGCCAGGCGCATTACATTGTGTAATATATATATTTCATTACCAGGGGTTGAATACCGTCAGGGGGGGAGGTTGAATACCGTTACCAATTTCGGTTCTGGTTCTTCAATTAGGTTCATAAAAAGGTTCCTCTTTTCGGTACGGTTCCTGTTCCGGCATAGTTACCGGAACCCCTAAATACCTGTACTTTACCGGTATTTTAGAACCGTTTTCAATCCTTGTACATTACCACTGCTCTCAGAATGGTGAAGGAAAACATCGTGAGGAAACCGGCATGTCATAGAACCAAACCCGCACTGGGCCCGCGTGGTGGATTATAGCCCACTCCCTCCCTCAGAGAGGAGGCCTGTGTCCCAGCAGTGGGAACATTATAGGCCGATAATGATTAACCTACCCTTCAACACAGAAGATCAACTGATTAAATCATTATTTAACTACGATAAACAACTTGTATCGAACAGGCGACCTTTCAAATAAATTAAATGTGAGCACAAACACGTAAACCTGTTAAACTTTGTATATTCAAATATGTATTATGCCGTTATAGGCCTTTTGGCATATGCATGTTTAGATGACTTGTTAAGTTAGTAACTAAGAACATGGTCACACAACGACGATATATTACTAGACTCCTAATAACAGGCGATCGATGTCTGTCAACACATTAAGCAAAAAAGTCTTATATCCATCTTATTTCGACCACTCCTGTGAGCCGTAAACATACCTTGAGACAGAACGGACCTTGAGTTAGCCAATCACAACGCCCCCCCCTCGCTTACGTAGTAGCTCAGCGAGTTGACAGAATCGTTTTTGTTCCTTAGATCGTGCATGCGGAGTCTAGTAATATATCGTCGTTGTAAGCGCTAATTCATCATCTGTCTGCCTTTTCCAAACTATATTGTGGTCTGCTTCCAGTCGAACCAGATGCAGCTGAATATCAGTAATTTACATGGAGCGACTGACTATCGGACCTCCATAACACAGTAACTGGGTAATACGATATCTCATGGCAAGACTGGTTGTCAGACTTTAGAGCCTCTGACCAACAGTAACGACTGTCAAAGATCTATAAATGACAACCGGAACCCACGGCTATACGTGGCACGGAGGAAACTCGCTATGACAGATGGTCACCTATCCACAGACCAACCTAGACATGCGCGGCTTAACCCAGAAGATCGGCCTATGCGGCTGTAATTATTTAGCCACGAGCTCCTCTACTGTAATAATCAATTTGAAATAAATGCTTTCAGTTTATCTGTCCGCACAAATATAATTATCCAATCATTTCTTTCTTTTTTAATAAAAAAGACATTTCCAAAATGTTTTCTACTAACCTTTTGACCTATGCAGTTGGTGCGGTTCTCAAACCTGATTTGTGCATTTTTTTGATTTTTAGTTTTGGTGGATGACATTATTTTTTTATTGTCTTTTAAGGACATATGTAATTTTATATATGTTCCAGATATTATTAGTGACTATGCACATGCAGTCTTTGGTATTGTTTTTGTAAACAACGACAATATATTAATAGACTGCGCATGCAAGATCTAAGGAACAAAAACTATTCTGTCAACTCGCTGAGGTACTACGTAAGCGAGGGAGACGGGGTATTGCGTTTTGATTGGCTAACTCAAGGTCTGTTCTGTCTCAAGGTACGTTTACGGCTCACAGGAGTGGTCGAAATAAGACGGATATAAGACTTTTTTGCCTAATGTGTTGACAGACATCGGTCGCCTGTTATTAGGAGTCTAGTAATATATCGTCGTTGTCTTTAAATTACTGTTTTTGCCATTGATATTTATCAAATACAAGCGGCCCGCCCCGTACTTCGCTACGTGTTACAAAAAATGTGATAAATGAAGAACTGCTCGACCGATTTTGTGCAAACTTCATATAAATAATCTACTTAATAGTCCGTACACAGCTAAACATGTGGTTTGGATAGGTTAGCCCGTTCTTGAGTTATATAAAATACAACGAAAAGTGACACTGCTTTTATATATTAGAAGAAGAAGATAAAATATATCTGGCGAAACGAATAAACTAAAAAACACAAATGTCAGGTTAGGCAAGTACCTACATAAATTATACCTAATTTTTAAAGCTTATGTAGAACATCGAGCTATTACTACTACGTATAGAGACGACACCACGCATCACCACTGTGTCCCATCCAGGATGAGTGCGCGCGCCTAGAGCACGCCACAGAGCTGTCAAACAACTGAATGAACTTGTGCGCACGCACTCATCCTGGATGGAACACAGTGGTGATACGTGGTGTCGTCTCTATACTCAATGATGTAGAAATAAATATTTACAATAACTATTAATAAATCATCTACAATTATAGACTGTGCATTCACACATACATACTTGAACAAAATTCTCAATTGACATATTTCTTAAGATCTGTTGCAAATCAAAAGCTCGTTAAACTAACAAAATCTTTTACCCAAATGTCACTTTCAAACATTTGTAAGTAATAATTAATAATAAAATCTGTCCATCTGTCTATCACAGCATACATTTCGTAGTATGTCTGCCACAGTATACATTTCGTAAATGTTTGGAAACACGCACTTTTGTTATGAATGACTTTCGTGTGGGCTGCCTTGTTAAAAGGTTATGTCACTTTGTTAATTAAGTGATAGATTTGATGGTTTAGTATTGCAAGCAATTGTTGAGTATGATATACATAAGTTGTTCCTAGTCTGGGTCTTTGTATATCTGAGTCTAGTTTGTAAACATAATACAATACAATAAAAAAAAAAAATTATGAACATTTCTTTCATCAAATGAGATTTCCCACCTCGAGCGGAGTGGAAGGAATTGTCAGACTTGATATCCTAAAAAACACCCTGATCATACAATTGCCCCTTGCGTTGCTGAGTCGTGGGAACTTCTAAATTAAGTCCCGCGATCCGGGCACGCATTTGGCGCCATCGTCATGAGTCTGTATGGTGAGCTCCCTGTTACTTGCCGTCAGCAAGTTTGCACCTACGTTAGCCGGTCCTTGGTGAGCTTAGTCCCTATTTTTTATTGGGATTTGAAAATTAAAAAAGAGATGATTTCTAAACGCCACAAAAAAGACGTCCTGGTGGGGAAGGACTTAACCTGGTAAAGAAAAGGGGTTGGTCATTACCCCATAACACAAGCTCTGCTTAGCTTGGGACTAGATGGTGTTGTGTGATAGTTGTGGAATATTATTATTATTATACAAGGCCACTCGTCAAAATGATCACCAGCCCTATCCCCCTCTTAAGGGGTACAAGTAGTGGATAGTCAACGACACACAATATTCGCACATCCAATAAGTACAAGTGAAAGCCCTTCACACGATGTATGACCGCGACTCACCGTAAGTAGGTCGGCAGACGAGCACAAAAGTTCAACGTATTATAGTTATTTACAATTATATTTTAGGGTTGAGCAAAAATGTTTTTATTTTGATAAAAACCGTTTGTAACCGCCTTCAAAACCAACCACTAAAAAAGGGTAAAATAACCAACAAAAATTACTTTCTTTCGGAGTTGGTGGTTTTTTTTTCATTTTCTTTTTTGCCACCGACTTTCATTTTACTCTGTCTGAGCTGATAATGGAAGGTACAACCTTACCTTACCATACGCAAATACTTAAATTACTTCATAATATTTGCGAAAAACTATATGGGGCCGTATTAAAATTTGAGGGTTGCCCTCGATTCTCCAGGAGTCAATCATCAGATCTTGACTTGGTGAATAGGGACCACTCCGAAAGCATTCTCCTTTCGAACAAAAAAAAGAATTTTGAAAATGGTCCACAATCGCCGGAGAACGCGGTAACAAAATACAAAAAAAGAACATACCGTTCGAATTGATAAACATCCTTTTTGATGTCGGTTTTTTTAAAAAGGAGGATTCTAAGTTCGATCTGTAGGTTTGTATTTATGTATGTTTGTTCGCGATTATCTTGCGTTTGGCTGAACCGATTTCAATGCGGTTTCAGAAAAGTGTTTTTTTTTTACATTCTGGAGCAGGTTTTCTAGGTATCCCCTGACAGTTGACTCACGTGATCGTTCTGCTTAATGGCATGTAGATTTTCAAAAGTCGATTGTAGTTTTTTGTATATTATAAGATCTTTTTTAACCTTTTAACCACCAGACTTCATATTAATTGTCGTGCCCCCAGCGTCAGGCTACGAATCGGTGAAATACAAGTTCCTCTCTTTCTGCTCCTCTCAAGCTCCGATTTGTAAAATATTATGGTGTACAATAAAAAGTATTATATCTGTCTATCTACATAAACAGAGACATATAGAATAGATGCAATAAAATCAAACAAAACAATAAAAATTGTGAATATTCTCTGTCGGATATATCCGACTATGGCGTAATAGGCCCGAAAATATTTGTTGGATATATCTGACGTTGGCAGTTAAAAGGTTAACTCAATTGCTAAGGAGCTGTCAGCACAATGACGGGGCCGCTTTAGAGGGTTACAGGCTGCACACGGTAGCTCATTAGTCTCGCGACCCCGGAACGTAAAGGGCTATTGAAGGACACCGTGGATTTTAGTCAGTACAAGTCTGACAGTCCCTCCTGCCTTCGGTGGGAGGACTCATTTGATGTATTTACCACGCTAAAAAAAGGCGCAAGGCGGAAACTACCTCTAGATTCGCCAACGACGATTTAATACTAGACTCCACATGCACGATCTAAGGAACAAAAACTATTCTGTCAACTCGCTGAGGTACTACGTAAGCGAGGGGGACGGGGTACTGCGTTGTGATTGGCTAACTCAAGGTCTGTTCTGTCTCAAGGTATGTTTACGGCTCACAGGAGTGGTCGAAATAAGACGGATATAAGACTTTTTTGGCTAATGTGTTGACTGACATCGGTCGCCTGTTATTAGGAGTCTAGTAATATATCATCGTTTAGATTCGCCCATATTGACATCCCTTAAAAGAAAGCTTCTCAAATGATTAATAACAACTCCTCGACGTTAAAAATGATGTCACACGGCCATTTCGACAACGTAAGCGGTCCGGTTAAGCAACTCCGACCAAGGTTGGGATAATGATTGGTGACCGATGAGCGCATGTTTTTTGTTTCGATTTAGGTCATCTTTACACCCACATAAGTCTGCTTAGCCCTTTAAAGAATTTGGCGTGATGTTATGTCATTTGTTTTACCTTGATAAATGATATTTACTTTGCACGAGGAGCTCGTGGCTAAATAATTACAGCCGCACAGGCCGATCTTCCGAGTTAAGCCGCACTTGCCGAGGTGGGTCTGTGGATGGTTGACCATCTGACATAGCGAGTTTCCTCCGTGCCTCGGAAAGCACGTAAAGCCGTTGGTCCCGACTGTAATTTCTAGATCTTTGACAGTCGTTACTGTTAGTCAGACGCTCTTAAGTCTGACAACCAGTCTTTCCTTGGGGTATCGTATTATTACCCAGTTACTGGGTTGTGGAGGTCCGACAGGCACGCTCAATGTAAAATACTGATATCCAGCTGAAGCTGGTTTGACTGGAAGCCGACCCCAATATTAGTTGGGAAGAGGCTAGGCAGATGATGAAATGATACTTATTTTGCAAATAGGTTATCGCAAACAGTTTTACAAGTCTAGACTACTTGTCTAACTAGATGAGGCCGGTGTTTCGTACCTGACTACTCTGAGAAGAAACAGCCGAAACAAACTCAGAGGTCACAGTCTCTTTTAAAGTCCAGACATTGTTCAGGTCATACGAGGACCATGCAGGTGTCTAAGATGGTCTTTTGAAGAAAGAACCACACAGATTTGAGTGGACCTGTCCAGTCAGTGCAAGCATTTGTCAGTTATCATGAAGCTCGACTCATAACTCAAGGATCTCAACTGGTTTAAGTTAGTAAGAATTTGAATAAATCCATGTATAATTTAAGTTTTTCGGAGAAGTATATCCAAAAAGATTCGCCAAAGAGTTACCAACATAACTCTTAAAATTTGCAAGTTGAAGTGGGCAAGGCCACATCGCTTGTAGAACTGACAACCGATGGGGAAGAAAAGTTCTCGAGTGACGACCACGGACTGGAAGACGCAGCGTAGGCCTCCCACTAGGTGGACCGACGAAATTTCCGTTGATTGAAAGAGTATACTTTATATGCTTCCATAGTTATCAGGTTAGAGTCAGATGACGGGATTTTGGAAACATCGTACACAATTATTACCAACAAGGTGCACAGACGACCTGATGAAGGTCGCCGGAAGACGCTGGATGCTGGTCGCTTCCAACCGGTATTTGTGGAGATCTAAAGGGGAGGCTTATGTTCAGCAGTGGACGTCCTATGGCTGAGATGATGATGATACAAATTACAGATACATGCAATTAGCAATATCTTATAGAGTGACACAATGGGCGGTTTACATAATATTTTTTTTATTTACCGATTTAGTATCTCACTTAAAACTCCTTAGATTAGAAACTCAAAAGCTCGCTCAATTACTGCTCATCTTATATTGTATAGTAGTCGTAACTCGTAAAGCATCGCGACCTTGCGCACGCGCAGGCATTAATGATTTATATTGAGGGCAACATATAAGTTGGAACAGTCCACTGCGGTAACTTGTACAGTGAACAACTTAATTTGTTAAAATGGTGAGATTATAATAATTTTAATTTTTTATATATTTTAGGGAGTGTTAGTAATTTTTGTTAAATTATAAATTGTGTTATAAAATGTATTTTTAGAAATTATAAAGTGTTTGTCGGTATAGCGATCGAGAGTTAAGTTAAAAAAAAACATTAATTTAACACAATCATTTTTTTTTTAAGTAAATATGTCTGACTTACACTAATAAGAAGATGTAGTATATGAGCTTTTTTTTGTGGGAAGAAATATCAGGAACTACTGAATCAATTACACTATTTTAAGAAAGATTATGAGCATTTTTGTGGCAAGAAATATCAGGAACTACTGAATCAACTAACAATTTTTTTCTTGAAAGAGTGATAATATATTCTTCATATTTTTTGAAAAAGTCGGGCAATGTTGCGGAAAGAGTGCTAGTTTGTGATAGAGTCAAAAATTTATTAAATACTAGCGGCCCGTCCCGGTTTCGCACGGGTGGAAGTCCTCTAAAACCCGGTGCCGATGGTTACAAACACAACAAAAAAAGAATTATCCGAATCGGTCCAGCCGTTTTCGAGTTATGAGCTTAGCAACACATTTTGCGATCCATTTTTTTATTATAGAAGATTTTGACAGATTCGGCTAGGTTTGATGTTCTCGTGTTTTTCGTTATTTAAAATTTTGAAACGGAATTAATTTAAAAAATGCTATAAATAGTGAAAATTACTATGAACCTAATAAATATTAAAAAAATGTTACATATAAATACATCCATAAAATCTTCTAAACATATAAAATGTGATTAAAATTGTTGTTTTCAAACTAAAAAAAGAAAATAAGCACTGAGTAGCTTTCCATTTTTTTTAAATCATTTATTTCAATTAATTTCTCGGATTTGAGATATCTTAGTTTCAATTATTTAAATTATAATATATGTGATGCAGATAAACAAATGGATATTGCGCTATTTTTACGCATATTTTGCATAAATAAATATTGATACATGTGAATACTAACCTAAAATATTCGCACGCCTACTGCGTTTATTAATAGTAGATTACGCACCAAGGGATTAAAGCATTGCCTTACGTCACGGGCGTATTGAATCCCGAAGCGACACTAAGGATTCTGGGGGTGAACCTCCGTAGCGCAGCGAGGATTAACACAGTACAATATTGTTGCCCGGCTCGAGCGAGGGGGAACAATGACTTGCTTTACATAGGTTTGCCTGATATAATTTGACATTTACGAGCTAGTAGTGAAAAATGTATTATTATTAGTTTTTCTATTAATTGTGAAATAAAATGATTCTATGTATCTCCTGTACCGTGCCAAAAAAAAATATGGAAAGAATAAATTTATATTTCTTTTTCCTCAGAAATTCTTAATCCTGTCAGTATGTGTGGCGATGGCGGCTGCCGATGTGTCTCATATCCTGCCCAAGCAAGGCAAGGACGAGACTCAGGCGCAGATCTTGAGGCAAGATCTTGGTGAGTTTATGATAATAATATTCCACAAATCATCACACAACGCCATCTATATCATAACTCAAAGGTGACTGACTGACATAGTGATCTATCAACGCACAGCCCAAACCACTGGACGGATCGGACTGAAATTTGTCATGCAGGTAGATGTTATGACTTAGGCATCCGCAAAGAAAGATTTTGTCAATTTGATAAAAATATATTGTTAAGTTCCGACATCCACGTGAACGAAGTCGCGGGCACAGCTAGTTTGTGATATAGCTCGACAGAGGAAATCACCAGGCTCACCAGTTCGGCAGGAAAAGAAAAAACCTTACACAGCTCAGTGTAACTCATTTGCCTTTTCTTTCAGATGTGGGTGTGGACGGGTCCTACCAGTGGGCTTACGAGACGGACAATGGCATCTCGGCTAGCGAGAGCGGTTCCCTCAAGAACGTTGGCGCGGTAAGATAAAATAAATTATAGAATCAGGCGTTACTTTCCAATCCAGGCTTGGGTCCAGTCTCAGCGTCGCGCTTTCATGCATGTGCACATCTCTTTCATGCATGTGCACATCTCTTTCATGCATGTGCACATCTCTTTCATGCATGTGCACATCTCTTTCATGCATGTGCACATCTCTTTCATGCATGTGCATGTCTCATTCCTGCCTGGATTGTAGCCCCATATGCATAAGTTACAAGGATACGTCTGGACATCGTTTTCGCGTTTAAAATACGCCGAATTATATGGGTGCTAACGACTCCTGTATTACGCCGAATTTATAACAATTTGAACCTTATAACAGCCACAAAAAAAAAACCTATATTTGACTGGCCTGTTGGTCTAGTGGTTAGCGACCCTGACTGCTATGCCGGGGGTCGTGGGTTTGATTCCCACCCAGAACAAATGTTTGTGTGATGAGCATGATCATTTGTTCTGTGTCTGGGTGTAATTTATCTATAATATGAATGTTTTAGAAATATATAAGTATGTTTACAGTTGTCTAGTACCCATAACACAAGCTCTGCTTAGCTTGGGACTAGATGGCGTTTTGTGATAGTTATGGAATATTATTAATATATATTCTTTGTTTACAGGAGAACGCGGCTGAGGTAGCCCAAGGCCAGGCCAGCTGGATATCTCCTGAAGGAGAGTCCGTTCAATTCCAGTACGTCGCTGATGAGAACGGCTACCAGCCACAGGTAAGATTATGAAATCTATACTAATGTTATAAAGGTACATTTTGTTTGAACGCGCTAATCTCAGAAACTAGTGGATCGATTTGAGAAATTCTATTTGTGTTGGATAGTCCATTTATCGAGGAATGCTATAGGCTATATAACATCACGATACGACCAATAGGAGCCCAGCAGGGGCGATAAAACCGCGGGGAACAATTAGTGAAACGATATGTATTTTTGCAAGGAGGGTAATATCAGCACTTTTACACGTCAAAATGGTCGTCATGGTAATTTTTTTTTTCATGTTTGAAATTCAACAATTATTTACAAAAAAAAGATGCATACATATACTTGTCGTATAAATTTTGATATCAGATTTATTTAGATCAATCCAGTTTTGAAGGAAAAGAAACAGCGGAATACGAAACGTCTTGGTGCACAACTTTGTAGATAAAATCAGCCTGAGCTTAACACCGACAAAATCACATGTTAGACGAGCCAACACTAATAACAACCATCTCTAAATTCCAGGGCTCCCACATCCCAACACCCCACCCAATTCCGGAGTACATCTTGCGCGCCCTACAGTACATCAAGGACCACCCACCCAAGGAAGTCAACTAAACTTCTACAAGTCTAACAAACAGCCCCTTTATTCATTTAAACATCTTGAACACAACTGTTTGAAACACGACATGAGACATCGCTCATAGCGAACGGGAATTTTTTTCTATAAGCGAATCGGTAAAGCGGGAAAAATTGAGAAGGGAAATGAGTGAGGCGCCACGGAGTGATACCGGAGTGGGTAGTAGCAATCCATTACAGAGAGAGTAGTTCTACTGTAGGAAAGGGACAGCTATACAAGTCGTGTAGTGCCATCTCGCTCCTACAGTAGCACTACTACTGTAAGTAATTCGCGAGGTTATGCTAGCTCATGACGCGTTTCTTACGATTTGCAATTTCTACTAACTAAAAATGTAAATCGTCCTTGCTACTACGATATAATGATACAATTCGACTGACTTACGTCGTCGTGGCGAGCGTGTTTTGTTTTTCATGTGCTCGTAGATAACCGCACGTTTTATGTCATATGTCGTAGTGGTAAGGATGATTTTCGCTTGTAGTTGGAATCGGTCGAATTGCGTCACGTCGCGTCATCGCTTTCCATAAGGCGAGAAAAATTCAGAAATTAGATTTGTTTTGTATGAGCAAAGGGGTTGTTTAGTACATTAAATTTTTGTTTATTTTTAAGAAAATTTAAAATACTCGTTTTCATTGTATATTTCTTTTTTTTTTTAATTAAACTTCTGTGATAAGAGTACATTAAAAGTTTTTTTGAATGTAATTTGTGCTTTTTTTTAATATTTTCCTGTACGCTGAATATTATTTCATGGAACAGTTAATTTTCCGGGGTCGCGAGACTGTCCTATCAGGTTACCGTGACCCCGGAACATAAAGGGTTATTGAAGGACACAGTGGATTTTAGTCAGTACAAGTTTGACAGTCCCTCCCGCTGTCGATTCAGAGTTTGGAGGACTTATTAGTATGGTCAAATCAGGCCAACACATAAAGTAAACATACTTTAATTAAAATCAAGCTGAAATTGAGTAAAATTGTTCAAAACGTAGTAAAAAAAACTACATTTCAGAATTTCCAAGGACTTGTAAAAAAAATGCAAAAATATGAGTATTTCTCGATTTTCATGTAAACAGTAAGTTCTATCGAAAAATTACCTCAGACCAAAATTGTGAGGTATTCCACAAAGGGCCCCCACCCGCTGACAATGGCACCTGAGCTACTTGCATCTTATCTATTCTACATAAGGTGCCCTTCGTGGAATACCTCAAAATTGTATATAGGTCTCAAAATTACGCACGTTTCCACGTCGCCACTTAGAACCTATGCACACGTTTATTAATCACGTCGTTGACGCGCGCTTGTAGCGATACAGACGCGATGCAAACGCGCGTTTGACACTTTGTATCGCGACAACAAACTGCCCTGTTTGACAAAAATGCGCTGTACCAAAACGCGCGTTGAAAAAACTGCTTTGCTCTTCAGTAGTGTACTTAGTGTGTGGAGGCGAGCGGGTAACATCAAAATGTATAGAAATGTTTGATACACAGTACGAGACGCCGTCAATAGCGAATTCACGTCCTTATAAAGTAACTACTATTTTATTTCGGCGTGGCGGTCTAAAGAGGCCTATGTCCAGCAGTGGTCGTCTCCCAGCTGCTGATGATGATGATGATAAGTCACTAACCTTGATCTCTGAGCACGGTGACGGCCTCCAGCACTCTCTTGGTGTAGATGCACGGCTCATAGTTGTCCATCTCTTGGGTCACCACCGAGCATACTCTGTTGACAATAACTTCACTTAGAAATAGTAGATTTTACAACAAGCGCACAAAACAAACCATTTTTATCCGAGATTTTTAGCAGCTCGAGCCAAAGGCGAGAGCTGATAGTAATATCGAGGATAAAAATGGTTTTGTGGACGAGTTATAAACTCTGCTTTTCACTTCGAACGCGAGGAAATAAAACAGTAGTATAACATAACATTTCTTTAATTAAAATTCAAAGTAAAATTAGTACAGTACCCTTAGCACGAGTTTTCTGTAAATGAGACGTAAAGTTAACTGGAACTTTGACACTTTCAAACTGACAATTTTCAAGGAAAATATGGAACAGCGCCTCTAGTGTGCGAAGAAGGAACCAATTTTTTCTTTGAAAATTGTCAATTTGAAGTAGTCAAAGTTCCAGTTTACTTTACGTCTCAAATACAGAAAACTCGTGCTGACGGTACTGTTTTGAATACTGAACGAAATTGTTTTTCCCGGCATATTAACGCTATTTTTCTGAATTTATTTTCTTTTTATATATTTTTTTCATCTTTTTTTTTCTTCACTGGACATTTTTAACAATTTTAGCATATTGAAGAAATTAATAAATGCACAAAAAAGAGCAAGAGCTGTTTCCCGCCGCTTTATTTTTTTTTAATCTTACGACATTGATATTAGGCTGCAGACCTATACAGCCTACTATTAAATTAATTTTGTAATAATAATTTTCTTAAATCAACTAACCTACCGTACTTGAATTAAAATTTTAATATCTATTATATGTTAAAAACACATAAGGCAAATAAATTAAAGTAAATATTAAATAATAACAAATTCTATCTATGAACTTCTTATTGCATTTGGCTGTATGGCTCATTTTCTTTGCCTTAATATAATACATTTATGAGTAGATACGTTAACGCCCTTGTGCACAAAATTCGATTTTGTGCAGCCTATACCCTGCACAATGAAGCACTTTCAGAGCAAGAGAAGTGAAAACAATATTATACATTACTAAAAAATCAGGAATGGGGCCGTCCATTAATAACGTGATGTTTTACTTGGCTTTTTTGTACAGCCCCCCCCCCCACCCCCTTGGTGATACATGGTGAGTTTTAAGACTGCCCTCACCACCCCCTTCCTATTTTATTATAGGAAGAAATCTACCCAGTGACTTGTGAAGTAAGAAGACAAGAAAAGTGTATTGAACGCGTAACGCCGCTTTTGGGTTAAGTGTCCCGAAAAAATAAATACACATGATATATTACTATAACCCCTCGCCCCCCCCCCCCCCCGTGATTTTATATAGACCCCCTCCTCCCCATTTCGAACCTCACGTGATTAATGGACGGTCCCAATGGGTCACAACTTCTTATTAATAGAACAAAAAGCAAAGGAGTGGAACTCTCTGCCTGCGTCTGTGTTTCCGAACGCATACAACCCTAATCTCTTCAAAGTGATAGTGAACAGGCTTCTTCTGGGTAAGCTCGCTCCGTCGTCGACCTCGTCTTAGTCATTCCTGACTTAGACTAAGGTCAGGAGAAAACACATTAAGGGGAATGCTCCAATCAGCCCGCGAAATTCAAAATTTCTTGCGTTTTTTTGCATTTTGCAGGCCATAGGGTTTTATGAACTTGGAGGGTTGTATTGGTGATTTTGATGATTATTATAATTCTGTAACTACATACGTCTTACAACCGATTGATATTTTAATCAAAATAAAACCTAGCAATAGTCTGCGATTTGCAAAAAATCGCAAGAAATTTTGAATTTCGCGGGCTGGTTGGAGCATTCACCTTAAAATGCCCCATTAGCAGAAAATTCGATCCGAATCCGTGAAAATAAAAAGTATTTTTATTTTATAAAAAGCCTGGACCAATAATGCGTTATATTAGATCTTTGATCCAAATCCAAGCAATGCAAGAGTAGAGTCACCTTTCGCGGATTCGGATTTGATTCAATGCGGAACCGCTCTAAAAACAAAAACAAAATTACCTACTCTTTCCCCAATAATTTAACTTACTTTTAAGTAATCTGAATCAAAGTAATATGATACATACCTGTTAGCCCTCCCACGTATGGCTCCCGCGGTCCTCTCCAGAGAGTCCGGGTCTCCCTCCTGCAGCGCCACCACGCACTTGTTCACGTCCTCCAAGATGTGGTTCTCTGTAACAAATATTAGAGTAAGCGAGATTCGTGATTTAAAAAAAAACTAATCGTCTTTCCCAATTATATTGTGGTCTGCTTCCAGTCGAACCAGATGCAGCTGAATATCAGTATTATACATGGAGCGACTGACTATCGGACCTCCACAACAGTAACTGCGTAATACGATACTCCATGGTAAGACTGGTTGTCAGACTTTAGAGCTTCTGACTAACAGTAACAACTGTCAAAGATTTACAAATGACAGCCGGGACCGACGGCTTTACGTGCTTTCTGCACGGAGGAAACTCACTATGAGAGATGGTCACCCATCCACAGACCAACCTCGACAAGCGCGGCTTAACCCGGAAGACCGACTTGTGCGGCTGTAATTATTTAGTCACGAATTCCCTACAAGTCAATCTCTATTATATAAAAATCAATTGCTGTTCGTTAGTCTCGCTAAAACTCGAGAACGGCTGGACCGATTTGGCTAATTTTAGTTTTGAATGATTTCTGGAAGTCCAGGGAAGGTTTAACACTTAAACATAAGTTAATACAACAACAACAAGTTAAGTTCATCAAGTTGTTGTAACTTAACACAGTTTTTGTTTTATGTTTAAAACATATATTGCAGTACGAAGTTTTGCTGGGTCAGTTAGTAACAATATAATTATCTAGTAAACAAAGTAACACTAAAAGTAATGGTAAGATAGGCTGGTAAGACTGACCGCTAACAGCGAGGAAGTCGTCGATGGTAGTGATGTCGTCGACGGCGTCCGTCAACAACTTGACGGCGTTCTCCCACGCGCGGGAGAACGCCGCCGCGTTCTCCTGGGCCACGCGCGAGCGAGGACGAGCTGCCAGGACACGGGCTGAGTTGATCACCTGCAGGATAGACGGAATTAGTGTGCACATAAAAGAAAGAAATAGTAGGGTAAAGTACCCAATTGCCGACCTCCCACCAACTACTGACCTCTTAACAGTTTTTATCAAAAATAATAATAAATCTTCTTGCAGTGCTGCATAAAGAATACAGAAAATGAAAAATAATTTATCTTGTAATATATTAGCGTCAGAGAAAATTTAAGTAAAGCAATATTGCGTCCGTAAACCTAAGATAATAAAATACCCTGCTAAAATCATCAAGAAATTTAACAATTTGCTAAGCTGACGTCTGTTTTCAATGGCAATTTATTTCAGTTTTACACGATAGATTCCTTGGATTTTGGTATTTTTTCGTTATTTAAGACACACATAATGCTTTTCAACAGAATTTTCACGTTTTAATAATCATTAACTTGTTAAAATGATGGGGTCAATATCTGGTACACTCAAATGTATGAATAACCATTTATTTGACATGACATGTCAATAGCTGGTCATTAACCATATGTACGAATATACCAGTTACTGACACCACGGTTTATACGTATAGCTCATTTTTAATGGTGAGTTAGCTTAACTTTAATGCATCTGTATTACGCCCATGGGCGTTGGCACCCCTAAAAGTGTATCTGCATAATCACAAACAAAAAAATACCTTACGTAGTAACCTGAGAACCTAGTTGAATTTGAGTGAGGTACTTAAATCGGTCAACTGTCACATTCTGAATCCTCCTGAATATTTTAAACTTACTACTATTATAGGAAAAATGAACGGCTGAATGGATTTTGACACAATTTGGCAAGCAGATAATTTTAAAAGCTGGTTAGGTGGGTGTACCTGGACGCAGGATACTTTTTATGTCGGTATATGATTCCTTGGGACAATTGTCGAACATAACACGAACAATGCCTTAGCCATAAGTTGGTTTAATGCATACAATTCTGACAAAAGTTACTCTAACCTGCATGTTTGAGCAAACTGCCTTAAATCATATCCGAGGCAAAGTGTGAGCTGGTTTTTGATTTATAACTATGTTCTCTTCATCTGTGAGATCTTCTACATAAGTTTAAAAAGTTAAAACCGTCTTATGTAATTGGGAAAATATTAATTCAAACTTTTTTAAACTCACTTTGTAGAACTAAAGCCGTATTCTTTCAATTGGTTTTGCCGGCGAGCATTTTTATATCTGCTGCATAATACAAAATAATGAAATAACTACTAATAAAGAGGAAGAATTGGTCAAAAAGTGATAAAACTAAAACAAAACTTCAAAAATAAATGCAAAAATATTATAGGCCGCGTTTGAAGACTGTAGACTGTAAAATTGTGTGAAAAAAGAAAATAAGAAGGGCAATAAGACTACCTTTGTTTGTTTTTTTATCAAATAAAACCTCGTATCACAGTCCTAATAAATAATATTTGAGTTTATTCTTATACTACAGGAGGTCAAAAATTGGTCATTTGCATGTTGAAAATTTGGTACAGGCATGTTGATAACTGGTCAAATGGCCTGTTCTTGCTAAACTCGAGAAAAAAAACACGATTTACCTTTGTTTGACTGTTTATAATGTTTTAGTTACATTCTCCAATGCATATTTTACATTCGAAAAACATTCATTTCCACTTGCAACTAATGCATTAGTTTATTTTGCGAAAGAAGCAATAAAAACCGCTTAAAGGGTCAATAGTTGGGTGTTTTACCCTACATTGTTTACCGAGAGGAGAAAGTGACCGATTACCGTCGAGGGTGTCATTTGAAGCCCGAGCCGTAGGAGAGGGCTTTAAAATACCCGAGATCGGGAATCGCACTTTCCCTCGAGTGATACATAGTGCTTTATACTACACCTACGAGGAAAATAAATTAATTGATTTCTTTGGTAAAAGGTTATCAATCAGTATTTTTGCAGTTTCTTCATCATCACTACTTATCATTTTGATAGGTTCAAGTCAAATCAAATCAAATCAAATCGTTTGTTTCAACTAAGCCAAATATAGGCACTTTTGAAATGTCAAGACAAAAAATAAAACTAGTGCTAAAAATAGTTATGGTGCTACAGTCCCAAACACAGACATAAAAACTGTGAAAGTACCGTAGGTGCTCATTCCAAAGCGTAGATCTCAATGGAGAAGAATGAGCAAGAAACTCCATGGACACTCTTTTTCAATCGCCAAAATGATTACAGAGCTTATGTTACATCATTCATCATCAGGTGGTACATTTTCATGAAACACGCCCGGGTCGACGGCGCGTTATGTTCCACGCACGTCTTAAAGAGTGACAGCATTACAACGGGACCCCCCTCTAGAGCAAACCAAAGCCTGCCGGGATCGCAGGACTTATCGAATTACTGTGATCTTGAAACGTAAAGGGCTATTGAAGGATCACCGTGCATTTTAGTCAGTACAAGTCTGACAGTCCCATCTCGTCCTACCCTGGGTAGGAGGACTCATTTGACGATTTTACATAAACATTTATTTTAACTGCTAGCTATAATCCCCGCCAGATAAGTCTGGAATAAAGGTCATTGATCCTAACACTGCATCGTTAGAATTCATAATACCAATGTTCGAATTTCAAAATAAAATGTAAGGTCACGGTCACCTCTTACCACGGTACGTTTATTTTGATCGTGTTACGACACTTTCTTTACATTTTTTCGAATAGTTTTGACATATTGGAATACATTGGTACATAGGCTTATCTGATGGAAACTATAGCTGTTTATACGAACTTTTTAACGACTATTGCCGCGAAAATGAACGGGAAATCCCGTTATTGTGGGACGGTTACTTACTTGTGGGCACAGCGACTCAATATGTTCAGCAGCATGACGGACCATCTTCACACCATCCTCATTGTTCGACATGGAGCAGACCAGGTTGGCGACCTGACAAACAGAATATAAATTAATATTTTGAAGCTCATTTACTTCGAGAACAATAAAATTAGCTTTTAGTTATATTTAAAACTATTCTGGAAAAATCACATAGGGTATTTTACTGCATAAATAAATTGAAAATCTATTTAGTCCGTCAGTAATAATATTGAAAAATAATAGACACGTATTTTTTTATTGTTTCAAATCAATGAATATTAACAAAGATAAAACGCTTCCAAATTCGGGAGTGGGGACTTGTGACGTCATTGCGCTTGTAAAATTGTACCGACCGAGTGACGTTTTGTGATTTTTAGAAACGTTGTATCTTCCTTAATTTTGGTTTGTGTGACAAAAGAAAAAATACGGCTAATATTTTTTAATAATCTATATTTCGAACTAATAATTTTTTTTTGAGTAAAATACCCTATTACTTAGACACGAGTCACAGTTGCTTCGTGATGAGTCGTAAATGCTTCGAGACGATGACGAATCACAATTACTTACTTAGTGGTGAATCACAGATACTTCGAGACAAATCATAGATAGCTTTTGACGAGTCACAGATACTTTGTTGCGAGTCACAATTACTTCGGTCTAAGTAACAGACACTTCGTGACGAGTCATCAATACTTAGTGGCGAATCACAGATACTTAGTGGCGAATCACAGATACTTCGAGACAAATCTCAGATAACTTCCGACGAGACACAGATACTTCGTTGCGAGTCACAATTACATCGTTTTAAGTTACAGATACTTCGTGACGAGTCATAAATACTTCGAGACGAGTCTTAAATACTTCGTGACGAGTCACGGATACTTCGATGCGAGTCACAATTACTTCGGTTTAAGTAACAGATACTTCGTGACGAGTCACGGCTACTTCGATGCGAGTCACAATTACTTCGTTTTAAGTAACAGTTACTTCGTAACGAGTCATAAATACTTCGTGACGAGTCACAGATACTTCGTGACGAGTCATGTGTATGTGTGTATTTTCTACGACTTATGCTTACCTCAACAAGTTTGTTGGCATGTTCAGTGAAGACCAGCGCGTACTCTTCAACCTCCTTCTCGTTACCGTTGCGAGCTGCCTCCATCAGTACCAGCAGTGGGACGTTGGTCTCCAGGAAACTACAAATATAAAGAAATAGTTAATTATTTGGGTTTTATGACGATCGCAATAGGAATTGATCTATTTTCTGTAATAAAAAAAATCGAGCAAAATGTTGTAACATCAATAATTAGTTAGTATGCACACTACTGGTGATTAAATTATCTATGCGGATAGAATTGATCAAAATCCTTTCTTTCGGATGCCTAAGTCATAACATCTACCTGCATGCCCAGTCCGATCCGTCCTGTGGTTTGTGCTGTGCGTTGATAGATCACTATGTCAGTCAGTCAGTCACCTTTGAGTTATATTTATTTCGATAAATTGACCTGAATTTATTTAATATTTACATTTCGATGCAAGTACTTAAATAACTGTACCTAATTCCGAGCACTGCTTAATACATCTAACAAGTGTTGGAATCCTAACACTAAAAATTACTATTATTAGTCGATTGAATAGATCCACATCACTAGCGCGTACCTAGACGTATAAAATGTGCATAAAACGAACCATTGAGTCAGTAGCAATCAAGCCAGCGTTCGGGCCACCACGAAAGGAATTCTGTTGTGTGTACTTGTGTGTGTCCGAAATAAATACAGTTGAATCCGTTTATTATGACATTGAAACGACGGTCATTCTAAGCGGACGTCATACAAAGCATTTTGTACAAAATAAACAACCTCCTGTTTTTGTCAGTATGTATTTATTTTAACAGAGAGACAATATAGAACTAAGTCAATAATATTAATTGTATTACCTACTGAGACTCAAAACAATCATGCGCATGCGCCGAACATCATCGGGTATCACGTGACGCTTCCCAACACTTGTCGAAGTTGTTGAAAGAATTTTCTATGAAAACCAAACTTCGCTGTGTAATACGTCATAATAAGCGGTTGGTCATTATAAGCGGAGTCATAATAAACGGATTCTACTGTACATAGTGCTTTATTTGCAAGGCTCCTACTCCCCAATAACAAGCAAATCTTACTACAGTGTCAACAAAAATGAAAATGACGAAATCCTTGAAAATAAAATAAAAAACAACAAAATAAAATCCAGTACCTGTCGGACACATGGTCGACGACGGCCTTCCTGAGTTGTCTCCTGAGGTCCCTGGTCTTCCTGCACATGTTCTCCAGCGCGCGCTCCAGGCCCGCCTCGTGCTCCACGCCCGACTGGACAGACTACAGACAACAATATAAGGTTACCTTTTTTTTATCGTGGTAAAATCATCAAATGAGTTCTCGTACCAAGGCAACGACGATATATTACAAGACTCCTAATAACAGGCGACCGATGTCTGTCAACACATTAGGCAAAAAAGTCTTTTATATCCGTCTTATTTCGACCACTCCTGTGAGCCGTAAACATACCTTGAGACAGAACAGACCTTGAGTTAGCCAATCGCGACGCAGTACCCCGTCCCCCTCGCTTACGTAGTTCCTCAGCGAGTTGACAGAATAGTTTTTGTTCCTTAGATCGTGCATGCGGAGTCTAGTAATATATCGTCGGTGGTAAGAAGATAAGATCGTAAGTAGATGATTTGTCTATGCTATTCTACAAGAGTAATGTACTCACATTAGCCATATACTCGTGCAACAGGTCCTGTAACGCCTGTCTCACAGCGTTGCACTCCGCAACGATACGCTCGCGACGCTCGTCCCTGTTGCAAACGAACATTTATATTAAAATAATTTTCTTTATAAGGTAAAAAAGTGTCAAGGAACACCCAGATGGAACGAAGTCTCCACTCCGCTCCACACTACTCCATTCCACTCTGCTTCACTCCACTCCACCCCACTTCACTGCACTCCACTCCACTCCATTCCAGTCCAGTCCATTCCATGGCAATGAACACATTACTCTCTTTGCGGCGCGCAGTCGGGTAAAAAGTGTCGTTACAACTATTCGTCTTAATATTTTCTATAAACTACTTAAGTGTTGAGAAGAAAGAGATTTTTAAATGTTGATGGATGGAGAGGAAGAGGAAGGCCAAAGAAAATATGGATGGATTGTCTAAGGAATGAATCAAAGATATAGCCAATTACGTTCCGTGTGGACGTCACCGCGTGAAAACAACACGCGGCACTTCCGTTTTCCCGTGACGTATCGTGTTCCCTCGCCTACACGTGACACACCGTGAAGTCACAGTAACTTTAATAGGTATATTCTTGTTACGTTTTGGTACTAAATTTTATAAAAAAATAGGTGGTTCCTTGATTTAGAATAATTACAAGACCGACTAATTACATGTTTAAGGGCAACGAGCCGTTGCGACCGATTCCCTAATACAAGTGTTGAGAAAAATCATCCTTACCACTAAGACATCTGACATAAACGTGCGGTTATCTACGAGTAGATGTGAAAAACAAAACACGCCGCCACCGACGAACCGGAAGTGAGTCGCAATGGTATCATATATCGGAATGTAGCAAGGATTTGATTTATCATTTGTACTTAGTAAGAAATTGCAATCAACAAAGATTAATCGTCATTTTATTTTATCGTTTTAAAATCATCAGACGAGTCCTCCCACCCCGGGCAGGGCGGGAGGGATTGTCAGACTTGTACTGACTAAAATCCACGGTGTCCTTCAATAGCCCTTTATGTTCCGGGGTCACGGTGATGGAAATAAGTCCCGCGACCCCGGCAGGCTTTGTCCCTCTGTGAGGGGGCCTCGTCATTATGCTGACGTTCCTAGAGGCGCGCGTGGAACACGACGCCCGGGCATGGTCCAGGTCGGACGGCGAGTTGCCCTTTACTCGCCGTCCTCGTCATGGGTAGTGTCTAAACCATCAAGTGACCTGGTGCAGGAGCTGTCTGCCATGAGCGCGGCCCCGGAGATGATGGACTCCAGTCTCTCCTCCAGGGAGGGCCGCGTGCGCAGCTCGGAGTACGCCAGAGGTTCCATCACCATACGTTCCTGTGGATAAAAAGAATTTTTTAGAAAAAAATGGTCGCCAGTCTATTACCTTTAGTTTGCCATATATGATTACTTCCCAGAATTTGATCCATATTAGTAACACTATCGAATGGTGTTATTATACCATTCGATAGTATCGCACTCGCGGATTTTGTAAAAAAAATCACACCCTATATTATTATATAGGATGTGATTTTTGTTCCAAAATCAGCGGGTTTGATTCCTGGCCAGATTTATTAATTTTTCAAAAATCTAATGATGCAGTTTTAGTTTTTGTCAAAATCGGCCTCGAGACTCCTTTCAACGTTTTTCGATATTCCTCATAGTTTCGGATATAGTCCACAATACAATGCATACAATTTGTATGAAAAATCATTTTGCTAAATTTGACCAACTTCCGCCGTCGCGTTTTTCTTTCTTCCGATACAATGAAATGATCCTTACGTAAAACAGAGTCGAACGGCATTAAAAAAAATGTTGGTCATATTCACTCATTTTTGGGGACAACTCGCTCTTAACCAAAAAAGTAAAAACGCCAAAATTGTCAAAATCAAAAAAGAGCTAAAGGTTCCTAAGAAAGTTTTCCCGTATCTCTTATGGATGCGGATTTCTCCCTTTTGGCCAATTTAAAAGAAACACCCTGTATACCACCCACCCTGTGTATAAACTTACATCAAAATCATCGAGTGCTTGAGCCAGTTCTCCTGGACCTTCAATGGGACGATTTCCACCTGAAATGGACAGATTAAATGTATTATTTTCTTTAAGTAAAAACTTCTTTAGCATTATGATGGTCGCGGGACTTATTTCCATCACCGTGACCTCGGAACATAAAAGGCTATTGAAGAACACTGTGGATTTTAGTCAGTACAAGTCTGACAGTCCCTCCCGCCCGGGGTGGGAGGACTCATTTGATGACTTTACAACGCAAAAAAAAGCATTGTTATGATTTGAAAGTACCTATATGAAACGAGCAGCAGTAAAAATTGACAGACATAAATTCATACGATTTTATGGAAAAAAAATTAAATGAAGCATTTTACAGCGTTTCTTATGATATAATATACGAGTAATATTCGCCATCTAGTCTCAAGCTAAGCTGAGCTTGACTTTCTGACTGCTATGCGGGGATCGTGAGTTCGATTCCCACCCAGGACAAATGTTTGTGTGATGAGCATGATCATTTGTTCTGTGTCTGGGTGTAATTTATCTATAATATGTATGTATTTAGAAATATATAAGTATGTTTATCAGTTGTCTAGTACACATAACACAAGCTCTGCTTAGCTTGGGACTAGATGACGTTGTGTGATAGTTGTGGAATATTAATAAACGTACCAACAACAGGTATGGGCTGTCCCTTAGCGACCGCTGAGATGCTGTCGACCGCCTGACAGACAGCTCGCAGCACGTAGTCCCGGTTGGCCTTCGCGGCCGCCAGCTCGGGGTGACGGACGTACACCTGGATATCATACACGATAGATATGTTATATGCTAGTACTAATAATACAGAAATAAGAGGAAATATGTGTCAAAAACATTTATTTCTAGTAGGCCAGTTAAAAGTACTTTTGAAAAGTCAAAACAAAAAATACAAACCATAAATTAAAAATTTGTTTTGTTGTTAGTGCGTCAGAGTATTGAGAAAATAATGAACACGTAACTCTGGTTTTATGTAAGTAAATCTATCTTCTATCTATACATATAATAAATCTGTAGAGACGTCAATTCTGTACATGAAATATATTTCCAAAATAACTATCAGGGGGTGATTAGGGATCGATATTGATGCCAAAAATGCAATTAATAAAATTATTGTCTGTCTGTCTGTATAACCGCATTTCCTGTTGACCTACAAAAATGAAAGATCTGGAAAGTCTGGAATCATCATGCGCGTCCCGTTGTTTTCCCATCATGCTCTAAGAATTCGACATCAGACGTTTCAGATCTTCGATTTTGACGACACCATTGTCGCTGGCATAAGCAACAGGATCCGCGTACGAAGTCGCGGGCAGAAGCTAGTTAAATTACTCCAGGAGTTTAGGTGTAGCCTAGGTGCTTAAAACTACCACAAGGAGCCTTAAATTAGCCTAGGTGCCTAAAACAATCCTAGGTGCCTAAAATTAGCCTAGGTGCCCCAAATAACCCCAGGAGCCTAAAATTACCCCAGAAATCTAAAATGACTCCCGGTGCCTAAAATTACCCCAGTAGCATAAAATTACCCCACTAGCCTAAAATTAGCCCAGGTGTATAAAATTGCCCTAGGAGCCTTAAAATAGCCTAGGTGCCTAAATCTACCAATCGGCACTGGGCCCGCGTGGTGTATTATGTATGGCCCGCTCCCTCTCTCAGAGAGGAGGCCTGTGTCCCAGCAGTGGGAACATTATAGGCTGATGATGATGAGCTTTAAATTAGCCTCGGTGCCTAAAATTACCCCAGTAGTCTAAAATTAGCCTAGGTGCATAAAATTACCCCAAGAGCCTTAAATAAAAACAAGCTAACTAAAGTACGATTTTTAATTGTAGTCACTAAAATGACAAGTGCAACTGTCACTGATACAAGGAAATTTAGTACATTTCTATAGTGAACAAATGTCATTTTACTGTCATTTTACTGACTACAATTAATAATCGTACTTTATGTAGATGTTAGTCCTACCTTGGATGCAGTGAGCAGCATGGTGGAGTGTTTCTTGAGCACAGCTCTCGCGGCCGCCAGTTCATCCTTCATGCGCGGCTCCTTCAGCTCCCTCTGACGCTTGGCCGCCTGCGCCGCTAGCTCTGACGCTGAGCGACCGAACTGACGAGCGGATTCCATCAGTTCCGACTGGGAGGAGGCGGATTTTAACTTGTCCAAGTCGTTCTCGACCTGAGGTAGAAGAAAAATAATAATAAATATTCCACAACTATCTCACAACGCCATCTAGTCCCAAGCTAAGCAGAGCTTGTGTTATGGGTACTAGACAACTGATCAACATACTTAAATATTTCTACACGTAACTAATAATTACACCCAAACACAGAACAAATGTTCATACTCATCACACAAACAATTGTTGTGTCCTGGGTGGGGTTCGAACGACCCCTGGAATAGCAGTCAGGGTCACTAACTACTAGACCATCAGGCCAGTCAAACTTAAGTAACCCTAAAAAGGCTCAATAACAAACAAGGATAATGTCATACTAGATCATCATCTGCTTGCCCTTTCTCAACTATATTGTGGTCTGCTTCCAGTCGAACCAGATGCAGTTGAATATTAGTATTTTACATGGAGCGACTTGACTATCGAGCACCACAACCCAGTAACTAGGCAATACGACCTCATGGTAAGACTGGTTCTCAGACTTTAGAGCTTCTGTATAACAGTAACGACTGTCAAAGAAAAATGTCACACTGGATAGAGGGTGCTAAGTATGGGCTGCGAGACTCTCTCACCTGGTAACCGCGGCCCTGGTATATAAAGAGCTATTGAAGGATCACTGGATTTTATTGAGTACAAGTCTGATAGCCCTCCCGTCTAAGTCAGGAGGACTCATTTGATGATTTTATCACACAAAAGGATGATAAGTATACTCACAGTATTCAACTTGTTAAGCAACAGATGCACGTCGACACAGTCAGCCAGGATCAGGAGACGGGTGACAGCTGACAGTAGACCCCGGGCAGCTCGCACCATGCTGGAGCGGACCTGGGAGGCGCAGGGCTCCTCAGAGAACTCGCGGGCTGCTAGACTCATTGCTGCTCCTGTTTAGAAGACCAAGTAATCGTGAAGACGAATTAAACGAGTCCTGCGGGGGCTGCGTCGTTTTATTTGTATTAAAGTACCTAAAATTACCCTAGGTGCGCAAAATTACTGTAGGTGTCTAAAATTACACATAGTGTCTAAAATTACCCGAGATGTCTAAAAATATTCAAGGTGTCTAAAATAGCTCTAAGTGCCCAAAATTACTCTAGGTGACAAAAAAAACCTAGGTTGCCTTAAATTACCATAGTGCCTATAATTACCCTTGATGCCCAAAACCTTCTGTAGGTGCCAAAAATTACACAATACGCCTTAATTACTCTAAAAGCATAAAGTTGGTCTTGGTGCCTAAAATTAATCATCATCATCATCATCATCTCAGCCATAGGACGTCCACTGCTGAACATAGGCCTCCCCTTTTGATCTCTACATATACCGGTTGAAAGCGACCTGCATCCAGCGTCTTCCGGCGACCTTTAAAAGGTCGTCTGTCCACCTTGTTGGTGGACGTCCTACGACGCAGCGCACCTACTTAGGCTGCCTTCAATTACCATGGTGCCTATAATTACCCTTGGTGTCCAAAAATTTCTTTAGGTGCCTAAAATTGGTCGCGGGACTTATTTCATCACCGAGACCCCGGAACATAAAGAGCTATTGAAGGACACCGTGGATTTTAGTCAGTACAAGTCTGACAGTCCCTCCAGCCCTGCCCGGGGTTGGAGGACTCATTTGGTGATTAAACATATTTAAAAAAAATGTGCCTAAAATTACTCTAGGTGACAAAAAAACGTAGGGTGCTTTAAATTACCATAGTGCCCAAAAATATCACTAGGTGCCAAAAATTACACAATATGCCTTGATTACTCTTAAAAGCCTAAAATTGATCTTGGTGCCTAAAATTACTATAGGTGCCTAAAATTACTAAAAGTGCCTAAAATTATCCCAAGTCACTTACCAGCCTTGCGCACCTCCTCGACAGCAGTCAACATCTGCTGAGTGATCTCGGGGTTCTCATAGGCGATGGTTTGTCCTCGCTCAATGAAGATCTCCGTCGCTCGCTCCACGGTCGCTACTAGAGCGCTAGCTCGCTTGGACTTGCCCGCTAAAAATAATTATTAACATCACATTATTATCTTTATTGCTTTAAGAAGCTCGAGTCTTAATAATAACAGGCACATTCCTTCTTCAAAGTTAAGACGTATTTGCCAGGGTTGGTTTGTGGATGGGTGACCAATTTACCATTCCTGCCTTTTTACTACTATTTATTTAACAATTTATGTATACACAAAACAGAACATGTAACAATGCAAAAACTATAGTACCAAGGTACTGCTTATTTCTTAAGAAATTTCTTCCAGCAGACCCTATACTAACTATATTGTGGTCTGCTTCCAGTCGAACCAGATGCAGCTGAATATCATGATTTTACATGGAGCGCCTATCTGACTTTCACAACACAGTAACTGGGTAATAAGATACTCCATAGTTTTCAGACTTAAGAGCTTCTGATTAATAGTAACGACTGTCAAAGATCTTCAAATAACAGTGGGGTCCAACGACCCCACTGTTATTTGTAGATCTTTGACAGCCGTTGGGCTTGACGTGCTTTCCGAGGCACGGAATAAACCTTGATTGCACTATGATATACCTACAGATGCTCACTTATCCACAGATCAACCTCGGCAAGCGCGGCTTAACTCGGATGATCAACCTGTGCGGTTGTAATTATTTAACCACGAGCTCTTTGGGCGATACGAGACGCAAATACTTTTACTAAAGAACTACTCAGGAACTTAACTGGGTAAAAGGCCATGGTTTATTCAATCCGGCCAATATTTCCTGGGCATAAATTATTACCTACCTCTTACCATAATGAGGTTGAAAATCAGGATGTTTTTACTGATGCTGCTAGCCTACATCATCACACTGCTGGACAAAGGCCTCTCCCCATGACTTCCAGTGTTCACGATCCAGCGCCAAAGTGGACCACTGGTCATTGGTTTTGTCAAGCTCGTCTTGCCCGGGTTCACGGGACATACCATCACCGTGACCCCGGAACATAAAGGGCTATTGAAGGACACCGTGGATTTTAGTCGGTACAAGTCTGACAGTCCCTCCCGCCCTGCCCGGGGTGGGAGGATTCATAAGATGATTTTACCACGATAAAAAAAAAGCTCGTCCTGCTATCTTCTACGAGGTCTGCCGCGACGCCTTCTAGCTGTGTCAGGGTTCCACAAAGTGGTTATTACTGTTACTGTCAGCCTGTATCATCCCACTGCTGGCCAAAGGCCCAAAGTGGTTATAAAGGTAACAAAAGAACTCACGTCTCTTCTTCTTAGCATCCCGGTCCTTGCTGTTAACCAACGTAGTGACCTGCAGCACGAGCGGCTCCAGCGTCCTCTCCACAGACATGGTGCGGATCTCCAGGTTGCGAGGATCCCACTTTAGGGTGAGGGTCCCCGTTGTACCGTACTGGTCCGTCATTGTAGCCATGGTTGCTGGAATGGAAAGTGTAATTTATAATATGGTTAAAAGTAAAATTTAATCAAATCATTAATAGGCACTTTTAAATTGCCAAAAGACAACAGAAGAATTGAGAACCTCTTCCTTTTTGAAGTCGGTTAAAAAACTGGCCACGTGCGAGTCGAACTAGCGCACAAATAAAAGTCAATTTAACCATTATCAAAAATAATGGCTGAACAAAAGTTACTAAAAATACAAAGAATGCTTGTTTTCAAATCATAAATATAACAACAAAGGTTTACAAAAATAATGTTTGAAATTAGAGCAAGAATAAGACTCCTTAACAATGTTACCTCTTTGAAACTGAATTTGACACTTTATGGGTTAAACATTCACACAAAGGCATTGATGAATGGCCACCATTGTTTAACAAGCTACTAAAGGTGCACATATACCACTTCAAGCTTAATACTAGAATGTCACAATGCACTAGAACGTCTAACGGTATCTAAACGCAACAAAGTGACACTACAATGGATTAAAGGACACAGCGGATCACTGGGCAACGACGCGGCTGATGAACTAGCTAGGAGAGCATCCAGCGCATCAGTTTGCGGACCTGAACCAGATACGTAGATGGCTGCAGGAGCGCATCCTTACACAAGCGGAGAGATGGTGGACCTCGACACCAGGCTGCAGGCAATCCAGGGAAGCTCTGCCATCCTTAGATGGCAGGCTAACCAGACGTCTTTCACGCCTGGACAGGACCGGCATGCGTCTGCTGACAGGGACCATAACAGGACACTGCTCCCTAAACAAATATTTCCACACAATAGGCACAACAGACAGTCCCCTGTGCAGGGCTTGCATGGAGACTGAGGAAACCGTTGCGCATGTGCTCTTCGAGTGCACAGGTGTCACCCAGATCAGGACAGAGACCCTCGGGACACCCAGGACTTACACAGATGTTCTCCACAGACCAAAGAACCTGATCAACTTCTGGAGGGAGGTGGGCTGGTTGGAATAAGCCACCAAGGCCACTATGGCCCACACACAATGGTCCACATGAAGGACTGAGTGCGGAAACCAAAACCCTAACATAGAACATAGAAGGTGCACATACAACAGTCACGACATAGAATGAAACTTGTATTTGACAGGCCTCTTGGTCTAGTGGTTAGTGACCCTGACTGCTATGCCGGAGGTCTTGGGTTTAATTCCTACCCAGATTTGTATGATGAGCATGATCATTTGTTCTGTGTCTGGGTGTAATTTATCTATAAAATGTATGTACAGTTGAATCCGTTTATTATGACATTGAAGGGACAGTCATTCAGTACAAAATAAACAACCTCCTGTTTTTGTCAGTATGTATTTATTTTAACAGAGAGACAATATAGAACTAAGTCAATATTATTAATTGTATTACCCACTGAGACTCAAAACAACCATGCATGCGCCGAACATCATCGGGTATCACGTGACGCTTGCGAACACTTGTCGAAGTTGTTGAAAGAATTTTCTATGAAAACCAAACTTCGCTGTGTAATACATCATAATAAGCGGTTGGTCATTATAAACGGAGTCATAATAAACGGATTCTACTGTATTTAGAAATATATAAGTATGTTTATCAGTTATCTAGTACACATAACACAAGCTCTGCTTAGCTTGAGACTAGATGGTGTTGTGTGACAGTTGAGGAATTTTGAAATTCTCAGATGTTAATCTAGGCTCCTGGCAATTAAACCATTGGTCGACATGACGGTCAGCACAATCACTGCTGTATTCAATTAATATTATTAACTAGTAAAAATATGATATACACAATAAAAGGAAATTGGTAATAAAAAACATGATTTTATTGTCACAACAATGCTAACCTTGATAGATTATGACTAAGTTTTACAAACAATAACTATTCTTCAAGATTTTGCAAATTAATTCGTCAAGCCAGTCCATTCATCATTTTTGACTAATACAGGTTAAAGTTTCTAAGAAATTATGATAGTACATACCAAGGAATGTTTCTAAAGTACTTCAAATAACGGAAATAATAAGATAACAGTATTTAAAGTATGTATTTGTGTACTTTCAATATCTCGAGTTACGTTCTAATGACTCATTTCTAAACTATGGATTTTTCGCACCTTTCAAAAAGTTTTATTACGAAGTTAAAAGCCAAACATGAGAATCTAAAAAGTTCTGGTTAATTTCTAACTTATTTTTGTTCACATCGATGTTTTTAAGGCTAAAAATAAATAAAAAACCGTAATTACAAATACAACGGTATTACACGGCGGCGATTTAAAAGTACTCTTTAAATAATTAAGTGCATTAATAAATGGGGTTATTGAATTTGGTAGGTTTATACATTGACAACATAATATAACTACTTTTACCTGTCGATTAGCAACGATTTCTCACTTTAACTCACTAAACACAATATCGAAAAGATGTTATAGTTCGAAACACACAATATTTCACTTAGTTTTGGTAAAATAACAAAAGAAATCACACGATTTTCGTAAAAATATCTGAAGACTACGAAGAGTAGATTATTAGGCGTGTCAAAAAAATATCAACTGAAAGTTGCCAGCGTCAAAAAAATTTAACTACCATGGCCATGCATGGCTGCCTTCAAAAACATTAAAAAAAAAAAATCAGAATTTTTTTAAATGTTTTGTATTGAGTGAAAAAAATTAAAGATCGAAGAAGAGACCTGTCCAAACGGGTCCTACAAATGTTTTTCTCTCTTTAGTGTTGCGATTTTTAGAAAGAATGGCACTTCAGTCCATACTACATATCTATGACTTTTGCAGTGTTGAATAATATTTTGAAAAATAATTATTTAGGTACTAATAATTTTAACGCAATTAACCTCAAAAGTCAAAATAGTTAAAGAGATAACGTCGTTAATTCGTTAACTGCGATTACAATCGGTCAGTTTCACTATAATATTACAGGGATCACCGAATCCACCGATTTCTTTTACCTCACGTGTATTTTATAATATTAAAATAAAAATACTCATACTCTCTATAAATAGAAAAAAAAAGAATAGACGGCATCTATTTCTTTCCTAGACCGAGTTACATAGGGCAACTCAATGTCCGACCATGGACCATGCCTGGGTCGACGGCGCGTCGTGTTCCACGCGCGCATCAAAGAGCGTCAGCAAAATGACGGGGCCCCATCACAGAGGGCCAAAGTCTGCCGGGGTCGCAGGACTTATTTCCATCATCGTGACCCCGGAACATAAAGGGCTATTGAAGGACACCTTGGATTTTTGTCAGTACAAGTCTGACAGTCCCTCCCGCCCTGCCCGGGGAGACAGGACTCATTCGATGATTTTACCACGATAAAAAAAAGACCGAGTTAGATGGTATTTTTCCAAAGTATTCTAAACAACAGAAACCAATATGAAATTGCTTTTTATTTAATCTGAGACGAAATCATAAAACTTTTATGCGTCAATTTTTATTTCTAATGTAATAATAATATTACCATGTTGAAAATAAAATTGTAATATAGTGGACTGTTAAATAAAAGTACTTAAGGTGGAGCGACAGTAGTAGCCCGCGAAATTTAAATTTTCATGTATTTTTTGCAATTTGCTTATCAGTGTCAAGTTATAACTTGATCAAAATATGATTCGCGACAATAACAAGTTTAGTTTTATATACAAGAATAATCAAAACAGTCGCTCCATTCACTCTCACAAATATTTGATCAAAATTAGTTAGATTTCGGATTTTTTACCAAATTTGAGCTAATCTTTGTGAGCGGGACTGGAGCGAATGTTTTGATCATTCTGATATGTAAAGTTATGCTTTTTATTGTCGCGAATCCTATTTTGATCAAGTTATAACTTGACACTGTTAAGCAAATTGCAAAAAATACATGAAAATTTAAATTTCGCGGGCTACGACTGAGCCTCCGCCTTAAGTATTCACATTTTTTGAAAAATACTCCAACACTTTATTTGTGTTAAACCAAAAAATACACAGTCGTTATATGTAACAATATAAGTATTATGTAGTCATCGGTGGTGTCTACAATTTTACACAAACAAGGAATGATTAAAATGTCTATTTTTATAAAATGGCGGGAGTCGAAGTATTCAAAATATTTCGTAGATAACAAAACATGATGCTAATGTTTTTATTAACTTTTCATTTTCATTTACATAATTGCCAAGAAAATAACACGAGTAAGTTTTTTTTTTAAATTAACCTAAACTGTTTTTTAAAAAAAGCATGTCGGATCGAAAAGGTGCTTTTTTTTACCTGGTAAAATCATCAAATGTGTCTTCCCACCCCGAGCAGGGCGGGAGGGACTGTCATATTTGTACTGACTAAAATCCACGGTGTCCTTCAATAGCCCTTTCTTTATGTTCCGGGGGTCACAGTAATGGAATAAGTCCCGCGACCCCGGCAGGCTTTGGACCTCTGAGAGGGGGCCCCGTCAATGCGCTGACGCTCTTTGGGGCGCGCGTGGAACACGACGCGCCGACCGACCCGGGCATGGTCCACGGTCGGGCAGCGAGTTGCCCTTTACACGCCACCCGCATGCCCGCGCCTACGGTGACCGGAGATCGTCTTGCGGCATCCACGCCGCCGTGGGCATCCACCACCGCGGGTGGGGCGGAGAGAGGACGCTGTCCTCTCCGTCGCGCAGCCCGCCTCCGCCATCGCGAACATTACTGCTTCGCAAAAGGAGGCGACCGCTTCCCACTACACATTGCAACTCTTAGATTAAAATAATTGCGTTCCAAGTTAGCTTAAGGAGTACTTACTGCCTCCAGCATTGTCATCTTCTTCTAAAATTTTTGAACTTCCAGCAAACTTCAACGAATCCTTGCTACTAAAAAACCATCGTCAAAACATTGACCAAGCGAATACCGTACTGAGAGATCTGGAACAAAGCCAGGCAAATCCAGCGTTCAATAAAAATGAAACAAGAAGGGACGATTTACTGGAAAGTAGTCTACTGGGAGAAGACGAAAAAGACCAGTTTATAAAAGACCTTACTGAAACTCCAGATGAATCTCTTCCTTCTCTACAATACAATCCTTTTAAATTAAATCTTTTTCCTTCTATTTTCCCGAGTTCTGATATACCATCAGTGAAAACCCCAGATCCCATTGCACTAGTCAAAAAAGACCAGTTTAGAAAAGACCTTACAGATACTCCACCTGAATCTCTTCCATCTCTACAATACAACCTGGGTCTTCCGTCTACTTACCCTGGTTCTGATAAACCATCAGCCAAATCCCCAGATCCCACAGCACTGGATCCTTTCAAAGACCCACTAAGATCAGGGCCACCGTATTCTGGGTACCTTTCAAGACACTCGATATATCCTGACCTAATGCCTCGCATACCTGATCGGTATAAAGCTAGTTTTTCGGACACTCCAAGTTCTGAAACGACGTTTAATAGACAGCAGGTCTTTTTAAAAGGTCTTCGATCAGTGGTTCCTATGTTTCCAGAACTGATGCCACCAAGCTTACTTTCAGTAGCCGGCCCTGGTCGGTATGTAGCAAGATTTCGTGATTCACCAAATCCTGGTAGACCTAAGACTAAAATACAAGAGGTTCTCTCTGAGGAACCGTCTTCTAAATTAGCTATTCTTCGCATAAACCGTTTTAAATCTATCCGGTCTACTGTTCCTACAACATTTTTTAACCGTAGTCTAATTTCGAAGACTCGAACAAGAATTATTACGCCAACTTTGGATGAAAACGCAAGACTGTGGATGGAGCAGATAGCTCCTTATACACACGCGCATAAGAGGTTGAAGAAGACTACAAAATACTATGTCCCTCATCGCAGTGGAAGGACCACAGTGCCTGTACCTCCAAGGCATTTTCAGGATAGATATATGTCAACTGGAACTGCTTATACTGGACAGCTATTCGTTGAGGATGAGCATGGCTTCTTCAAAGTGACTTTTCCGAAGAACATACAAGAGAAACCTTTTGAAAAGACGACCAAAGCTGGAGATGTGCTGTTCGGCAGTTTGTATACTTTACCTTTTTTTTGTTTTTACTTATCATCGTTCTGCCTTTTTTTTTTTTCGTGGTAAGGTCGGGAGGGACTGTCAGACTTGTACTGACTAAAATCCACGGTGTCCTTGGGTAGCTCTTTGTATGTCCCGCAACCCCCCCCATCGTTCTGCCTTTGTGTTTGTCGTTTGCGTAGAATACCTTGTTCTTACTGATTTTGGGTGGGCTTAATCCACTTCCTAGCGGTCTACCGGCTACCTGTAACTTACGGTGACAACTTTGCGATCCTACATGCGGTGGTATATCATATCGGGACCATTCAACTCACGACCACCATCCTGTTAGAATTCAGCGCCCAAAAAATGTTACTGCGTTTCATAGGTGTGCAGAAATTCCAGTTCCTGTCCTAGGGCGTGACAGGAGGGGATGTCAGACTTTTACTGTCACGGTTAATGATGAGGCAGTCGCGCGACACCGGCAGACTTTGTCCCTCTAAGAGCCCCCCTTACAGCAGCTCTTTGAGGCACTCGTGGAACATGACGCGCTGTCGACCCGGGCAACGGGCATGGACCATGATCGGACGGCTAGTCACCCATCCGCATGCCTGCCCCTACAGAGGCGGAAATCGTCGTGCGACATTCTTGAGGGTCTGCCACAGCGGCTGGGACGTGACGTGAAAGCTGTCCTCTCCTTCACTAGCACCACTGCTTCGCAAAAGGAGCTGGTTCCTTCTTGAGCCTCATCTTTGCTTTTTGGCTAGATTCAGGCTGTAATAAACTGAAAAAAACATTTGCAGATATCGAGGTACCGCCGCCATCGACTCCTTCACCGATACAGCGGTACTATGACATGATGGACACCCTGGATGAGGGGTACCTGATGGTATTCATCATAGAGATCTGCAGGCTGGTCGCTGTGAAGGACAAACGTGTGGTTCGAGAGTTTCTTGGTCATGCGGAACTTAAATACAATAAGTATGTGTCGTTTTATTTATGTTTCTAGCTATCTTGTCTAGACTATTATGTAATAAGTAGGGCAGTCACTCCAGGCATTTTTTTTTTAATATTTCAGATGGCTTTGTTTTTGGCTTTAATCTAGTCTGGTGGCAAAGATGATTGAAATGGTACTCTACATAACAAATTGTAAAAGACAACTTTTTTACGTACTAAGTCAACAAATATCTCCTCCTAGTATGGGTGGAGCTAAACAGCTCTTTACGTTCCACAGTCACGATTAGCTGATTAGACAGTACTCGCATCAGTACCGGCGTTAGGGTAAGGCGCGGTTAGGCGGCCGCCCATGGGCGCCGAATACGAAGGGGCGCCGCAGACCTACTTTCTCGTCCCTATTTCTTTCATCCCATTTTTAGGTGATAAACCCAAAATCCGTCTAAGGGCTAGTACAGACCGAGACGCGAAGCAACGCAACGATGCATGAAAAGGCCGGTGCTTTCGCGCTGCGCCGCGAGGCGCATCCAGAAACCGCGCTGCGCAGTTAGGGGGCGCCGTAGAAAATCTCACCTAGAGCGCTGGTAGTGCTAAAACCGGTACTGATCCGCATCCTCCGTCGGTATCCCGCGACGCGTCACGACGAAGAACATTGAAATGTATCCACACGAATTACTAATAATTACTGTTGATATTGAAATGTATCAGTTCTTTACCGCATTGTAGTCTGATTCGTACCTAACTCGCCGCCCGCGCCAGGTCGCCATGGCACCAACCACTTCTCGTAGTGTCTAACCGCTTTTGATTGCAGCGTGCCTGAGCCAAGTATCCTGTAATCTGTGTGTCTGGTCTGGTGGTTGGACTAGTGGTTAGTGACCCTGACTGCTATGCCAGAGGTCGTGGGTTCGATTCCCACCCAGAACAAATGTTTGTGTGATGAGCATGATCATTTGTTCTGTGTCTGGGTGTAATTTATGTACAATATGTATGTATTTAGAAATATATAAGTATGTTTATCAGTTGTCTAGTACTCATAACACAAGCTCTGCTTAGCTTGGGACTAGAAGGCGTTGTGTGATAGTGTTGTGGAATATTATTTATTTATTTAAACATCTGACTAATGACAACAGAACCCATTATCAACAGGGTCTTCACAATAAGTCCTGTATAACGTTTTTTTCTCCAGATTGGAGGAGAGCCACCGCTTGGTGTGGGTCGGCGAGCCACTCCACACTTTCATAGGGAGACTGCTGATGATGCCACCAGGAGATCATGGCATGCAAGTACTACAGAGTGAGTACATCATCATCATTTATACACAATCATCAAATGAGTCCTCCCGCCCTGGATGAAGCTGAAAGGACCGTAAAACTAAAAAATTGTGCAAAGGACCAGCTTTTAAAAAAAAAATCTCTGCCAGCAGACCAGAGATAGAAGAGAGAATAGACTTTCGGTTGCCGTTTACGTCCGAAATTATCCCAAGGGAACTTCGTTCCGGGATAGATAAATAGATTTTGAAGGGCCTGTTGGTCTAGTTGTTATAAGTGACCCTGACTGCTATGCCGGGGGTCGTAGGTTCGAATCCCACCCAGGACGAATGTTTGTTTTGTTTGTGATGAGCACGATCATTTATTCTGTGTCTGGGTGTAATTTATCTTCAATTTATGTATTTAGAAATATAAAGTATGTTTGTCAGTTGTCTAGTACCCATAACACAAGCTCTGCTAGCTTAGGCTAGTCCTAAGCTAAGCAGGCGGGCAGGCCAGGCAGTATGGCGTTGTGTGATAGTTGTGAATATATTACTATTATATTATGTCCTTCCTACCAGGCTACTCCTCAATGATGTTCCATATGCTCCTGAAGCGGTGGGAGACGCTGTCTCCTGAGGTAAACTCTATCATAGAGCTGGCTGAACTGTTCTACGACGATGACGCAGGCCAACCCCTGTTACAAGCCTTAAAAGATTTTGAAGATTATCCCAACAGTAAGTATACTATCCGCCAGATAAGTGTGGAATAAAATTCGTTGACCCCCGTGTACCAAAATATTGCAATATTTCAAAAACTTTTGAAAAAACGTAAAGAAAGTATCGTAAAGCCGCGTACAGACATCGCGAGGCGTGCGACACGAATGGTTCGTCTCGCATGCCTCGGGCTGTGTGGACGTGTGTGCTCATAGTGAGCATTCGCGCCATACGATCGTTGCGAACGCCGCCTCAGTACGAGCCGTGCGCTCCGTGTGGACGGACAGGTGTTGTTTGCGTTGCGCGCATGCATCATGGAGGCCAATACCGAGTCACTACGTGAGCTGGTTCAACTTTATGAAATTAATAGAGTGTTGTGGGGCTCTAAACATTCTGATTATTACAATAAATGTAAAAGGGAAGACGCGTGGCGTCAAATATCACAGCAAGTGCAAGCAACACCGTGCGTGGTGGTTTGCTTGCTCAGCTTGAGCATGTTTCCTTCGGGACGCATGTATAAATGTACCATCGTATGCCTCAGGTTGAGGCATGCGAGACGAACCATTCGTGTCGCACGCCTCGCGATGTCTGTACGCGGCTTAACACGAATAAAACAAACGCATCGTGGTAAGAGGCGACCGTGACCTTATACTTTATTTTGAAATTCGAACGATGCTATAATGAAATTATAACGATACATTATTAGGATCAATGACCTTTTCATCCCCCCATCTCGGAAAGGGTACTTTTGCTCTTCGATATCTGACCGTAAAAGCCGTTTTTATCCTCAAGTGAGTAAAAGCCGTTTTTATCCTCTAGTGAATAAAGTAAATTTGAATTTAGAACATCGTATGAACAAAAGAGTAGCAGCAGTAATGGCGGCCGGTTACCGCAACAGCTGATCGCTTGCTGTGGTGCCCACTTGACGTTCGAAGGTTGTCGAGGAAACAAATTCTATTTTTAAAATTTGATGTGGTACACAGGTGGGAAAGCATAGTACGCGAGTCCTCGGGTGTAAGGCTGCGTTGCCTTGGGCTAACTTGAATCCCTCGCTTCACTAAGGATTTTTAACTTTATTCCCTCGTTTCTTTCGGGTGTCAACACTTGAACCTTCTCGCTGCGCTACGGATGGAGGTTCACCCCCAGAATCCTTAGTATCGCTTCGGAATTCAATACGCCTCCCTCGGAGCGTAATCTACAATGATTTTGTTAAACTCTCAGACCCGAAACATTCTTGGCTCAGTACTTTGTTTTACCTTTTTTATTTGCTTTGTGCGGTTTTCCTTTCACGTCTTATTGTTATGTTATGACAAACCAAGATAAAAATAAGTAACTTAATAATACCTACTTAGGTAGCAGTTGAAAACTACTACCTAAGTATTATTTGTTTTAATTTAAAAATTATTCTGTTCTATAATAATGTCTTAATTAATACCTAAATTGAAATAAAAGCCTATCTTGTGTTTGTACAATGTACATCTGTTTTTATTTGTTTTTGCATTTAGTCATTTCCTCGCTGAGGTGGGATGAAAAGTTACGTGTTGCACTCGAGTGCAAAGATTTTTCACCTTGTGCTCTTTTGATTCCCTCGCTATCGCTCATGATTCTAATTTTGAATCACTCGTTGCACTCGTGATTCAGTTTTAGAATCATTCGCTTGCTCAGTCATCAAAATTGAGCACGCGGTTAAAAATCAACTTTGCACTCTTGTATAACAAATAACTATTAATCCAGACTTATTTGGCGATGACTATAGTGTTGCCGAAGAACCAGAGTTACTAACATAGCTCTTATTTGTAAGATGAAGTGGCAATGGGCCACATCGCTCGTGGAACTGATAACCGATGTGGAAAAGTTCTCGAATGGCGATCACGGACCGGAAGACACAGCGTAGGCCTCCCACTAGGTGGACCTACGACATCGTGAGAGTCGCGGACAACCGATGGATGCAAGTGAATTGTCGTTCGGCGTGACGGTCTAAGGGGGAGGCCTATGTTCAGCAGTGGACGTCTTCCGGCTGATGATGATGATGATGATGATGACACAAATTCAAACCTTTCCTCTTTATAATATTAGTGTAGATAAAAGGGAGATGAAAATGTAACCACTATTTCCAGCAACCTCCTCCAGTTTCTGGATCTGCGACAACCTCATAGAGTACTTTATAAGTCCACTCCGGCCTTCGCCGCGGCGAGACAAGCTAGTGGACTCCTCCAACCACGCATTGCAGCGAAGGTTTCCTCAACTGTTGAGGAATCTCCATCATAATGTTGAAGGTACGACCGTGTTATGTCAGTATCCTAACGTCGCCGTCGACCGATGCAAACGCCGAACTAACTCCTCTCTCCTGATGGTAAGCGATGATACGTATGTCGCGGCTATGCTTCGGGGCGAGACGGAGTGGGAAGCGGTCGCCTCCTGCGAAGCAGTCGTGCTCGTCAAGCAGGAGGCGGGCCGAGTGAGAGAGTGGACAGCGTCCTCCCTCCGCCCCAGCCGCAGTGGTAGACGCCCACGGCGACGGACCGTACCGTAGGCGCGGGCATGCTGGCGGCGAGTAAAGGGCAACTCGCTGTCCGACAATGGACCATGCCCGGGCCGACGGCGCGTTATGTTCTACGCGCGCCTCAAAGAGCGTCAGCATAAATACGGGCCCCCCCCATAGAGGGCCATAGCCTTGCCGGGGTTGCGGGACATACTTATACCACGACTCCGGTACACAAAGGGCTACCGAAGGTCACCGTGGATTTTAGTCAGTACAAGTCTGACAGTCCCTCCCGTCCCTGCCCGGGGTGGGACGACTCATTTGATGAATTTACCACGCAAAAAAAATGCCTAGAAGTATTCATTGATGACTTGAAAACCCCAAAAGATTGTACCCGAAAAACGACTCTGGCAGCAAATTCCATTTCTTAGCTGTGCCACAGATTACTAGCTGTGCGCACAATGAAAGTATAATCAAAAGACTCTTTTCATACCACTTGCTCAAAAAAGTGACATTCTATGCCACAAAAAGCGAACATAACTATAGTCATTTTTAATCTGTGAAAAACAGGGAAAGAATGTTGTACTGAATTTCATTCTCTCTCTAGGGAGAGAATGTGATTTAAATTTGGAATACTTAGATTACGGTAGACTCGATCGAAAGCTAACCAGAATAATAAAACATTAAAAAATAAAGATTTCGAGTCGACAACATATATCCGCAAAATTCGGATTGTCGAGTATTTTGAAAATTTCTAATGATTTTCTGACCAGACAGATCGCGGCCGCCATTATTGACATCGGTTATCATGTTGAGTTTTTTTTCTTTCTTTATTTTCGGCCTATGACTTACCGTGACACCTACATTTAGTACCTTGATGTGTAGTATTTGGGACACACGTTTCACCCGAGCGAAGCCGGATTTTCATCTAGTTAAATAAAATTACGAAAACCGACGAGGCCGTATGAGCTTGATGCCTTTGCTTTTTTAATTTGCCGCGTTTTTGTATTCTTCAAATACATAAACGTTGAGTTTATTTTTACTTATTTTTGTAAATAAGTTAATGTAAAATATTAATGTTTAAAATGCGTATCTCATATTATTACTGTGTTATTTTTTTTCGCAAATGGTACGAAAAGTAGAGTATTTTCCTCGGTGATAAAGCTGTCTTAGTCTTGGGTGAAGTTAAATCCCTCGCTACACTCAGGACTCGTCTTAAATCCCTCGCTTCGCTCGTGATTTAAGTTTTTAACACCCTCGCTACGCTCGGGAGTAAACCTCGAGTCCTTCGTTACGCTCGCGATTTAATTTGCCACCCGCGACAGAAGACCCTGCTTTATCCCCTTGGTTAATAATAATCTACTATTCACTCTCTGCATCTGTATTTCCCAACATTTGGGGTCTTCAAGTCAAGAGTGAACAGGTTACTTGTAGGCAAGCGTGCTTCACCGTCGACCACATCTTACGGCCGCTTAAAATCAGTAGATAAGAAAAAGTAAATTGTCTATATGACGGATATTTTTATGATTGCCGAAGTCCGAACTGAAACGATGTTAGACGATGCGTGGTGTATTTTGGTTCGGTTTTTTCGTTAGGTTTTGATAATTTCTTGATCGGCCGTCGTCGGTTGCCGCGCCGCCGCGCCGCGCTTCGAGCCCGCTATAAAAGCTATGCAATAGCTTAAAAACAACTTGTAAATTGTCTTGTTACGTCCACAGGAAAGTTAATTGCAACTCAACAAAGTAAACGAAGAAGAAAGAAACATCATCACAGTAAGAGGAAGAGGAAAATACAACAACAACAACAACAGATATACAATGAGCCATGACATCCAAGATATAGATGATAAGAACCCAATTTTAAAATAACTAACAACAAGTCACCAGCCGATTATTACGAGCGTCACTACATAGATGTACAAAACGAAGATTAGACACGATTAGATTGATTGATTCTGAAGATACGAGTCCCCACTAGAGTTATAATGAAGTAACTTTGGTAAATAAAATAACCGCCTTCAAAAACAACCACAAAAAAAGGGTAAAATAACCTACAAAATAACTTTCGGAAGTCAGTGTTTTTTTTTATTTACCTTTCAAACAAAAGAAAAATTTAAAAAAATCGCTTTTGCCTCTCCGGATTAACGAGTTCCTACTACAGTTTGAAACACGCAACAAAACACCGCCAGCGGCAAATTCTTAGGCACCCCACCGTTCCATTCATTGCTTAGACCAGAGTCGTGAATCAGCCGTGCAATTTTATTTTTGACAATATTCTCTGAATAAAACAAAAAATATAAAATAAAATACTTGTCTATTATTTTGCAATACCCTATCCTACGAATTAAATAGATTTGCAACCTTATCTCCGTAGACCGAGACTTAGTAGACCAAAGTAACTATGCGTCGGTAAGTTGCATGCAAATATGAACTGTAATTACTGTTAATACATTTCAATGTTCTTTACCGCATTGTAAAATGCCGCCCGGCCCGGCCGGTTGGTCTGAATCTTACCTAAGAGTACTTGCCGTAATAAGCCAAATTATCGTCAATACCATCACGTTTATGATTAAACGGATCTATTTCACTTTGACGGAGAAAGGAATTGCCGACATAAGCATCGTAATAAGGGTCGCCTATTTGGGGTCCTAAAGTTCTTGTAATCCAAGCTGTAGCAACAGACACCGCGGCTTCTGTAACTTCATCTGAACTAGCAGTAACTTTTGTCTCACTGCTATCAATATTATCTTTGTTTAATTCTGTAACGTCACTTATATTGTTGTTTGTGAATCGAGATGTATTTTTGTTATCAATAACTGTTGTATTGACTGTTTCTGTATCTATAATGATTGGTCTAGAATATGTGATGTATTTTGTAGTAGATTCTGTATTTACTGTACTGTTTTCTTTGTTATCAATTGCCAATCTCACAACGTTAGCTTTGAAATCTTTTCTTTTATTAGTTGTGTTATACTTATCAGTAGCATTGCTAACTACAACATCATCAGTTTTATTACAATTACTTCTTTTTCTTAGATAGTTCATTTGTTTTAGTTTCTGCAAGTCCCTTTCAAGAATGTCCAATCGTTTGACGACATATTCATTGAAACTTTTAACTAAGACAGTGCCTGCGTTACGTCTTGTTGGTTTCTGCTTTAGTTTATGATCCTTCATCAATTGTTTGATTAATTCACTTTCTTCTAACAAGAGGGTCGATATATTATTTCTTAATTTACTTAATGGTTTCAAGTATCTTGAAGGAGGTTTGAAGCGAGTAGTTCTTTGTGGTTTCTTTGGTTTGATCTCTGTTAGTGCTCGCATAACTGTAGGTTTTGTGTGTACTGATTTGGTTTGCTTAAAAGAACGTTGATACGCAGTGGTTTCATATCTAGAATTGATGTAATTTTTAGTGTTAATACAAGAGATGATGAAGACTTATTTATGGGAATATTTTAAAGGGAAATAAGCTATTTAGGGATTAGCTGTTTCCTCCTTTATCAACGCTGGGTTGAACACAGATGCTTATGATGATGATAATAAAGATACTGGTACAACTTATAATGCTGATGTTCAGCTGAATCAGGTGAACTAACGCTGTTTTCAAGGAAGATGAAAAAGACTAATGAAGAGACGATGGATACAATAATTCTGCAAACTATAATGGGATTACTGAAATGTCTTTTAATCAAATAGACAGGCTACACAGATCACTAACACTTGTAGTTTTAATTTACAAAATCTTACTTCGTATCCGTCACTGGTTCAAATATCCTCAAAGCATTCAACATCTCAGTGTTAGCTAACTGTACATCAATGACTGCGTTGTACTCGCCAATGACGTGTGTGTTTGTATGTTTGTTCTTCGACTTCGACTCATCTGGCTTGAAGTGCTTTCGATGCTTGTCATCGTCTTGTCCTGCTTGTAGTTTGAACTTTGTTTTAACGTTAGTAAAGTCTTGATTTGTTTCATGCGAGTCATGATTGGTTCTTAGATCTTCAGTTGTCTTTGAACTATCTGATTCATCTTTAGAATTGTACCTCGGTGTGGTCGTGGTTGTTGGTTTCTTCGGGACTGTGGCCCTTATTGTCATCTCATTTGAAGATACCGGTTTGATATCTGTTTTCTTTGTAATCCTTGCTCTTGGGTTGATGCCAGTGTAATAATTTTTGGTCCTGATTCGTGTTGTTGAGCTTATATGAGCTAAAATATAGTTATGAAAGTTTTTATTAAAGCAGGACGAGTTCAACACTTCGGTAAAGCAATCAAAATAAGGCTTGAAATAAATTATAAAATAAAACTACCAAGTAACACGAGTAGCAGTAAACAAGTACACACTTTCATTTTAATATAAAAACACCATTTTTATAGAATCATAAAACATTTTATACCTACCTCAATTTTTTTTCATTTTTTTTTCAGTAACTAAATCTTACAACAATATCATAGTGTACTAAGATTCAGATTCATAACTGCTTGCTGATGTTTAGTGTAGTGTATGATCAATGGGGATAGAGAATATGATCGACCGAGAAGACTGTTACCTGCTTACTTTGCAGTCTATTTATTTTTGCATAAAACCGTTGCATAAGCCTATAATGTTCCCACTGCTGGGACATAGGCCTCCTCACTGAGAGAGGGAGTGGGCCATAATCTACCACGCAGGCCCTGTGCGGATTGGCAGATGTCACATATCTTCGAATTTTCGGTTTTAAGACATGCAGGTTTCCTCACGATGTTTTCCATCACCGTTTTGAGAGCAGTAGTCATGAAATATATTACACAAAGTAATGCGCCTGGCGGGGTCCGAACCCACGAATTACAACTCGGTCGGACTGATACCACTGGCCACCACACTCCGGAATATAATGAGAGAACAGAGTAAAGCAAAAAAGCTAGTTACGGAAAACTATATTAGTATTTATTGAACCTTTCCTAAAACTGTATTCACATCATACTACAGATCTTCATTCATTTGATCATATTCTATCATCTGACTATAAGTGAGAGATAAGTTTGGTTCAGAATAATAATCAGATTCCATAATTCTTGAAGCAACCTCAGCAGTAGCAGTTACAAAAGCTTCTTGTTCTGAAGCATCTGTTACTTCAACTGAATTAGCAGTAATTGTTGTCTCAATGTTATTATTTTTATCTTTACTTAATTCCTCAGCGTCATTTAAAGTGTTGTTTGTGTCTTGAGATGTATTTTTGTTATCAATAACTGTATCCGCATTTACAACAGTTGGTTTAGAATATGTGATGTCTTTTGTAGTAGATTCTGTATTTTTAAAACTATGTTCTTTCTCATTCACATGTTTGTCTTCATTTGCCAATCTCACAACGTTAGCTTTGAAATCTGTTCGTTTATTAGTTGTGTTATATTTATCAGTAACACTGCTAACTACAACATCACCAGTTTTATTACAATTACTTCTTTTTCGTAGATCGTTCATGTGTTTTAGTTTCTGCAAGTCCCTTTCAAGAATGTCTAAACGTTTGACGACATATTCATTGAAGCTTTTAACTACGACAGTGCCTGCGTTACGTCTTGTTGGTTTCTGCTTTAGTTTATGATCCTTCATCAATTGTTTAATTAATTCACTTTCTTGTAACAAGAGGGTCGATATATTATTTCTTAATTTACTTAATGGTTTCAAGTATCTTGAAGGAGGTTTGAAGCGAGCAGTTCTTTGTGTTTTCTTTGTCTTGATCTCTGTTAGTGCTCGCATAACTGTAGGTTTTGTGTGTACTGGTTTGGTTCGTTTAAAAGATCTTTGATACGCAGTGGTGTCATATCTAGAATTGATGTAATTTTTTGTGTTAATACAAGAGCTTAAAATTCATGGAAATGTGGGATTAAAGGGAAATAAGCTGTTTAAGGATTAGATATTTGCTCCTCTATTACTGAAATGTCTCTCAATCAAATTTTGTTCGGCCTGTTGGTCTAGTCTAGTAGTTAGTGACCATGACTGCTATGCCGGAGGTCGTGGGTTCGATTCCCACCCAGGAAAAATGTTTGTGGCATGAGCACGATCATTTTTGTTCTGTGTCTGGGCGTAATTTATCTATAATTAATATATTTAGAAATATATAAGTATGTTTATCAGTTGTCTAGTACCCATTACACAAGCTCTGCTTAGCTTGGGACTAGATGGCGTTATGTGATAGTTGTGGAATATTATTTATTTATTTTATCAAATAGACAGGCTACACCGATCACTAACACTAGTGACTTTATTTTACAAAATCTTACTTCTTATCCGTCACTGGTTCAAATATTCCCAAAGCATTCAACAACTCAGTGTTAGCTAACTGTACATCAATGACTGCGTTGTACTCGCCAATGATGTGTGTGTTTGTATGTTTGTTCTTAGACCTCGACTCATCTGGCTTGAAGTGCTTTCGTTGCTTTTCATCGTTTTTTCCTGATCGTAGTTTAAACTTTGTTTTAACGTCATCAAAGTCCTTTTTTGTATCATCTGTAGCTGTTGTATCTCTTTTTATAAAGTTAGGTACATTGTTTAGTTTCTTATTTTCTCCAAAATATTCTTCATTGCTAAATTCTGAATCATTTTCTATTGTTAGATCGACACTTCTATGATTCCTTTTCTGTTTGATTTGTTGTTTCTGGTTTGTGTGACCTGAAATATTGATGAAAACTCGATTAATCACTTGTAATGAGAGAATGTTGAGATGGATGTGTGGAGTGACAAGAATGGATAAAGTAAGGAATAAGTTTATAAGAGGAAGTTTGAAAGTAGCACCTGTTACAGAAAAAATGAAAGGAAGTCGTCTGTCTTGGTATGGACATGTGATGAGGAGGGATGAGACTCATGTGACTGAGAGAGTGATGAGTATGAATGTTGATGGATGGAGAGGAAGAGGAAGGACAAAGAAAAGATGGATGGATTGTGTAAGGGATGATATGAATGAAATAGGAGTAAATGATTCGGTGACGTTTGATAGGGGAGAATGGAAGAAAAAAACGTGTTGCGCCGACCACAAGTAAAATGGGATAAGGGCAGGAAGTTGAATGAGCATTCTTACGAATTTTACATTACAAAGAGTGTTTAAGCGAGAATTCCAAGAAACGTTCGACTCGACTCGACTGTCAAGTTTGAATAGAATAGAATATTCTTTATTGTACACAAAAATGAATTATCACAAGTTTACATTAATGTTAATTTTAATTTAAGGGTACAAAGGCGGTCTTATCGCTAATAGCAATATCTTCCAGACAACCTTAGGATGGACTTACGAAACTTAATCAATAGAGGGTAGGCAATGATGCACAACAAATAACAGATATCTAACTTAATAATATAATTTGATATTTTATATAGTTTGTTATTTAATATAGTTTGATATTTTATGAAGAAAAAATATTTTCAACCATTGACTATAGCGTTCGCTGTTCGTAGCGCGTTATTTGGTTCTGTTCGTTGGATCGACAAAATTAAAAAAGGTGAATGTTTGATGTTCTGTTAACACTTAAGTAAACAAGGCGACGCAAGTCTCAGATACCTTACGACTTTGGTATCCAGGTGACTATCGCAATACAAATCCATAGAGGTTCGTCAACGACGATATATTACTAGACTCCTAATAACAGGCGACCGATGTTTGTCAACTCATTAGGCAAAAAAGTCTTATATCCGTCTTATTTCGACCACTCCTATGAGCCGTAAACATACCTTGAGACAGAACAGACCTTGAGTTAGCCAATCACAACGCAGTACCCCGTCCCCCTTGCTTACGTAGTACCTCAGAGAGTTGACAGAATAGTTTTTGTTCCTTAGATCGTGCATGCGGAGTCTAGTAATATATTGTCGTTGAGGTTCGTACACTGGCACACGTCTATGGATGTCAAAGTCGTAAGGTATCGGATACTTGCGTCGCTTTGTGAACGAAGGGGCTTACAAGTGAGTGCTCAAGTCGATGCATCTTATCAGAGCGTAACAAAGGTTAAACATTTAGATTCATAGCGTTATATAAAATAGAACTACCAAGTATCCCGAACAGCACAACGTAAGAACACACTTTCATTTTAATATAAATATTCTTTTATGGAATCATAAAGCTTGTAATATTCATTTTTTCAATAAAAATATTACACAATTTTATTGACAACTAGGTACGGCAAACTTCGTACCGCCTCTAGCTAACGTCACTCAATATTGTTTTGCAATCTTTCGTATGGAATGTAGAAAAGTGTAGCGTACTTAAAGATCTACAAAAAGTACACTAGCGCCATCTATGAAGTCACGGAAAAACTAAGATGCAATAATGTCTACATCGCGCAATCAAAGTTAACAGCGACATTAGGACACATAGAATATTCCGACTACAAATGTCGGGCAGAAAGTCCACCAGACACAACACCCGTCTGGTTGGAAGGTACCTTCCTTTTCACCGGGTAGCGAGGAACTATCCATTCTGTTCCTCCTACCCCCAAAAGTGTTATTTTTAGAATTTTTCAGGCATTTTTTTGTCTATGGCTATCCGGATGATCCGAAGATACCGCACAATCGCCGGCGAATCGGCCAACCCGGACGGCTGCCCTGGGATTTCGAGGCTCTCCAGCGCGGCTATGAGTGGCGCGTAGAGCCGCAACGACGCTGGGGCGAATTTCTGCTGCTTCGACAAGTCAAAACGCTGTGAGAACAGCCAGATCTCAGGGCAATAAGGAAGACTGTCGTAACCGAAGTTCGGGCACACCGTAATTGTGTCCGGGGGTACCGCGGCGGTAAGACGCCTGTTTGAGGAGTGGCTAAGGCGTCAAGGCGTCCACACGTTCCGCCTGTCGCAGGTCCTCATCAGACACGGATATTTCCAAAGGTTCCTGTGTCTGGTAAGGATGAAACGCCTGGGTGTCACCACTGTGTGGATCATTGACCATGCCTGGTTCAACGGCCCGTCGTGCCTCAAAGACCTGTCAGCAATCTCACGGCTCCTCTTAGAGGGCCAAACACCTGCCGGGGTCGCAGGACTGGTCTCAGGAATCAAGTAACCATGACCCTGGAACGTAAAGGGCTAAAAAGGCCTCCTGTATACTCTACTCACTTTACAAAGCCCAAGCTGGTCGTAAAGGATAAAATTAAATACAGAGCAACAAAAAACTGAAAACTTTTATTTTTATCTATTTACAAATAAAACTATGTTCACTGATGTCCAGCAGTGGACTGCTGCAATACGCTGATAAGATGTAACTACTGTACATAATCTTTCCGAGTAGTCTTTTTCTTCTTTTTTTATCTTTCTATTTCTTCTTTTCTACTAGAAAAAAAAAAATCTAAGTTCCAGTTTACTAGCTCGCCGGGATCGCGAGACTAACGATTACCGTGACGCCGGAACGTAAAGCGCTATTGAAGGACATCGTAGATTTTAGACAGTACAAGTCTGACAGTCCATCTCGCCCTGATAGAGGTGGAAGGACTCGTTTCATGATTTCACCACGCTAAAAAAAGGTGCGAAAAAAATTTAATAAACCCCCGACACAAAAACCAATTTAAAAGTAAAAAATAACAAAAATACGTCGCGTTGGGGGACTGCTCCAAATTATTTATCATCTCCTGTTTTTTTGCAGTCCCCCAACGCGACGTATTTTTGTTATTTTTTACTTTTAAATTGGTTTTTGTGTCGGGGGTTTATTAAATTTTTAATTTATTTTTTATTTTACACTTTTATAGTACAAACTTATATCATTTTATGTTGCTAAGAGTACTCCCGACTAAGTCTTCAATACGCTTTCATTTGATACCCAAATCGAGTATATTTGCAGACCCTCGGTTACCTTTCCCCACTTTCACGCCCACAACTTCTAAACGGCTCAACAGATTTTCATCAAACATGTCTAAGAACACTCGCAGATAAGTCACCTTTCATACAAAAAAAACTAAATTTAAATCGCTTCATCCGTTCGGGCTCTATGATGCCACAGACAGACAGACAGACAGACACGTCAAACTTATAACACCCCTCTTTTTCCGTCGGGGGATAAAAAAACTGAAAAGTCATAATAAGACCTCAGCCACCCAGCCCAGCGATTACCTATTTGGAACAGCGTAGCTGTTCTTTGATTCAGTGATCAACTCCAACAACCGACTGGCCTTTTGGTCTAGTAGTTAGTGACCATGACTGATATGCCGGAGATCGTGGATTCGATTCCCACCCTGGGTGTAATTTATCTATAATATGTATGTACTCGTATTTCGAAATATACTAGCGGCCCGTCCCGGCTTCGCACGGGTGGAGGACCCGGTCTAAAATTTGAGATTTAAACTATCCTATCTCTCAAGTTGGATCGAACTGCACATGGTGTGAGAATTTTATTATAATCGGTTAAGTGGTTTAGGAGTCAATTGAGGACAAACATTGTGACCCAAGTTTTAAATATATTAAGATAAGTATGTTTATCACTTGTCTAGTACCCATAACACGAGCTCTGCTTAGCTTGAGACTAGATGGCGTTGTGTGATAGTTGTGGAATATTATTATTATAGTTGACTCACCTTTTTTCATCTCCACAGGCACTTGAGGAAAGAACTCCAGCATTCCATTGGCTGGATAACTTGGTCTACCACGTCTTCGCCGATAGTTCCCCTGGGTCGGTCTCTCAATATTGGTATACAAATTATTCCTGGATGACCTTGGAGTAATCACTTTAAATCTCGTCTGACGGCGAGTAATCGGTAGCATGGACCTGATCATCGGATACCAAGGGGTCTGATAGTATTGTCTCCGGTTGTTTTTTGTTACTTGCTGTGTCAGGTTCAACTGTCGTCTTTTCATACTGATTTTCCGTTTCAAAGAAAGAGTGGTGCTTCTATAAAATGCACTTAAAATATTTGCATTTGGGATAGCTGGAAAAACAACAAAATCATCAGTTGGAAAGTGCAAAGTTATTCTGCATCTCGAACCTTTGAAACCCTCGTTACGCTCAGGATTGTTTATTTGAACCACTCGCTACGCTCATTGTTCAGTCCTAGAATCCTTTGTTTGCTCAGAAAATCAACTTTGCATCCGTGCATAACAGATAACTGTTTCTCTCTTTCCTTCTTTGACCTGTTGGTCTAGCGGTTAGTGACCCTGACTGCTATGGCGGGTGTCATGGGTTCGATTTCCACCCAGGACAAATGTTTGTGTGTTAAGCATGATCATTTGTTCTGTGTATGGGTGTAATTTATCTATAGTATGAATGTATTTAGAAATATGTGTATGTTTATCAGTTGTCTAGTACCCATAACACAAGCTCTGCTTAGCTTGGGACTAGATGGTGTTGTGTGATAGTTGTGGAATATTATTATTATTGATCAAGTCTAACATACTTGGCAGCGAGTAAAGGGCAACTCGCTGCCCGGCCATGGATCATGCCCGGGTCGACGGCGCGTCGTGTTTCACGCGCGCCTCAAAGAGCGTCAGCATGATGACGGGGCCCCCTCTCAGGGGACCAAAGCCTGCCGGGGTCGCGGGACTTATTCCATCACAGTGACTCCGGTACATAAAGGGCTATTGAAGGACACCGTGGATTTTAGTCAGGACAAGTCTGACTACCCACCCCGGGCAGGGCGGGAGGACTCATTTGATGATTTTAACTAAAAAAAAAAACGTCTAACATACCTTTCTCGCTCATTTTCATCAGATGTCCCCTCCACTTCCTGTAACCTCCGTCTATCGAATCCCAGCGGTCTGTGAGAGCTTGATGGATGGAGTCTATCAACCGCTGTCCGCGCTCCGTATCGGCTATAGCGCGGAACGGTTCTACGACGTGTTCTAACAGGTCGAGGCATAGCTCCTGTGAGGTCTTCGAAGCTGAAGTGGAAAAAATCATCTTCATAATCATCATCATCATCATCATCATCATCATCCTATCCTTCTTAGTGTGTCAATTGCAAATTAGAAATTCAGTATTCAGAGCAGTGGTTGTGTATAATAATATTCCACAACTATCACTCAACGCCGTTTAGTCCCAAGCTAAGCAGAGCTTGTGTTATGGGTACTAGACAACTGATAAACATACTTATATATTTGTAAATACATACGTATTATAGATATATTACACCCAGACACAGAACAAATGATCATGCTCATCACACAAACAGTTGTCCTGGGTGGGAATCAAAACCACAACCTCCGGCATAGCAGTCAGGGTCACTAACGACTAGATCAACTGGCCTGTCTGAGATCCAAGCCGTCAGGACAGACTATTTGAGTGGTTCAGGCTACTTACAATTATGATTAGTGTAATCTTCGAATTGCCCGAGGACTTCCAGTAGTGCTTCACCAAACGTATCTTCATACAGCATATCCGTATAGTCTATCAACGCGTTTATTTCAGCTGACAGAGACGTGAACCGCTCGGTCAACATCATATGCATCATGAGGGCATAATCTAAAACATTATCATAAGGTGGGTAATCTAAAATTAAAATATAATATAAACATAAACCAGTTTGTTTTGGTCTCGCTTCATACGATTTTTCCACTCACTTTTCTTGTTTGTTTATTTGTTTGTCGTTCCGGTTGGACTTTTGCAACTGCTAACAGCTGTCAGAAGTACGTGTCCTTCAATAGCCTAATATGGTCCGGGGTCACGGTAATTAAATGAGTTCCGCGACCCCGGCAGGCTTTGACCCTCTAGAGGGGGGAGGGGGGGGGCGTCATTATGCTGACGCTCTTTGAGGCGCGCGTGGAACACGACGCGCCGTCGACCCGGGTATGGTCCATGGTCGGGCAGCGAGTTGCCCTTTACTCACCGCCCGCATGCCCGCGCCTACGGTGGCCGGAGATCGCCTCGCGACGTCCGACGCCGTGGGCGTTCACCACTGCGGCTGGGATGGAGGGAGGACGCTATCCTCTCCTGTCGCGGCCCGCCTCCTCCTTTACAAGTATGACTGTCTTCGCAGAAGGAGGCGACCGCTTCCTACTCCGTCTCGCCCCGCAGCATGGCCGCAACCAATGCCGGGCGCGAGAGGTCTCCGCCTATCGTCGCCGTGAGGACACGGCGGGACCCCGCCCAAGCGGGGCAGTCCTGCACCGTGTGCTCCGCCGTGTCCTCAGGGCGATCCTCGCAGCCCCATCCCACCATACTGTCAGACTTGTACTGACTAAAATCCACGGTGTCCTTCAATAGCCCTTTGAATTCCAGGGCCACGGTAATGCGATAAGTCCCGCGAACAAGGGCACCTGGCACTTTTTTTAGGTTGTAAAATCATCAAATGAGGCCTCCCTTCCCGGACAGAATTTGGAATTTGTACTTACTGTGTATGAAGCCCTCATTAAAAACAGATTCTGTCATAAGTTTACCGAAGTAAATGAAAAACTTGTGTAATACGGGAGCCAGCAAAAACGAGCTTATTTTCAGAAACATAACTGGAACAAGGCATAATATAGCATAAATTAATAAAGGACAGTGCTTAAATGTCCAGATTCCTAGTAAGCCACTAAGAAAAGCCGGATGAAACAGACTGAAACTGAGCAGGATACGGAAGAAAAATAACAATCGTCGCTTACCTACGTAAAACAAATTTCAACATTAGCAGGAGCCAACGACGATATTATATTACTAGACTCCGCATGCACGATCTAAGGAACAAAAACTATTCTGTCAACTCGCTGAGGTACTACGTAAGCGAGGGGGACGGGGTACTGCGTTGTGATTGGCTGTCTTAAGGTCTGTTCTGACTCAAGGTATGTTTACGGCTGACAGGAGTGCTCGAAATAAGATGGTTATAAGACTTTTTTTGCCTAATGTGTTGACAGACATCGGCCGCCTGGTAATATATCGTCGTTGGCAGGAGCGCTTTTATTGCCGGCGTTAAAAAAGCGCCGAAATAGAACAAAAACTGCATTCCCACGTATCTGTTTACACGTCAGCGCTTTTAAAGCGCGGCGTTTTTTCGAACTGTATTTGATTTGAACGCGGTGACATTGACATTCAATTTACCTTTTTTTTTAACTCAGTTATTTTTTAACGCCCAAAAAAAACTACTACTATTACTACCTAAACTTTTTTCCTACTGAATAAAAAATATAATTTATTCTATGTAATTACACCTAAATATTTAACAAACAAAAAAAAATACACTGTAGGTACATAAACCAAAAACTAAATTAAAACATTACAAGGCATCGAAAAATTCCTCCTCAACGCTGTCAGCCGGTAATGTGCCCAAGAGACTGGCGGCGTTGCCTCTTCGAATGGCTAAGCTTAGCCTCTGACCAAGGTAAAAGCCAGCTCTTGAGTCACGGGAAGCGTCAACAAGTCTTTTTGAAAGGTCTCTGAAGAGGCTGTGAGCACTCGGACCCCATGGCCCTATAGTTTCAACCCCAAACGGCGCAAAAATATAGTTACTACTCAAGTTACTATATTTTCGCAGCTTGAGGTTCTCAGCAACCGCAGCAGCAGCGCCAGCAGAGTACGATGAACTTGGAAGATGGGATGGCGCAAGAGTATCGACACAGGTAGCGTCCCACACTAGAGGCCTACCCATCTTCCAAGGAAACAATGACATACCGTCCGGTCTCTTTCCATCGTCGCGTGCCAAGCCAGAAGCTATTAAAAAGGTTCTTACTCATTGATGATGACTTCAGAATGCTGAAGGACCTCCATAACGCGTTTCTCATCCTTCTCCGCCACGATCCTGCAGAATTCCATGAGGAACACCATGATGTAACCCTCGTCCGTCTTGTTCATCATCTCGTGGTACTCTTTATTTGGCACCAGCTGGTCGGATTCACCTTCTGTCGTGGCTGTGAAGGCATCCGCTGAAAATAATGGTTCATTAACATGTACAATTTGGAAGAGCCAGCCTGCCATGATAGCCATGCCAGGCAAGATAGTAGCATGCAGATAAAAAAATTGCTGGATATTATGTCATCATCATCAGCCTATAATGTTTCCACTGCTGGGACACAGGCCTCCTCTCTGAGAGAGGGAGTGGGCCATAATCAACCACGCGGGCCCAGTGCGGGTTGGTAGATGTCACATGTCTTCGAATTTTTGGTTATAGGATATGCCGGTTTCCTCACGATGTTTTCCTTCACCGTTTTGAGAGCAGTGGTGATGAAATAAATTACACAAAGTAATGCGCCTGACGGGGTTCGAACCCACGACCTACAATTTGTAAGTCGGGACCGATACCACTGGGCCACCTCTGCTCCCATATTTATGTAGATGGATAGGATATTTTTGTAGACTTGCTAAAAGTAACCCATAAAGAGGGTGACCGGGATCAGAAATTTACAGCTGCAAAGTTGAACATTTCGTTATTAATATCAATAATTAAGAAGCTCGTCGCTAAATAATTACAGCCGCACAGGCCAATCTTTTGGGTTAAGCCGCTCTTGCTGAGGTTGGTCTGTCAATGGACGAGTTTTCTCTGTGCCTCGGAAAGCACGTAAAGCCGTTGGTCCTGGCTGTCATTTGTAGATCTTTGACAGTCGTTAATAACATACTCAAAAGTCTGACAACCAGTCTTACCATGAGATATCGTATAACTCAGTTACTGTGTTGTGGAGATCTGATAGTCAGTCGCTCCATGTAAAATACTGATATTCAGCTGCCTCTAGTTTGACTAGTAGCCGACCACAATATAGTTGGGAAAAGGCAGGCAGATGATAGTGACCTATTTAGATTAGCAAAAAGTCATCCCCTATAGAGGGTGACCGGGAGTAGAAATTCTGACAGGCAAAGTTGGAAATTCTCGCCGACGAAGTCGCTTCTGGAGTTCTAGTTTTTAGTATCAAAAATTATGTGACTGATACAGTATGATATGAATGTTGATGGATGGAGAGGAAGAGGAAGGCAAAAGAGAATTTTGAATTTTCTAAGAACTGATATGCAAGTAAAAGTAGTAAATGATACTGTGACGTCTGATAGGGAGAATGGAAGAAGAAAACGTGTTGCGACGACCACAAGTAAAATGAGATAAGGACAGGGAGATGATGAATTAACCTTATTTCAGACTACCTACTATTATGCTATAAATTATAGCACAGAGGAGCTAATGCTATACGCTGTGTTAGCTTGACGCTCAAATACGCGATATTATCGCAAGTATCGTGTCCAGTCCTATTGCGTCGCTCGTTTCACTTGCGGGACGGCGAACGGTGTGGGAGGAGGAAGAGGGCAGCGTGCGTTATAGCATAGCATGAACTCTGCGCATCGCACCAATTTATAGCGAATAATAATAAATAGTACAATAGAACGTGAACGTGTCCATAACAATGTATGGAGCGCGATATTGTTGTGCTATGAGCTATTACTATATGCTGTTATATTATAGCGTAATCTGAAATCAGCTTTAATGAATTATTTAAACCAAAAACAAGAATACAAACCGCTGTAAAGCACGTCTCCCGCCACAGTAGGCTCAATGTACGGCGTCGTTTCCACGACATCTGGCATCGACACGTGCAGAAAACCATCTTTATTCGTTTGTAATAACTCGTCCGTAAAAGCCGTTTGAGTACTCATGGTGTCGCCCTGGCGTTGAGCAAGATCCCGGAGAAGACGAGTGGAGTTTGAAGAAGTGTGGGACCTGGTCAACGACGATATATTACTAGACTCCGTATGCACGATCTAAGGAACAAAAACTATTCTGCCAACTCGCTGAGTACTACGTAAGCGAGGGGGACGGGGTACCGCGTTGTGATTGGCTAACTCAAGGTCTGTTCTGTCTCAAAGTATGTTTACGGCTCACAGGAGTGGTCGAAATAAGACGGATATAAGACTTTTTTGCCTAATGTGTTGACAGACATCGGTCGCCTGTTATTAGGAGTCTAGTAATATATTGTCGTTGGACCTGGTGGTGGTTGTCCATTTTCTGTTCCGAACCCAGGCTTGGGCCTTTGAGAGAGTCGTTGTTGGTCTTCGGACTGTGAGCAAAAAAGTATGTTTATCGACTTTGGAAAAAATAGGAGCTTCTGGATGCCCAATATTGCCTGATTTTGTTAAAGCTTCCTCATACTAGGAATTACTCTTGTATCGTGGGTGTTTTTACAAACATAGAAACTCACATAATACAGACACCTACTTGCAGATCATACAATGGCGTGTTGTGTTCCACGAGCGCCTCAGAGAACTATCAGCAATCTCTCCCTTATAGGTCCAAAGCTGAGAAACGAATGTCTTTTCAAGTAACCGTGGCCATGGCATGTAAAGGGCTATTGAAGGATCACTGTCACTTTGATTGGCCTGTTAGTCTAGTGGTTAGTAATCCTGACTGCTATGCCGGGGTCGTGGGTTCGATTCCCACCCAGGACAAATGTTTGGGTGATGAGCATGATCATTTTTCTATGTCTGGATGTAATTTATCTATAATATGTATGTATTTAGAAATATATAAGTATGTTTATTAGTTGTCTAGTACCCATAACACAAGCTCTGCTTAGCTTGGGACTAGATGGCGTTGTGTGATAGTTGTGGAATATTATTATTATTATTAAGTCTGACAGTCCCTTCCGTCCCGCCCTGGGTGAGAGGACTCATTCGACGACTTTACCACGAAAAAAAGGAGTAAACCCACGTCTATACAAATACTCACCACGTTTCAGGGTCGCCTGCTTCAATTTCACTCGTAATTCAGTTGGAGACACTGTCAGATTCCTCTTCAGCTTATTTTGAGGTCTTAATGTCGTGGACATCTTCGAAGATGATGTAAATTTAGCTGAGGATATTCCTCTCAAAGCCGGAATGCTGAGAGTAGCTTCGAATGACATCACTTTAGCTGATGACGACCTCAAGGCTGGAGGATAAACTTCAGAAGTTGTCCAAGAAGGCAAATAATCCAGGTTTATAGTCGTCATAGGATTTAATGTAGTAGATCTTGATCCTCCAGGAGCAAGAGATGGTAATAACGGAGTGTAGTCAGGAATAGATCTTACAGCTTCTGGCCAAAAACTTATTGAAGGAAAAGGATTGATTGAGGTCTGGTCTTTGTAGAATATTTCATCGGAGTCATATAACAGACTGGGAGTTGTAAAACTTGGAGACAATTTGGTAATTTCTGGCAAAGGACTTGCCCAAAGACCATCAGTAATACCTTCTAACATTAAGAAGGTAGAATGTGTGGTATTATCTTCTACAGTGACGTTTCCCGAAGTCTTATTTTTCCACCATAGAGGAGTGACGTTGTAATCGAATAGACCCTCGTCTTCTTTGAACCCTTCTTCAAAGTCTACGGATCGAAGCATTGATTTTTCTTTTCTTATTTCTTTTTGGAAGTTTTGGAGTAGTTTGTCTATGTCGCGGATTGATTTGTGTATTAAGGATGTGATTGGTGGCTTTTCGAAGGTCGCTGGAATTATAAGAAGTGTTGTTAGTTCATTTTCATTCGTTTATATCAGTCTCTACACTTATACTTTGGCCACATTGTCAGGAAGAATGACGATAACCTAGAAAGGTTATTAGACACTGGCAGTGGAATGGCAAAAGACCCGTGGTAGAAGCCCAAAACACGTGATGCCCAATCCACACCGCCTCTCGACACAACGGTTCACGAACTCGCGGCAGATCAGGGACAGATGGTGTCGAGTGGTGCGCAACCGCAACAAACTGCCTGCAACAACGACGATATATACTAGATCTAAATAACAGGGCGACCGATGTCTGTCAACCCATTAGGCAAACAAAAAAAGTCTTCTATCCGTCCTTCTTTCGACCCCTCCTGTGACCGTAAAACATACTTTGAGACAGAACAGACCTTGAGATAGCCAATCACAACGCAGTACCCCGTCCCCCTCGCTTACGTAGTACCTCAGCGAGTCGACAGAATAGTTTTTGTTCGTTAGATCGTGCATGCGGAGTCTAGTAATATATCGTCGTTGGCTGCAACTGTAGTGACGACCCTCAGCATTGAGGAAACCGGTCCCAGGAGGAGGAAGATCAGTCTATTGCTGAACACAGATGTACGGCAATGCGCCATCGCTAGATGGTAGACATGCCTTCGGTACTTCCAAACCGTTTTGCCAATTTTTTTATTGTACACACAGCTAAGGAGCTCAGTCAGAGGAGCTTGTGGCTAAATAATTACAGCCGCACAGGCCGATCTTCTGGGTTAAGCCACGCTTGCCGAGGTTGGTCTGTGGATGGGTGACCATCTGTCATAGCGAGTTTCCTCCGTGCCTCGGAAAGCACGCAAAGCTGTTGTTTCCGGCTGTCATTTGTAGATCTTTGACAGTCGTTACTGTTAGTCAGAAGCTCTAAAGTCTGATAACCAGTCTTACCATGGAGTATCGTATTACCCAGTTACTGGGTTGTGGAGGTCCGACAGGCAGTGGCCATTTAAAATACTGACATCCAGCTGAATCTGGTTTGACTGGAAGCCGACCACAATATAGTTGGGAAAAGGCAGGCAGATGATGACACAGCTAAGGAGTGTTATTCCTTGTCGTGTTCTGTATTTCCTGATAGCTATAACCTTGTGGTCTTCAAGTCAAGAGTGAATAGATTACTTCTAGGCAAGCGTGCTTCACCTTCGACCACATCTTTACCATCAGACAAAATAGTGGGCAAACGCGAAATTATTATACAGAAAAACATAACACTATCGTTTTTTTTTTGAAGTTGAATTAAAAAAAAGTTACAACTTACGTTGTCTTTTTTGATTGCAATAAAAAAAATCATAATTTGAAAATAGAGTAAATAATAACAACAGTATCATAGTATCTGGCGCTATTCAGTTTATTTATTTATGTGAAATGTTTATTGGCATTTTTTAAGTCTATCGCCTTAGTAACAATTTTTAAATTTAATCTCATTGTTTAACTGTCTTATAAACTTTTTTTGTTACGTTAAAAGCACAAAATTACTTTATTAAAAATAAACAGCACTAATTCTTGTCATATTTAAGATTCAAAATTATTAAAGAAAACGTAATTATTTCGTAAGATATTATTCAAGTTTTTTTTATTTATTTAACCGCGTCGACAAAATAACAGTTATTCGAAATACCTACGTTATTCAAAATAACAGTTGTTTTTTTTTTTTAAACTAGTTTGTTATAAAAATGAAATAATAAAAAATATTCATAAGTTTTATGATATCGTAAAAATGTTAGCATTTTTTTTAAACTAAAATGGCAGAGCGCACTTGTTTTCTACTGGTTGTGTTATTTGGTAGGTATTTTGTGTTTTCTTTAAACCTAAGGAGTTCCCTGCCCTAGTCTGTATTTCTTGATAGCTACAACCTTGGGGTCTTCAAGTCAAGAGTGAACAGGTTACTTTTAGGCAAGCGTGCTTCACCGTCGACCACATCATTGCTTATCGTCATAAATTTTTCAAAATATTAAGTGGGAACAAGAGTGGCCAGCAGTGGCCGGCAATTGACTGATGTATATATTCACTTTATATTTTACAAACAAATCAATAATCATCTACCTGCCTTTACCAACTATATTGTGGTCGGCTTCCAGTCGAACCAGATGTAACTGAATATCAGTATTTTACACGGAGCGACTGATTATCTTGAGAGTCGCGGGCAACTGATGGATGCAAGTGGCTAATTGTCGTTCGGCGCGGCGGTCTAAGGGGCCTGTGTCCAGCAGTGGACGTATTCCGTGTTGATGATAACTGCCTATTGGACCTCCACAACCCAGTAACTCGGCAATACCATATCCCTTGGTAAGAATTCAACCAAATCAATAAGTTTCTAAATAATTTCTAATATATTTTTCCAGCTAACACAAATTCTCTCCTCCTCAAACCAAACTTAAACTCTAGAAGTGTCAACTTAGCACTAGAAACAGTCCTCGAGTTTAACGACAAGGACAAACAAGCTGACATCAAATTATTAGACAACATACAACAAGTTATAACAGAGATCAGAACAGTTATTGATAAAAATAAGAATGTTAGTAAAGTTAAAAACTTTCGACGTAGTTCCAGAGATGATACACTAACAGATTTCATCCAAGAAGTTGTTATCATACTCAACAGTTATGAAGATACCGCATTTGAAGATTTCATCAGCATTCTTAATAAAGAAATTGGTAATTATAACTACAGAGGATGTAAATTTTACGAACTAATGAAAAATAATGAAATTGACAAAGTTATAAGTGCAAAATTTGATTCAATAAAAGATAAATCAACGCGTTTCAAAAAAGCAGCCATCATTTCGCTTTCTGATGTATTAAGTTATAAAAATAATGACAATAATGTTAAAGAACTTGTCGATTATATCAATTCTTTGTACGGACAGGCTGGAGATAAGTTTCGAAAAGTTTTATCTGATTTGGAAAGTTATGGCAAATTGAAAACAAGAAAGTCTAAAACTGATTTGGTTAAGATCATTAAAAATGGACTTCGATCGATTATATTCGATCATTATTCGAATTTAAGTATGAATGAAAGGAGACTTTTGCAACGTAAAATAGAAACTTTATGGAAACGATATAGAAATAATCTTCCGTCAAAAAGTAGCATATCAAATATGAAACCGTATAATTTCAGGAACTCTAGAAATATTATTAATGAAACTAAAAAGTTCGAACCTGATCCAAGAAATCATAAAATGTATACAAACAGTAAAAAAACAAAGCCTAACAATATCAAAATGAAACAATCTAAACACGAAAACGAGGTATCAGAAGTTAATGACATCAAAAATGCAAAGAAACGATATAAACATACTACAGAAGACACTATTGATAAACCTCGTGATATTCAAGAGAAGAAAACCAAACCAACTCTTCAGGATGATCTTGGTTTCAAAGAACAGAGTGACAGCAAAAATAAGACAGATATAGATAGTCACTCTTCTTCATTAGAATCTATAGAGCCAGACCAAGACCAGCAGCATAAAACTTCAGGAGAAAATACCAACAAATTGACGAAAGCAACAAAGAAATCAGAGGAAATCGAAAGTTTAAATATGGCGACAAGCATACCTATTAACAATACTACTCAGAAGAAACTAATATTTATTGAGGAATCAACTGGAAGACTTCCACAAGCTGTAATAGATAAACTGGCTAACAAGAGCAAATCGGACACATCAGATCATAACTTGGGTAGAAAGTTAAATGAAAATGGTCCCAAATACAAAAGGAATAAAGGCCATAACATGCGACGTGGAAAAATACATAGACCGGAACTTATCAAGACGCGTAGAAAAGGTTATAGATTGGGATATGATAAAGTCTATGGAAAAAAGTATTACTTGAAGAAACAGAGTCATAGGAATGGATATTCAGAGCCTAAATATGCGCCTGAAAATATGCTTGAACCAGAGTATGAGAATTTAAATGAACAGTATAATAAAAATGCATATGAAAGTAATTATGAATCGCAGTATGAAAAAACAACTGAAAAAGTATATGCTACAGAGATTAAGAAGATGCGTGAAAAAATATATGAATCAGACTATCACAAGATGCGTGATAAAGCGTTTGAGTTAGAAAATGAAAGAACGCATGGAAAAGTATATGATGGACAGCATAAGAAGCCACATAGAGGATTCCAAGAGAAGAGATATAAGTTAAATAGGAATGACTTAAAAAAACATCAGTACAATAAGAGAAGAAGGCCATTACGAGTTGACAAGTAAGATGAGATTTTGGTTTATTTTTAAAACTATAGACTTATTCTAAACAATATAGTTATTGTTGTACAGGCCTATTGGTTTAATGGTTAGTGACCCTGACTGCTATGCCGGGGGTTGTGGGTTCGATTCCCACCCAGGAAAAATGTTTGTGTGATGAGCATGATCATTTTGTTCTGTGTCTGGGTGTAATTTGTCTATAATGTGTATGTATTTAGAAATATATAAGTATGTTTATCAGTTGTCTAGTACCCATAACACAAGCTCTGCTTATCTTGGGACTAGATGGCGTTGTGTGATAGTTATGGAATATTATATTATTGTCCAAATCCAATCCATTTTATTGAAATCTTGCATTTGAAGAAGAATTTTATTTAAACATTGTCATATCAAGGCCTTTCTCGTCCCCATTCAATTTAAATGGAAACAATTATTTGGAGAGTGAATTTCAACAGGTCCTATAAAATCTTCATTTCCGTGGTTTTTTTAATCTTAAGCTTTTTTAAAAAAAAGAAACGCTCTTATTAAAGTTTTTGATAATTTATATATTCTTGCTTAATGTCTAGCAGATAACTTAAAAAACTAACGAGATATATGGATTTAAAAATTTCGTGCCACGGCGATGAAACATGCGTGCACGGCAATGAAACAAGCGCCCACGGCAATGAAAGAACTGTGGCACGGCAATGAAAGAATCAATCAACGATGAGTACAATATATGTTAAAATTAGAACTACAATTATATTCAAACTGATTGGCAGACTTTGACAAAATAATATTATACATCATACCGACATTTGAAATTTAAAAAAAAAATCGTCTTGTACATGTTTATTTTCAAGCCCATAGCCCACCCATTGTGAAACTCAGTCGAGGCCATCAAGCATCATGCTGAGTTCCTCCATCGACTTGCCATGACTATGATGTCGTCGGCAAATCGAAGGTGAGTGATGTATTCGCCGTTGATGTTGATGCTAAGTCCTTGTCATTCCAGGAGCTTGAAGGCGTCTTCCATTGTGGCAGTAAGCAGTTTCAGGGAGATAACATCCTTCTTACGCCTCTTCTCAATGGAATCGCCTTCGTGCTCTGCTCCTGTACTCGAACCGACATGGTGGCGTTATCATACAAACACTTCAACACTTTGATGTACCGATAGTCAATACGGCATCGCTGGAGTGACTCAAGTACCACCCATGTTTCCACCGATACGATGGCTTTCTCATAGTCCACAAACGCTAAGCATAATGGCAAGTTATAATCTTCGGTCTTCTGTATAACTTGCCGCAGCGTATGGATGTGGTGTATGGTACTAAAGCCTCTTCGGAATCCGGCTTGTTCGGGAGGCTAGAAGTCATCAAGTCTGACAGTCATGACTCAGAAGCATGATGGGTCTGTAGTTCTTCAATAGGCTGTTATCAACTTTTTTTAAGAACAGCACCACTTCACCTTTGCTCCATGCTTCAGGCGTTTTGCCCTAGAACAGGACGGTATTAGTGAGCTTCTGGAGGACTTTATGTACCGGTATTCCACCCGCTTTCAGAAGCTCTGAAGTGACTTAGATATACGTCTATTTAGCTGCTTATATGACTTCGCGTCATTGGAAGACTGCAACTGTAGCAAACCTCGTTCAGACATGAGGTAAACCTCAGGTCTGAACGAGGTTTGCTACAGTTTTGTACAGTTATTGACCGAGCAAACCTTAAAAGGTTTGCTCTGTCAATAAGTTCTCAGGGAAAGCAAAGCGATTAGAAAGCTCTTGAAAGGTTCTGAATATGGGACCGAGTAGGTGGGAGCGTAGACTTCATCAGGCTGGACCTTTCAAATCAAATCTAAAGAGAGACCAGAGAGAAACAATCTAGAGTTAACTTGACGAGTTTTGTACTGTCAGTAATCGGTATTACCTGAATCGCAGGTGACAAAAGATGTTTTCTTTGCCTAATCATACCATGGCGATGAAAACACAAGTCACGGAAATGAAATACCTGGCCACGGCAATGAAACTAAATTGTTTTACAAGGCATGGCAATGAAATTTTTTTAATTGCCATGTCTTTTTTTTCATTTCCATAGCAAATTTCGGCCACGGAAACCACGGCAATGAAAACACGTCGATGAAAATCAAGGCAAAAAATATAAATAACAAAAAATCTATTAATTATTCGAAGAAATAAGCACCTCACAAATGAACATATGAGGAATGGTGTTCTATCGAATGCTTACTCATGAAGACAAACTTATTCAAATATCAGTTATATCTATCCACGGCGATGAAAGAAAATTTTTCCAGTAACATAAAAATTGATTATTTAAATTTATGGTGCGAAAACGCAGGCAGGTGTGTACTTCCTTCCACGTTGAGCACTTAGGCAGCACTAATATGCAACGTTTAGCATACCGGTAGGGGGGAAGAAAGTAGTAGGTAAAACAATATCCTTGAACATAATTAGGACACGGCGATGTAGGGTAGTTCTGGGACAAGTGATTTTTTATTAACCATTCGTTGTTTTGTTTAAATATTTGAATAAATGTATTCTGTAGCAATACTTTAACCATTCATGTATCAAATAAAACGAGGTTTTAGTATAAATAACCAATAGATTTTTATCAATGTGGAATAATACACAACAAGGTGAAGTGTGGACAAACACGGCAATGAAAGATTTCGAGGTTTAATATTTTTTTTTTGGAATATCCATTAATCCAATTAAATAAACATTTAGTGCTACACATAGAATACTATTTCACCTACCCGGAAAAAAATTTAAGAACGTTATAACTATGTTTTTTAGTACCGATTTCATTGATGCCACGCAATTTTCGGTCCCGGGAAATTCACTCTGGAACACAGACAAAGTGACAATATCTTAGCAACATGTGGTACCGAAACTCTTATTTCAATACAGATAAAAGATCCTGTAGGAATATGAAAAGATTAAAAGGCTAAAATCATTGTTTGTGAGTCGGACAGTCCTTTCTGTCCTAACCTGTGTGGGAGGACTGCTTTGATGATTTTACGAGTTAAAAAAACCCTATTACAGTTCACTGCTGGGCATAGATGGTCTTACACAGGAAGCGCTACAGGGTACGATCACTCTCTCTGCACTTTCTTATGCATTACATTTTTTTTTAATTACAGGCGAAACAATCGGCTAACCAGGTCTACCACAAAACAGTTTTTGCAAATGTTGGATGTTCAGATGCCAAAAGAAACTGGTAAAGCAATCAAATCCATGGCTAGAACTGTTGCTACTAGCAAATTACCTGGTCCTGCAAGAAATAAACAAGCCCAAGAAAATGAGAAAGTAACTCTGAAATCAACTGGACAAACAATACCCCAGCCCGCATTTGTCAATAATCTAGAAAGACCTTCAGAAAAAGTCAAGAATGAAGCAAGTAGTAATACAGAGGAAATAAGCAAAGTGAAGCATAGATTTGTAGTAAAAAGTAACATAGTGAAAACTAAAGAAAATGTAACTATGTCCGCTTTAGGTGAGAATAAAAATGTGAAAGACTATAATAACAGATTAGATACAGAAGAAAGTGTAGGTACCAAAACAGAATTTTTAGAATTTGAAGACTTAGAAGAGCCCAAAACACCTGAAGCTAAGTTGACAAGAGAATATGAAAAAGAGTTTCACAGCAATGACACGTCAAAGCAAGATAAAACAAATATGGCAGGAGCTGTATACAAAAACAAGGAACTATTTATAAATAACGTTACAGATAGTGATTCCAAACTCAATAAATATGACAAAGATCAAGAAATAATGGCTGAAATTAAGTTCAGGCCAGAAAACCATATCGATTATAAAGTCGGGCAAAATAAATTTAAAATGACGGGAGTTTCAGTTGACAAAAAAGATTTTCCCATAAAAGAACATGAAGATTCTAAAATTAACTTGTCTGAAACTGGGTTTAGATCTGGAATTAACCTGAACTCCATTGCTAACAATGTAAGGCCAAATGATTTAAATAAAACAAACATATCGGTTAACAATACAGACTTGTTAATTCAACATATTGCGAAAAAGGATTCTAAAAACAAAGAAAATGTCACAAAAACCGATGTTAAATCCAAAAATATATTCATACCAGTAACAGATATGATCCTCGATGATAACCAGGTTGGTCAAAATGAAACAAAGAAGAAAGAAACGGCAGATAACAAAAGAAATTTTATAGCTGGAATTGCTACAGACGTAGATTCTATAAAAAATAACACGGAAAGTAAAAAGTACGAAACAATACTTAGAACAGATGTTAACAGAGATTTTCAGGTAACACAAAACGATTTAAAAGTACCAGGAGCAGCAGGTGGCCTACCACGAGCTCATAACGCGATCCAGTTTGCGCTCAGTGAACGAGATGGCGCTAGACGACTTGTAGAGCTCTGTCTCTTTCCCGCAGCCTAAACTGGATCGCTTTAAGAGCTTGTGGTAAGGCCTCAGATAATGAAATTGAACCAATAAATGAAAATAATAACGTCAAAGACATAGATTTTACAATCAACGATCTAGGAAATGTCTTTGAAAAAACAAATAAATTTGAAGCTAGATCTCATAAATCAGATTTGCAATCAATGCATGATAATATTCAAGATACGATTAAAGAAAGTAATCTTATAGAAACACCTGATGTGCTTTCAGAGTTCCAACATACTCAGGACAAGAATTACAACAGTAACATGAAAAATTATGGTGTCTTTTTAAGATCAGATACAAATAATTTAAATGATAAGACAGACCAAATAGCAACAAGAGCCGTAAATAACATAACAAACATATATGAAAAAGAATCCAAAATCAAGAAAGAAATAGTTGATAAGTATCACAATGGCGAAACTATAATGAATGGAGAAACACCTAAAGAAATAGAGAGTACTAAGCAGCAAGACGCTTTTAAAGAAGATATAAATATAATTAAAATGAATACCGTAACTATTGAAGCAAAATATAAACCAATGACAGACAAAACAGACCAAAATTTAATAAACAATTATGTCGATGTTGCAACGAAAAATACTAAAATTATAGACAGGAATTCATATTCGACAGTTACTCCAATAAATAGTATAGAATCTACTACAACTATTGTTAATACTTCTACAGCAGTAACAGGTCCTACAACACTGACAGTAACTGTTCCAGTATCAATACCAGTTGTTACTTCTAAGATACCTGGTACCTGGATACCTGGTATTTTACCACGATAAAACAAAGAGAGACAAAAAATATGCCTGGTGTTTGAAAAATACTGTTTGATTTAATGCAATTGTCGATAAACAAAAATCTAAAATGGCTGACAAATTACTAGTTATTTACGTTAAAACATCTTTTAAACTCAGCAAACAAGGTCGCGGGTCTTATACCATCACCGTGACCCCGGAACATAAAGGGCTATTGAAGGACACCGTGGATTTTAGTCAGTACAAGTCTGACAGTACCTCTCGCCCTGCCCGGGGTGGGAGGTCTCATTTGATGATTTTAACACGTAAAAAAAAAAAAACTCAGCAAACAAACTCCCATTGACGAAGTAAACAGTTATATTGATAAAGTAAATGTTAAGCATAAATAAAGTGAAGACATTTAACTTAATATAGTAAGAAAAAATATAGATAAGTATCAGAATTTATGTGTTTTTTTTTTCATTCTAATCATTTCTGACATTCTAATCATTTCTGAGGAGCAGTGGTGGCCCAGTGGTATCGGTCTCGACTTACGAGTTGTAGGTCGTGGGTTCGAACCCCGCCAGGCGATTTACTTTGTGTAATTTATTTCATCACCACTGCTCTCAAAACGGTGAAGGAAAACATCGTGAGGAAACCGGCATGTCCTAGAACCAAAAATTCGAAGATATGTGACATCAACCAATCCGCACTGGGCCCGCGTGGTGGATTATGGCCCACTCCCTCTCTCAGAGAGGAGGCCTGTGTCCCAGCAGTGGGAACATTATAGGCTGATGATTATGATGATGATGAATCATTTCTGATGTAACCCTGATCGAACTACACCAGCTATTGCTCGTCCAGGGATGCCCTAAATCGCTGAGGCTATATGCTTAGGGGATCGTCATTCTGTGCTCCAAAACGAATGATAAGCTTTTATGCCTCAGGAATAATGTAACATCCTTACACAAAAGAAAACTAAAGTTAAATAATAAATAATTCGTTCTGGAGATTATCCTGTACAAACAAACATACCTCTTGTGTTAGTATACACTTAAAATTCTTGTAATGTTTCGATTGAATTCAAAACAAAATTGAGGTAGGTATAAAAAGTTTTATTTTTATTAAAATGAAAGTGTGTACTTGTTTACTGCTGCTCGGAATACTTGGTAGTTTTATTTTATAATTTATTTCAAGCCTCATTTTGATTGCTTTACCGAAATGTTACACTAAATCTGATACTTCTCCTATTGTAATAAAAACTTACATAACTATCTTTTAGCTCACATAAGCTCAACAACACGACTCAGGACCAAAAAACATTACAGGGACATCAACCCAAGAGCAAGGATTACAAAGAAAACAGATATCAAGCCAATATCTTCAAATGAGATGACAATAAAGGCAGCAGTCCCGAAGAAACCAACAACCACGACCACACCGAGGTACAGTTCTAAAGATGAATCAGATAGTCCAAAGACAACTGAAGATCTAAGAAATAATCATGACTCGGATGATACAAAACAAGACTTTACTAACGTTAAAACAAAGTTCAAACTACAAGCAGGACAAGACGATGACAAGCAACGAAAGCACTTCAAGCCCGATGAGTCGAAGTCTAAGAACAAACATACAAACACACACAACATTGGCGAGTACAACGCAGTCATTGATGTACAGTTAGCTAACACTGAGTTGTTGAATGCTTTGGGAATATTTGAACCAGTGACGGATAAGAAGTAAGATTTTGTAAAGTTTTATAATAATAATAAATCTTCCCAAGCTAAGCAGAGCTTGTGTTATGGGTTTTTTTTTTTTTTTTTATCGTGGTAAAATCATCAAATGAGACCTCCAGCCCCGGGCAGGGCGGGAGGTACTGTCAGACTTGTACTGACTAAAATCCACGGTGTCCTTCAGTAGCCCTTTATGTTCCGGGGTCACGGTAATAGAAATAAGTCCCGCGACCCCGGCAGGCTTTGGCCCTCTGAGAGGGGGCCCCGTCATTTTGCTGACAGCTCTTTGAGGCGCGCGTGGAACACGACGCGCCGTCGACCCGGGCATGGTCCATGGTCGGACAGCGAGTTGCCCTTTACTCGCTGTCCGCATGCCCACTCGCTGTCCGCATGCCCTTGTGTTATGGGTACTAGACAACTGATAAACATACTTTTAAATTTCTAAATACATAAATATTATAGATATTATTATAAGCCACTCATGTTAGTGATAGGCGCAGCCTGTCTTTTCATTAAGAGACATTTCAATAATCCCATCAGTTTGCAAAATAATTGTATTCGTCGTTTCTTTATTAGTCTACCTACATAATAGCCTTCCTTCCGAGTAGTATTGAGATCGTGTGCCGTATCTTCATCATCACCTTCTATCCCCCAATATTGAGATCGACTGTCGGTCTAACCCAACGACGATATATTACTAGACTCCTAATAACACGCGACCGATGTCTGTCAACACATTAGGCCAAAAAGTCTTATATCCGTCTTATTTCGACTACTCCTGTGAGCCGTAAACATACCTTGAGACAGAACAGACCTTGAGTTAGCCAATCAGAACGCAGTACCCCGTCCCCCTCGCTTAAGTAGTACCTCAGCGAGTTGACAGAATAGTTTTTTTCCTTAGATCGTGCTTGCGGAGTCTAGTAAATATCGTCGTTGGTCTAATCTTATGCAGCTGAACATCAGTATTATAAGCTATACTAGTATCTCCATTATCATCATCATCATCATAAGCAGCTTTATTCAACCCAATGTTGAGGGAGAATGTATAATTATCTTCCCTTTTGTGCTAACCATGAACTATGGGAGTCTTACTTAATATCTTGAGGCAATAATAGAGTCATCATCTGCCTGCCTTTTTCCGGCTTCCAGTCGAACCAGATTCATCTAATCAATATTTCACATGAAGTGACTGCCTATCACACCTCCACAATACAGTAACTGGGTAACATGATACACCATGGTATGACATGACATGGTATGACCAGACTTTAGAGCTTCTGACTAACAGTAATGACAAAGATCTACAAATGACAGCCGGGACTAACGGCTTTACGTGCTTTCTGAGGCACGGAGGAAACTCGCTACGACAGGCGGTCATCCATCGCCACAGATGACTGCGGCCAGCGCGGCTTAACCTGGAAGATCAGCCTGTACGGCTGTAATTATTTAGACACGAGCTCATTTTAATTAAAGAAGAATTCATATTAACGCGAAACTACTTCAGTTCCAGATATGACACCACTTCATATCAAAGATCTATTAAACGTAACAAACCAGCACACACAAAACCTACAGTTATGCGAGCACTAACAGAGATCAAACCAAAGAAAACACAAAGAACTGCTCGCTTCAAACCTCCTTCAAGATACTTGAAACCATTAAGTAAATTAAGAAATAATATATCGACCCTCTTGTTAGAAGAAAGTGAATTAATCAAACAATTGATGAAGGATCGTAAACTAAAGCAGAAATCACCAACAAGACGTAACGCTAACGACACTGTTGTAGCCTATAATTTCAAAGAATATGTTATTAGGAAAATAGACGCTCTTCAAAGGGACTTAAAAGAATTGAAACACATCAGTAATCTGAAAATGAGAAAGAATAGTAATTGTACTAATGACATTGAAGTAAGCAATGTTACTGATAAGTATAACGCACATAATAAAATAAAAGATCTCAAAGCTAACGTTAAGAGACTGGTAAATGAAAACAAAGATTTGAATGACAAAGAAAACAGTACAGTAAGTACAGAATCTACTACAAAAACCACCACATATGCTCAACCAAGCGTTAAAGATATAGATACAGTCTGTACAACAGTTATTAATGAGAAAAATACATCTAAATTCGCAAATAACAATAAAAATGATGCCACAGAATTTAGCAAAGACAAAATTACTAACAATGATAGTACAGAATATAACAAAGACAAAATTACTAACAATGATAGTACAGAATATAACAAAGACAAAATTACTAACAATGATAGTACAAAATTTAACAAAGACAAAATTACTAACAGTGATACTACAGAATTTAAGAAAGACAAAATGACTAACAGTAAGACAACAGTAATTGCTAGTTCAATTAAAGTAACAGATGCTACAGTAGCCGACCTGACTGCTGCAACTAGTTGGGTTGGTACAAGAAAAATAGATTACTCTGGAAGAAAAGATGATGATGATGATGATCCTGATCGTAATCAATACATTACTTATGGTCAGGTGGCAGCCATTGATGATATGAGTGAAGATCTGGAGTATAATATGAAAATTTAGACAAGATTAAAAACCATTTTACAATTTCTTTTTTTTTTGCCCTTGTCTTAGCTCACCAAACCCAAGTTTCCAAGATGAAAATTGTAATGCAATACAATTTGAAATGTTTTTTCATTCGAACATTTCTTTTTTTCGTCGTAAAATCATCAAATGAGTCCTCCCACCCCGGGCAGGGACTGTCAGACTTGTACTTATTAAAATACACGGTGTCCTTTGTGTAACACCGGAATCGCGGTATACGTATGTCCCGCAACCCGGACAAGGCATTGCCCCTTTATAGGGGGGCTCCGGCATCTTGCTGGGCGTCAAGGCATCAAGGCGCGCGTGGAACACGACGCGCCGTCGACCCGGGCATGGTCCATGGTCGGAGAGCATACTCACCACCCGCATGCCCTTCATTCGAACATGAAGCTTTTTATGTATTTGTGAGATGAAAATCGGTTAAAAGTAATTCACTGATAGGGGTAGGTTGAGGTGTCTACATAGATGTCATGGGTATCAAATAGGAATTCAAATTCATGTGGAAACAAATAATACATATTATCAAAAGTTTTATTTTCTAAAAGCTCATATATCCTAGTTCTTCATTGGACAGTACCCTTAGCACGAGTTTTCAGTAAATGAGACGTAAAGTAAACGGGAACTTTGACACTTTCAAATTGACATTTTTCAAGGAAAAAAATAGTTCCTTCTTCGCACACCAGAGGCGCTGTTCCATTTTTTCTTTGAAAATTGTCAATTTGAAAGTGTCTAAGTTCCCATTTACTTTACGTCTCATTTACTCAAAACTCGTGCTGAGGGTACTGTTCTCGATTTTTTCGCAACAGACATTTAGCTGGGTACTAACTTAGCAGTGTTGCATGTAACGTATCAGATACTGTATCAACCTGCAACTGAGTTCGGTTCCTCCGAGCACACTGCAAGCCGTCTTTGTGTTTGTATGACCCGCCGAGTGGCGGTATAACTGCAAACTTACAGCGAGCGTTTCGCAGCGGGCTCGTGCCTACGTACTCACTTGATACCGTATCTGATACTTGCAACACTGCTAACCTACCTACCTGAGTACAACAGAAATATTTAGCTGGGTACTCACTTAGCAGTGTTACATTGTAACATATCAGATACTGTATCAACTTGCAAGTGGGTACGGCTCGTCCGAGCAAACTGCGAGACGCTTTTGTGTTACTTACTAGCTTACAGCGAGCGGTTCGCAGCGGACTCGTGCCTACATACTCACTTGATACAGTATCTGATACGTTACATGCAACACTGCTAAGTAAGTACCCAGCTTTAGAGCGAGCGGTTCGCAGCGGGCGTTCGCGCCTACGTACTCACTTGATACCGTATCTGATACGTTACATGCAACACTGTTAAGTAAGCACCCAGCTTTACAGCGAGCGGTTCACAGCGGGCTCGTACCTACGTACCTACTCACTTGATACAGTATCTGATACGTTACACGCAACACTGCTAAGTACCCAGCTTAACAGCTTCATGGTCATAAGGGCCGATTCTCGGCTTTAGAGATGGTGTCGAACTCGACAAAAATTTCTAATGACGTCATTTTTTCCACAAATTTTACTGAACTCTAACGTTAGCCTTCGACAAATGGCGATTTTGACATCCCAATAATAGCAACATTTAAAATTTGTCGAAAAAATGACGTCATTAATTTTTGTCGAGTTCGACACCATCTCTAAAACCGATAATTGGCCCCCTGTTCTGCGTGTTGTATGTTACCCACTGTCACTTCGATTTGCTAATTCGTTATTCAATCTTGGTCCTACTTCTACTGCCCTATTTGATTAACATAATACTCTGGTTTCAAACGTCTTTTTCTTCTTCGCTTCTTGCGGTGTCGTTTATTCTTTATTTTACTTGATTGTGTAGTAGTCATAGGCCGTTCTGTGGAAATAAAGCAGAAACATAAGCAGAATTTTTGGATTCCATTTTTGAGCTTGCCGTTGCATATCTAAAGGTGCTCCCTCACCGCGAGTACTCATCTGTAATCTGTAATGTAACATAAAGTGCGCAATTTGATGCTGTATTGTCTTCGAATGTTCGAATCTGTAACGTTAAGCCGCGTACAGACATCGCGAGGCGTGCGACACGAATGGTTCGTCTCGCATGCCTCGGGCTGTGTGGACGTGTGTGCTCACAGTGAGCATTTGCGCCATACGATCGTTGCGAACGCCGCCTCAGTACGAGCCGTGCGCTTCGTGTGGACGGACAGGTGTTGTTTGCGTTGCGCGCATGCATCATGGAGGCCAATACCGAGTCACTACTTGCGCTGGTTCAACTTTATGAAATTAATAGAGTGTTGTGGGACTCTAAACATTCTGATTATTACAATAAATGTAAAAGGGAAGACGCGTGGCGTCAAATATCACAGCAAGTCAACGACGACTGACGAACACCGTGCGTGGTGGTTTGCTTGCTCAGCTTGAGCATGTTTCGTTCGGGACGCACGTATAAATGTACCATCGTATGCCTCAGGTTGAGGCATGCGAGACGAACCATACGTGTCGCACGCCTCGCGATGTCTGTACGCGGCTTTACATTACAGGTGAATGCTGGCGGTGAGGGAGCGCCTTAAATTCATAGAAATAGGAACAAATGTTACAAAAGAAAATGCACATTAAAACCGTGTACTGCAAATGCTCATAAATAAAAACTACAGTACCCTCAGCACGAGTTTTCAGTATTTGAGACGTAAAGTAAACTGGAACTTTGACAATTTCAAATTGACAATTTTCAAGGAAAAAAATAGTTCCTTCTTGGCACACCAGAGGCGCTGTTCTATTTTTTCATACAAGAAACGATGTAAATACTGGAAAGATGCTGTAAAGTAAAATAGTGAAAACTCGTGCTAGGGGTACTGAACCAAAGTAAAAGATTTTTTATGAAACTGAATTCAAAGTCAAAGTCAAATTCAAAGTCAAATCATTTATTTCAATTAGGCCATCAAAGAGGCACTTTTAAACGTCGAATTAAAATTAAGGAAATGGGATGGGATTGATTCTACACCCATTCGCAAAGGTAGGTAGTATGAAGAAGAATGGGCAAGAAACTCCATACTTACTCTTTTTAAAAATGTTTTACATTATTTTTTTACATCATTGAAATAAATAATGTAAAAGCAATGTACCTTGAAAATCTAAACAAAACATGATTTAAAAAATAAAATAATAGGGAATAAAGAAAATAGCAAACAGGTACATGGTGTTCATGTGAATGACATGTGAATGACATGGAATAGCGCATTTTATATAACAAATAAATTGAAAATCTCCGTCAGTAATAATATTGAAAAATAATGGACACGTATTTTTTTTATTTTGTATTTGTTCAATATAATTTACACCAATATATATTTATATTAACAATGATTAAACGCTTCCAAATTCGGGAGTCAGCCTTGTGACTTCATTACGCTTGTAAAATTGTACCGACCGAGTGACGTGTTGTGATTTTAGAAGCGTTGTATCTTCGTCAATTTTGGTTTACGTGGCAAAAGAAAAAATACGGGTATAATATTTTTTAATAATCTATATTTCGTACTTATTTTTTTTTTTTAGTAAATTAACCTATTGTATAAACAAAAAAAAAGAATCATGAAAACTGGTTCAACCTTCACCCAGTCGTAAGTTATGAGGTTACTAAAATAGAGTTACTATACTATAGTTTTGAGGTTACTATAATATTTTTGTACTTAGAAATATACAGGGTGTACCTATGCCTCTGCATACAAATTGTCCAATCAGTTTTCTACCTTTTTATGATGAGGCCGATTTTTTTTATTTCCTGAAAAAATATTGTTTAATTTCGTCTAGTGTGCAAGCCCTGAAAGTTTGTACAGGGCGATCCCTTACACCCTGTATAAGTATGTTTATCGGTTGTCTAGTACTCATAACACAAGCTCTGCTTAGCTTGAGACTAGATGGCGTTGTGTGATAGTTGTGGAATGTTGTGGAATATTGTGGAAATTATAAAATAGAGTAGAACGAATTGAGAACCTCCTCCTCTTTTATTAACCTTACCTTCAACAGCAGTAGTTCCTCCACGGTCCTTCCTCAAGAGTTGAGGGTACCTCTGCCTCAAGAGTCTGTTGACGGAGTACAGCAGTCTTCTTCGACTCACTGTGACAGCTGGAGGTCTGAGTGGCTGCAAGAAGCTGTTGATGAGGCCCTCACAGATCTGGTTACTGTGTTGAGTGGCTGTAAACATACAGGTAACATAGTATTAAACGTAAATCGGTAACTGGAATCCCAACCCTACGCATCGTGGTACATCCTTAGTGGAGCAAGCAGAGACAAGTCAGGGGGACGTATGTCAGCGCGGTGTGATTTGACATGACCGGCAAATACAAGTTCCAAGATGATAATTATATTTTCTTGAATAAATGGTGGATTCAGTAATGGTGCAGTTTTCCATTTAATAATAGTTATATTTTTTTTTATTAAAAATCTATACTAATATTATAAAAACAGAAGAGTTTGTTTGGTTAAACGCGTTAATCTCAGAAACTACTGGTTTGTATTGAAAATTTATTTTTGTGTCGGATAGGCATTTTATCGAGGAAGACTTTAGGCTACATAACATTGCGCTAAGACCAATAGGAGCTAAGGAACGGGGGTGAAACCAAGGGTTACAGCCAGTATATTTATAAAACGTTGTCGAACTAGAAATATCTCCTGTATCGTAGGTGATAAACTCAAACAAACAAATAAACAGACATTACCAGAATAACAGCAGTCAATCGTTTAACCGCTGCTCCAATTTTGACATAAATTGATGAAATAAGATGAGTACAGAAGATATAATAATAATATTCTACAACTATCACACAACGCCATCTAGTCCGACGCTAAGCAGAGCTTGTGTTATGAGTACTAGACAACTGATAAACATACTTATATATTTCTAAATATGTACAGTCACGAGCACTAATATATATACATTGGCCACGTTTTCTAAAATATCTTAACTTATACTTTTCAAAAAATATGTGTACAACATGGTTTTCTAAATAACCTTACCATCAAACTGTGGCAAAACTGGGTATACATTGGTTTCACAGTTATATAAACGAAGCAAAATCAGAAAAAAGTATACATTTCTAATGTTATTATTAACTATCCATGACAATTTCTATAACATATATACAAGTAAAACAAATTGAATACGTGTTATAGAAATTGTCATGGATACATTATAATGATAATGGAAGTGTATACCTATTTTTTCCTGTTTTTGTTAATAAGTTTATTACAGCAATGATAAGAGTTTTATAAATAAGTAGGTAGGGGCTGGTTATTACTGCAATAAATCAAGGACTTACGAAATCAGAGTTGTAATTCATTACCAAAAGTAATGATTATTATTATTAATAAAGCCTATTAAATATACTTAATAGTTATGCATAGTTTTTTTTTTTTACTTTACCACGCAATTAGTCCTGTATCGTGGGTGCGTTTACGAACATAGAAACTCACATGACACGAACACCCAGACCCGTAACAACTAATTGCAGATCATACAAATATCTGTTCCGTGCGGGAATCGAACCCGCGACACGGCGCAGCAGTCCAATTGCTCAGCCACTGCACCAAACGTGTCGACGCATTATTCAAATATATCGTGATTAACGAACACCCGCTTATGGCTTAAGGGTTTATTGTATTCATCATTATGAACAATTTTGGGCTCTCAACTGTTTCATAAATTTTTATTAAATAATTATTATTTTTCTTTTCTTTTTATTATTAATTTTCGCGATTTCAGGTCCCATAGTAAAAGAAAAATGAATCATACTTATTTATGAGTACAATAACCTCTTAAGAGGGTGTGCGATAATTTTATCCACTTTTTCGTAGAATCACCCAATAGCACAATAGATCCGCGAGAGAGAGAGGACAGCGTCCTCCTTCCGCCCCAACCGCAGTGGTACACGGCGTCGGACGTCGGCAGACGATCTCCGGCCACCGTAGGCGCGGGCATGCGGACAGTGAGTAAAGGCCCTGCCCGGGGCGGGAGGACTCATTTGATGATTATACCAAGATAAAAAAAAATAGCACAATAGATTTCGGACGGTACACGGAAATAAAAACAGTCGACGGGTGAGTCAATACACTCGATGATGGCTACTTTTACCTAACTATGACAAAATATGTAGGTATAACGAAAATTAACGAAAAGAAGTTATAAATAAATAATACAATAAGATCTTATAGCTATGTATTTGTATTATATACACTTATTTTTTCAATGAGGTTAAATTGCAATTTGTTAAATTAGGACTTATTTCCGACCTCAAGCTCCTTGAAACTGCTGCTTTGTAATTGTTTACATAATTTCGAAACTGTATTGTTTACATGTTTTTGAAATTTGTGAATTAAAACCGATCTCAAGCTCCTTGAAACTGCTACTTTGTAATTGTTTACATAATTTCGAAACTGTATTGTTTACATGTTTTTGAAATTGACTTGGTACATAATAATGTAACTTAAAGTTGATATTATTTTTTGGCAGACTATCGTTAACGAAATTTTGATAAAAATGTGTAGTTAATGTTGACTTAGTTTAACGTTTACATAATTATTGGACACAGTTGGCAGAACTTATTTTTGCAATTTAATATTGTTACATTAATTTAAATTTTAAGGTCGTATCTATGTCTTTGCTCGTGACTGTACATAAATATTATAGATAAATTACACCCAGACAAAACAAATGATCGTGCTCATCACACAAACATTTGTCCTTGGTGGGAATCGAACCAAAGACCTCCGGCTTAGCAGTCAGTCACTAACCACTAGACCAACAGGCCTGTCAAAGAAGATATGATAGATAAACTGACAGTGGCCCAGCTTTGGAAACCTTATCATGTGGAGCGGACTTCTGACACATGTTTTTTTTAACGTGTTAAAATCGTCGAATGAGTCCTCCCACTTAGGGCAGTTTACGTTCCGGGGCCGCGGTTACTCATTTGTCGCGCGATCCCGGAGGCTTTGGTCCTATAAGGGGCCTTGTAATTTTACTGACAGCTCTTTGAGGCGCGCGTGGAACACGACGCGCCGTCGACCCGGGCTGCGTCCATGTCCGGACAGCGAGTTGCCCTTTACTCGCCTCGCGCACGTTTTTTTCACAGTTTTCTTCGCTTCCATTGAAAATACTCACTGTTAGGATACTCCTCGAACTGCCTCAAGGAGTACAGCAGGCGTCTGCCTTCAGCATCACCATAGAAGGACTCTGCCACGTCTACGACGGAGTTCACCTCTGACGACAGCTGCTGTTTACGTTGCAGCAGCGTGTGGAACATCGCTGAGGAGTAACCTGGTAGGAGGAACCGGATTACACGATTACAGGCTTATTACAATGACATAATATAATAATAATAATAATAAGTAATAAGTTTATCATTATCCCTTGGTATGATGATAAACTTACTTCGTAACGCATAATAAGCCTGACATTGTGGTGATAGATCGACCGGAGCGTCGCGCAATAATTGTTGATATAACCGTCCCACATGACGAGAACCTCGTGAAAGCGGAAAAAGATAAACAATTCAAGTATCTTGATCTGGCTCGCGAGGTTGTTGACATGTGGGATGTGAATACGGCAGTTATTGTGCCGATAGTCGTATCTGCCAATGGCTTAATTGCCAAGAGCCTCGACCAACACCTAAGGAGGCTCTCGCTGGGTGGCTGGATCAAGCGCTTGATTCAGAAAGCAGTACTCATGGACACGGCGCGTATTGTTAGGAGGTTCCTCTCTCAGGAGCCCTGACTGCCGGTAGCCCGGACCCTGTTCCCGGTACTGGTGGATTGCTATTTTTTATATTTTTAAATGTTTTTTATTTCTTTTTTGTAAAAATATTTAAAAATGTAATTTATAGGCTATTAAGATGAATAAAAGAAATAATAATAATATTCCACAACTATTACACAACGCCATCTAGTCCCAAGCTAAGCAGAGCTTGTGTTGTGGGTACTAGACAACTGATAAACATACTTATATATTTCTAAATACATACATATTATATGTAGATAAATTACACCCAGACACAGAACAAATGATCATGCTCATCACACAAACATTTGTCCTGGGTGGGATTCGATCTCCAGCATAGCAGTCAGGGTCACTTATAACCACTAGACCAACAAGCCAGTCAAGTTCAGCAGTAGACATCTTCCAGGTAATTATTAATCTATAGAAAGAAAAGTTATCCCTTGGTATGATGATAAACTTACTTCGTAACGCATCTATATTATCTTCCTTTGACGTCATCTCAGACAGTTTCTCGATGACAGCTAGCAGCGGGTCGTCGATCCAAAAGACTTGATTACTCTCTAACAATCTGTAATACGAAACAATAAATGTTTATTGCAGCCATTGAGCTATTATTACTACGTATAGAGACGACACCACGCATCACCACTGTGTCACATCCAGAATGAGTGCGCGCGCCTAGAGCACGCCACAGAGCTGTCAAACAACTGAATGAACTTGTCCGCGTTGTCTCACATGGTCAAGTCATACGAGGACCATGTAGGTTTGTGTCTGAGATGGTCTTTTGAAGAAAGAACCACACAGATTTGAGTGGACCTGTGCAGTCAGAGCAAGCATTTTTGTCAGCTATCGTGTAGCTCGATTCATATCGCATATTCAAATCCTATTCGCAATGTTTTATTCGACAAAAAGCTTTATCTATTCATCCATACATCTTGACAAACTTTCGCATTTGTAATAGTACATAATCATCATCATCTCAGCCATAGGACGTCCTCTACTGAACATAGGCCTCCCCTTTACATTTCCACATATACCGGTTAGAAGCGACATGCATCCAGCGTCTTCCGGCGACCTTCTTAAGGTCATCTGTCCACCTTGTTGGTGGACGTCCTACGCTGCGCTTGCCAGTCCGTAGACTCCACTCTAGAACTTTTCGACCCCATCAGCCATCTGCTCTGCGAGCAATATGGCTTGCCCATTGCCACTTCAGCTTGCTAATCCGGTAGGCTATATCGGTGACTTTAGTTCGTCTACGGATCTCCTCATTTCGGATTCGATCACGCAGAGACACACCGAACATAGCCCTCTCCATAGCTCGCTGAGCGGCTTTGAGATGAGGCCGATAGTGAAAGACCACGTTTCGGTGCCGTAAGTCATCACTGGTAACACACATTGGTTGAAGACTTTCGTCTTGAGGCATTGAGGTATGTCAGACGAAAAGACTTTGCGTAATAGTACATTTTACTGAGCGGCCATGACTGAAATAATTATAGCACGAAACAAGACGACACGTACCTAACAATGATCGACTCCACAGGCGCGAGTACCTCTCGCACTTCACACTTGTCCTTCACAGCGATCAGTCTGACCAGCTCGATGATGAACACCATCAGGTATCCTTCTCCCAACTGGTTCATCAGCTCCTGGTAACGCTGGTCTGGTGACAACGTTGTTGAAGACTTCTGTTCCTTTGGAGCTGCGGAGGAATTAATAATATTCCACAACTATCACACAACGCCATCTAGTCCCAAGCTAAGCAGAGCTTGTGTTATGGGTACCAGACAACTGATAAACATACTTATATATTTCTAAATACAAACATATTAGAGATAAATTACACCCAGAGTCAGATCAAATGATCGTGCTCATCACACAAACATTCGTCCTGGGTGGGAATCGAATCCACGACCTCCGGCATAGCAGTCAGGGTCACTAACCACTAGACCAACAGGCCAGTCAAGTGATGAGAAGTCAATGATGATGTATCATAGTGACAACGACATATTAATAGACTCCTAATAACAGGCGACCTTTATCTGTCAACACATTAGGCAAAAAAGTCTTATATCCGTCTTATTTCGACCACTCCTGTGAGCGGTAAACATACCTTGAGACAGAACAGACCTTGAGTTAGCCAATCACAACACAGTACCCCGTCCCCCTCGCTTACGTAGTACCTCAGCGAGTTGACAGAATAGTTTTTGTTCCTTAGATCGTGCATGCGGAGTCTAGTAATATATCGTCGTTGTATCATAGTGACTACTGGTAAAAAGATACAAACTTTCATGCGGCTCAATTCCAGTACTAGTCGTCATCCAATTCTCATGAGGATCTTCTGATATTTGTCCTGGCCTTTGCTCATTCTCTCCAGGAGTCTCTTGAAGGAATCCATGCTCTTTAAAAAGCTGTACTGTACTGAAAGTTCCAGTGAAGAACCAATAGTTTGGAGGCTCAGTAGACATAGGCTCTGTAGGCCTCTCGTGGTGAGGCGTTGTCTGAACTTTTCTAGTCTTTTTCTTTCTTCTTTTACGGCGTGTGTAAGGAGCTATCTCTTGCAACCAGATCTCTGCATTATGGTCGATAATTGTGGTCTTTTTTATTGTAGAATGTGTAGTTTCTGGTAAACGTGTTTTAGAAAAAGGTAATCTGGAATATTTGGGGTTGTGAAAATTAGGATCATAAAATGGTGGAATAAACTCAGGATGAAATGGTTTTAATTCATGAGGAGGTTTTACAAGAAAATGGTTTAGAAATTGTGGTTTCTTATACAGAAGCTTTAGATAAAAATTTGATGGATAAGGACTAACTTTCAGTCTGTTAAACGTAGGTCTTGTAGAATTAGGAAAGTTGTGACCAGGATCGTTCTTTGAAAAAAATCTAGGAGGCATCACTCCATGATATGTATGTATAGGTTTGAATAAGAATCTAGGATATGAAGTTTTTCCTTGATCAGATCTTAGATCAATGGGATTCTGAGGAAGCTGAGGTATGACTGGAAGTGCTTTGGAACCTGAGATATTAGTAGAAAGACCTAGATTTGGGTCGAAAGGGTCGTATTCTGGAGATGGATGAAATACATCTATAACAGTAGCATTTGTTAGATTTTCTGTCTTGTTATTCTGTTCTTGCCCTTCTCTTTCGGTTTTCATATCATTAGTGATGGTTTTGTAAGTAAATTCCTCTATTTTAGTGTCATTTTCAAATTCTTCTTTTATCAAAATTGATAGTTGTTTAGTTTGTTGCTCTAGGTCTCTTAGTAAGTCGTGCACTTCGAGTAGTTTTTGACTATGTTTCTGTAGTAATGATTCGTTGAATTTTTCTGAAAGTTAAGAAGAATAATTAATTATGGTTTTTTGCAGGGACAAACCCACCACACTATTCCCAAACCACTGCAACTCCTGAAAGCCAGAATCAACAGTGACAACCACCAGAAAAGCGCCGAGACAATGAAGCTCGACGTGTCCTGCAGAATGAATTTACCTGTCTTGGATCCTGCAACGAAATTAATCAGAAAAGAATAGTGTAGGAGTAGGAAAAATATGTTTCCACTTCTTTTTTGCAGGGAAAGGGAATTATTATGTACTATGTAGACACGGCCACACATTACCAATTTGTCTTGGTCTCGCTTCGTACGATTTTGACACACGTAATAAACGGTCAGCTAATATTGGTTTTGTATAGCTTGATGTGTAGCCGTGTGTACTTTAGCTTTTGCGGCGCAAAACTAACTTTCGCATAGTAATTTATTGCCTGATACCCTTTTTTTTAGCGTGGTAACATCATCGAATGAGTCATCCCATCCCGGGCAGGGCGGGAGGGACTGCCAGACTTGTACTGACTAAAATCCACGGTGACCTTCAATAGCCCTTTATGTTCCGGGGTCACGGTAATGAAATAAGTCCCGCGACCCTGGCAGCCTTTGGCCCTCAGAGGGGGCCCCGTGGCTGATACCTAGATCTATTTTAATATTAAAAAGTAAATCGTACCTAAGACGAATTCGTCACAATAAATTAAATCATAATATAAATAAAAACTTAATAACAACACAAGCATAGTGTTTTATTTCATTAACTACAATTTATTATTTTATTGCTATCCACCGTAGATTGTCCGCCATATTTACTTCTCTACATTTTATAACGCCTTCCATTTTTAAGTATTTTAAATTGTTTGTTATTTGCAATGTCAGTTTTTTAACACCACATTTTTGGTTGACACACAGACATATTTACTGTTATATTCATTGAGCTATTACTACTACGTATAGAGACGACACCACGTATCACCACTGTGTCCTATCCAGGATGAGTGCGCGTACCTAGAGCACGCCACAGAGCTGTCAAACAACTGAATGAACTTGTGCGCGTTGTCTCATCCTGGATGGGACACAGTGGTGATGCGTGGTGTCGTCTCTATACGTAGTAGTAATAGCTCAATGGCTATTTGCAATGTTTTTTTTTAACACCACATTTTTTGTTGACACAGACACATATTTACTGTAACATTAGATATTAATTTTAAAGGTTTTTATAAATGATTTTCACAGCGTTTAAAGTCACTATGTCATAAATAGTACTAGGTACTCATGATTTGATCAACTGGTATTGTGTATTAAAAATAAAATAGATAAGTATTTGTTCTGAATCAAAGATTGAGTAACTGTTTCAATTTTATTATCGATATAATTCTAGCAATATGTTATTGAATTAGAAATAAGATTTTGTTCGTATGTGTCATGTTGTAATACGAAGTTTTACGATTCCATAAAAAGTTATTGTTTTTATATTAAAATGAAAGTGTTTACTTGTTTTCTGATGTTCGGTATACTTGGTAGGTATCATTTATATTTTAATATTCCATGATTTTCACAAACAAAGACGATCAATAACGTATTAATGAAACTGTTTAACAAAATACGTATAATTTATTTAAAATGGCGCTCGTAAAGATGAGATCTTTTCTTTGCAACGAATAAAGAAGGTGCCGTAAGATTCTCGAATGAAGACCACGCACCGGCAAGCGCAGCGTAGGATGTCCACCAACAGGATGGACAGACGATCTTATGAAGACCATAGGATCACGCTGGATGTAAGCCGCTTTCCAACCGGTCCTATTGGAACTCTATAGGAGAGGCCTATGTTCAGCAGTGGACGTCCTTTTTTTTTTGCGTGGTAAAATCATCAAAATGTGTCCTCCCACCCCGGGTATGGCGGGAGGGACTGTCAGACTTGTACTGACTAAAATCCACGGTGTCCTTCAATAGCCCTTTATGTTCCGGGGTCACGGTGATGGAAAGAAGTCCCGCGACCCCGGCAGGCTTTGGCCCTCTTTGTGAGGAGGCCCGTCATTTTGCTGACAGCTCTTTGAGCCGCGCGTGGAACACGACGCGCCGTCGACCCGGGCATTGTTAATGGTCGGACAGCGAGTTGCTCTTTACTCGCTGTCCGAATGCCCAGTAGTGGACGTCCTACGGATGATATGATGATATAAAAATGAAAATAATAATTTAAGATTTTGATTTACTCTACAGCTTACGCAAAATCTCAGGAAACAGATCAAAGACGCCTCAATCTACGAGCAGATGCCTCAAAATTAAGTATTGAAGATTACTCCTTAGAAACTAAGAAACCCGACAATGCAAATAACGCCTTAATATCTATAGATACGACTGATACTTCTACGAGAGTTGAAACCCTCACAGATTTCATTGAAGAAGCGGTTAACATACTTAACACTTTTGAAGATACAGCTTTCGAAGACTTCTTCCACATTCTAGACAGTGCCATCAGAAAATACCACTACGGAGACTGCAAATTTTCTGAAATAACTCAGAATCACGATACCAGGAAATTCCTGGCCACGGTATTAAAAAATATCAGGAAAAACCCAGCTGATATTACGAAAACAAATATAAATAAAATGGTAGATAGGATGAAAGCAAAAACATATAGCAATGACCTTAAAGAATTACTTGATTATATAAATTCGTTGTACAAAAATGCTGAACCAAGGTTTCTTAGAGTCTTACAAAAATTGGAGCAATATACACACACAAAATCCATGAAAACTCACTATGATTTAGCAAAGTTTATTAGAAATGCAGTACGAGATCTTTTGTTTAATCATTACACTGAACTTGACATTAATATCAGAAGCGAATTGAAAGAAAAAATAGAAACGTTTTGGAAACGATTCAAAAATAATCCTGTCAAATCAAGTCAAGATTATATTATAGCCAGTGATTCAATTGAAACAGTCAAAGTCTCCGAAAATGTAATGAACGAAGTTAAAGACGCTGTTAACACCAAAAATAATCTCAAAAACGTTTTAAGGAATAAAAGACATAGAAGTGTTAGTACAGAAACTTATGAACAACAGTCTGAAGATGAAGATGTAGTGGAAGACGAGAACAGCAATGAATCCGATGAACAGAACATAAAAACAACAGACGATATCTCATCAGGACAATCTTTCGACAGTAGCTCTAACTCCATCAAACAGTCTCAGGAGAGACATGTAGATTACAACACAGCGAGATACGTAACGTTATACACAGAAGAAATATCTTACAAGGCAAGGAATACCGACAAAACAGATGTAAAACCCATATCTTCGCATGAGGTGACTGAAAGATTCACAGTCTTATCCACGTCTACGTCAAAGTACAGTTCTGAAGACCAGTCCAATTCAAATACAGTTGAAGTTCTAAGAACGAATAAAGACTTTAATGATACAGAGCAAGATATACCTGTTAAATTGAGAACTGGACAGGATGATAACCAAGAAAAAAAGCACTTCAAATCAGATGAGTCGAAGTCTAAGAACAAACATACAAACACACACAACATTGGCGAGTACAACGCAGTCATTGATGTACAGTTAGCTAACACTGAGTTGTTGAATGGTTTAGGAATATTTGAACCAGTGACGGATAAGAAGTAAGATTTTGAATGATAAGCTCTTTAGTTTTTAGCTTCTAACTAGCGGCCCGTCCCGGCTTCGCACGGGTGGAGGACCCGGTCTAAAACCCGGTCTCCGATGGTTAAAAACACAACAAAAAAATAATTATCCGAATCGGTCAAGCCGTTTTCATGTTATGTCGTGACAACGGAAAACGGGTTTCATTTTTATATATATTTTTAATATGACGTGTATAACTGAAAATATTGCTTCAGTTCCAGATACGACAGTACAACGTCTCAAAGATTTGTCAAACAAACGGAAAAAGTACACAAAAAACCTACAATACACCATAGAGCTTTACAAGCAATAGCAGAGACAAGAAAAAATAACAAAAGAAGCAAACCAAAGGCAATGCAAACTCCACGCACAAAACCTCCTTTAAGGCACTCAAAATCAATTTATTTTAAGCCTTTAAAAGTAAGTAATAAAACACTAAGACTTTCGCCAGAGGATGTTAACTTTATTAGACATACAATTGAAGATGAAAAGCATAAACAGCATCTCACAAGACGTAACGCTTACGGCGGTGTCGACAAAAATTTCAACGCACATATCATAAAAAGAATTGATACGCTTGAAAAGGATTTAAAAGGTTTTAGAAGAACGTTATTAGATGATAATTCTGAAGAGGTTAATCCAAACAATGTTACTAATAAAGTTATAGGAAATGATTTCGTTGCAAAATTGATGGAGAAATATCAGAATTTATATAAAAAAGATGTTAACAATACTGAAACTGCTGCAAATGATACAATTACTAAACAAAACGCAACAAACATAGACGCAGTCAATACAACACTTGTTAATGACAAAAATACATCTCAAGTCACAAACAACACTAAAAATAATGCTAAGATATTTAACAAAGACAGAAATGGTGACAGTGAGACAACAGTAACGGGTAGTACAGTTAAAGTAACAGACGCTACCGAACTGAAAACTTTAATAACTCCAAGTAAATATATCATCAAATTATCTACTTGATCATGTAAATGATGGATTAGATATTAATATGTAACGTAGAAATAAGTTTGTAAAAAAAAATGGCCGTTTGAAAAATTTGTTTGCTGTTTTTGTCTTCGACATGATCTTTCCCAAAGAGCCTATCCCAACGACGATAGACTAGACTTCTAATAACAGGCGACCGATGTCTGTCAACACATTAGACAAAAAAGGATATCAGTCTTATTTCGAGCACTCCTGTGAGCCGTACACATACCTTGAGACAGAACAGACCTTGAGTTAGCCAATCACAACGCAGTACCCCGTCCCCCTCGATTACGTAGTACCTCAGCGAGTTGACAGAATAGTTTTTGTTCCTTAGATCGTTCATGCGGAGTCTAGTAATATATCGTTGTTGGCCTGTCCACATCTCAGCGACGTCGTCAACGTGGAACGGTACGTTCTTTCTTGGAGAAGAACGGAGAAGGAAACTCCACGGTAACATAATTTAATCAACATATAATTCACAATTAACAGCAATAATAATCTCATCATAATAAATATCAATTAACTTACATTTTCATTGTAGAACATTAGGACACAAATTATAACTTTCAGCATCACACACTTCTATTCTCGATTATTATATCACATTCAATATACAGAGCACCACTTCAGACACGTCTTAACTCTTTGAACAGTTGCAGCATAATGACTACCAATATGACAGTACGTCTATTTTTATAAACTTAGAATTGTACCCCTTCCAAAAAATATTACCGCCATTATTAACCAATCACAGATTGTCAAACATTGTAGCTAAATAATTTAAAAAATAAATAATAATAAACAAATCCTGTACAGTAGAACCATTTTAAAACTAAATTAAATAATTTAGAAATTCAGTAAGTATTTATTTGCAACCATAACTCTTAATTCGATAAATATTTGAACATCAACTGATTTCGTCCGAAAATCAGTTGATCGTTGTTTTAATTTCTTTGTCAATTTCTTTCTTTCTTTATTATTTTTTTTGTTTTTAAATTAGTCTATTCAGTTTTCATTTAGTTTAATAAAAATTATAATTTAACATTTTCATGGTAAATGTTGCGTATACCTATCATAGGCTTACATACCAGAACTATTTTTATATTTTTGTTTTCTATTACTACATTGTATGTTTTGCTGTTGGTGTACCTTAAATAAATAAATATATTACTATTATTCTAATAATAACATAGGTTCTATATATTGCATATATCTAACACGCACACTACAGGAAGTTAGAACTCGCTCACTAAACGTGCTTGCTGATGACGCGACGCGACACATTTCGACCGACTCCAACTACAACAACTGAAAATCATCCTTACCACTACGACATATGACATAAAACGTGCGGTTATCTACGAGTACATGAAAAACAAAACACACTCGCCACGACGACGTAAGTCAGTCGAATTGTATCATTATATCGTAGTAGCAAGGACGATTTTCATTTAGTCAGTAGAAATTGCAGATCGCACGAAACGCATCATGAGCTAGTTTGCTTATTTTGTGGGGACTACTGCGATGCCAGCTGCTATGTTAAAACTTCACAACTGTACTCCTACCACGAGTTTTCACTATTTTAATTTACAGCGTCTTTCCAGTATATACAGCGTTTCTTTTATGTAAAAATGGAACAGCGCCTCTGGTGTGCGAAGAAGGAACTATTTTTTTCCTTGAAAATTTGTCAATTTGAAATTAATAAAAAATCATATTTTCACCACTATCACACAACGCCATCTATTCCCAAGCTAAGCAGAGCTTGTGTTATGGGTACTAGACAATTGATAAACATACTTATATATTTCTAAATACATACATATTATAGATAAATAATACTCAGACACAGAACAAATGATCATGCTCATCACACAAACATTTGTCCTGGGTGGGAATCGAACCCACGACCCCCGGCATAGCAGTCAGGGTCACTTCCCACTAGACCAGTGGGCCTGTGAAACTGTCAAAATTTTCAAAGTTCCAGTTTACCTACTTTACGTCTCAAATACTGAAAACTTGTGCTAAGGGTACTGAATTCCACGTACTTGTCAATTTGAAGTCATCCTCTCGTTGAAATTCTTGTTTTATTATTTCAATTGTTTCTCTTGCCAGCCTCGTGTAGAATGTGGTCGGATGTGTTGTTCGAAATAACGATATTATAATGAGAAGTTTCTTTTTTGAGTATTAAAAAAAAAGTAGTTTCCAAGAACTCTGTAGATGGCGTTGAACTGACTACGTTACTAGATGTATGCCTTCATTTTTACACAAATCCACGAGGCACAGACTTCTCTTCTTTTTCTCTTGGGACATTTTCTTTATGGCGTGGAAAACTCATGAATTAAAAGACTGGTCAATGAATATTTTTTTCTTTTTCCCTGTTTTTATTTATTTCCAAATGCCAATGGTGTGATGTGATGTGACTGACAATGATATGACATGTATGTTACGTTTTACGATCTCAAAATTGCATCCAAGTGAAAAAAAACAAAAAATGACGTGACGTTTCGCTCATTGCAGTAACATACCAAGTTCAAAGCCATCTATCCATCGAATAGGGAAAACATAAAAATAAAATCCCTCGTGAAGGTTGCATTGTATTAAGATTTATTTCGTTTAAGTTTTACCTACAACTTTTTCACTTGACCGTTACAAACCAACTGAGTTCAAATACCTACCCGATGCATCGTTTTTAAAACATTTCATAACAACCAGTCTTATCATGGGGTATCGTATTACCCAGTTACTGGGTTGGGGAGGTCTGATAGTCAGTCGCTCCATGTAAAATACTGATATTCAGCTGCATCTGGTTCGGTTGGAAGCAGACCACAATATAGTTGGGAAAAGACAGGCAGGTGATCGTTCTCACACATACTATATATTACTAGACGCCGCATGCACGATCTAAGGAACAAAAACTATTCTGTCAAATCGCTGAGGTACTACGTAAGCGAGGGGGACGGGGTACAGCGTTGTGATTGACTAACTCAAGGTCTGTTCTGTCTCAAGGTATGTTTACGGCTCACAGGAGTGCTCGATATATGACGGATATAAGACTTTCTTGTCTAATGTGTTGACAGACATCGGTCGCCTGTTGTTATAATATATCGTCGTTGTTCTCACATAATGTACAATTTCAGGATAAAAACGTAAGTAAGGTTCTGTATATCTGTAGGTTCTGTGTGGCGATTAAAAAAAGTGTCCATGTAGTTTCTTGCTCATTCTTCTCCATAGAGATCTACTTCTCGTAATGGGCATCTACGGTACTTTCACAGTTATTATGTCTTGTGACTGGGACTGTAGCACCCTTGTAGCACCGTAACTATTTTTGTTTTCTTTAATGGTTTTTATACAATTCAAAAGTGCCTGTAATTGACCTACTTGAATGATTTTTTTTTTTTTTTTACTGACTAAAAGTTCGCCATGTTTCTTGGCCTTTGCTTTCCAGGGCCACATTACTACAATCCCGCGACCCCAAAAGGCTACTAATTCATGTATAAAGTAAGAAGAAAACAAAAAAACATCAATATATTTCACATAATTTATTAAAAAATATAACTAAAAAATTCACAATTTGTTTTGTTACACCCTACACAATGACACAATAATTATTTATATATTAGTTTATTATAATTTGGAGTTTTTATGGCCTAAAATTTTCGTGCGCACTGTAAAGTACCATTTTTGCAATATTTTGGCTTATAATGGCACTTGAAACACGCATCGACGTCAATACATTATTTTCTTAATTAATTCCTAATTATAATATTTACAAATCTTATGTTTACGACTAATAAGCGTATTTAGAATTGTTCAGCACTTCGGTATTATCATTTTTGAAATTAAATAGATTATTTTGACATTTCAATTTGCAAATCATTTTTTTTTCCTTACAGAACAGGCTAAGGTCTGAGACCATGCTGCCTAGTCTTCAGTTAGCTTTGCAAATCAAAACTCTTTAGTAAGAGGTAGTCATAGACAAAGTTTTTTTTTAAGGCAGAGGTTGGTTCTTTTTTGAGTTATGGATACAAAATGATTAATACCAAAGTACTTGTGTTTTAATTAAAATAATTAAGTTTAAATACGTTTTGGTTACTGCTGTGTTCTTAGGCCTGTATTAAAAGATTTTTAAATATTTTTGGGGTATTTTTGACGAACTCTATATGTATGCTACAGAATACACAAGGCTATTAATTTTTCAAAAATTTCGCCATTTCTTTTGTCAGAGCATGACACGACCAATAGACTAAGTTGTAGAATATAAACATTCACATTTCTTTTCTACTGTTTTATACATCGCCATGCTTAAGAAGTTAGAAATCTTTCTAGTTATATTCTGTCATTATGTCTATTCTTCGGTCGACAAAACCGGTTTTTACTGTGTCATGCTACGCGCGCTGGGGCATTTTAAATTTGATAGATACAGGCTTCAGAATGTAGAAATAACACTTTAAAGTATTAAAACATAATTATTTATCCATCCTAAAAATAACCGAAACATACTTTTAAATAAAATAAATCTAAAAACATAATCAAAGCGTAAAATATTGCAAATTAGTATTCTCTTGAAAAAAATAAATTCAGAAACAAAAAATTTAAATTTCGAAAAAAAGTTAGTTATTTGAGGAAAATCTTATAAATTTTTACAAATTTTTGAAAAAATTCGTAAAATTTTAACAAAATTTGTAAAAATTTGAAGATTAATTAAACTAAATTAACTATACAAGGAACTTAATATTAGCTTGTTGGGCACTAAATATAAATTTAAAGCTTAAAACTTATATTTTAGCTATTATATAAAATTGGATAACGTATTAGGTATATAACAGTCAATATAATAAAAAAAATGCAAGATGAATTGGCACATCACTCGTAGAACTGACAACCGATAGGTCCTCGAGTGACGACCACGGACCGAAAGACGCAGCATAGGCCTCCCACTAGGTGGACCGCCAGCGAGAGAGTCGCGGGCAACCGATGGATGCAAGTGGCGAATTGTCGTTCGTCGTGGCGGTCTAAGGGGGAGGCCTATGTTCAGCAGTGGACGTCTTCCAGTTGATGAAAACGATAATTTTGGGACTTTTAAACTGTTTTTACAGATAGTGAGAAAATTAACATCAATAAAAATCTATTTCAAATTATTTCACATAATATTAAACGTTATACACCCAATTAAACGTAAAAAATCTAGAAAAATACGCGCGTAATTATATAATTTTTCGTCTAAATTACTTTCAATAATATATTTAAATGTATTGCAAATGTCAAACGCACTTAATAATTAAGAAAACTATTCTAAATAGAGGTGGGAGATATTTTTTTTTTTTCTAAAAACTAAATTTCTATGAAGGTTTTAGTGTAAAAGTGACTTGGAACTAAAAAATATAATTATAAGAAGCTATGCTACTCTATAAATAAAAATTTCTAGGCTTTACTATACGGCGAGGTCGTCGTCGATACAGCCTAAAAATAGTGTCCCAACACGTCACTGTCAGTGAATACCCAATTGTAGTGTCACCGCTGAAATAGCAGCTGTATCTTAAACAGAATAGCACAGTTCTTACAACTGAATATGAATGTTTTATTTGTAGCGACTGACTTCAAGAGGAATCAATATTACCCAGTTACTGTGTTGTGGAGGTCCGATAGTCAGTCGCTCCATGTAAAATACTGATATTCAGCTGCATCTGGTTCGACTGGAAGTCTTTAAGGCGGATGACAGATACCTTCGTTAAAGAGTTCTCTCTTAAGAATATAAATTTTTGCAAATTACATTAAATTTTTTGCAAATTATATTAAAATTTTTGCAAATTACTTTTAAATTTTAGCTTTTCAAGTCACTTTTACTCTAAAACCGTCACAACTTTGTACTAATAACTTAACATTTTATTAAAGTATAATATGGCATCTTTATTTACAAAACTTAAAAAATAGAAATCAGATATACTTTTCATTTTATAATTCCGAAAATAAAAAACAAAAATTTTGAAAAACATTCTATAGAGACTTAACTTCACGGATAATTCTCGCGGATAATGTACAAGGGCTTTAAATTTTTAATAGATGGTCGGAAAAATTTAAAAAAATACTCTTTCAAGCCAATATGAGGCATAGAAAAGTCTCTCAAAGAGATTTGAGTCTCAAACTGTGATAAAATTATAGCCAAAATTTTATTTGTATATCTGTATGTCCATAAATTAATATTTCACTAGATATGGTCATGATATCATCATTAAAATGAAAAAAAGCTGAAACATTTGATGTTTTTGTTCATTTAAGATAATTTTCCACTTTTTTTTTAACTTTCAGACATATTTTGACGTATAACAGATACTATGCCGTCATTTAGGACCATTTTTGTTGTTCTCAATTCAATTTTACGCCTCCTTTCAAGACTCACTGACGGACTCAAATCTAGTATTTCTATTACGCTAATGTCAGTCACGTCGCGCGTACTAACATACATTGTGTTCTATATAGCACCACACTGCGACGCTGAGTCAGCGGCGCGTACTACGTTGTCACTAAAATACGCGACTAACTTTGCGCGACCGAATATACGCGACCGACATTACGCGACTGACTATACGCGACCGAATATACGCGGCCGAAATTACGCGACTAACTATACGCGACCGAATTTACGCGGCCGAATATACGCGACCGACATTAGCGTAACGAAAATTCAGTCAGACACTCAGCTACACTATGTCTGATCCCTATGTCGCCTGTACTGTTGTGCGTGGTCGGGATCTCTCATACGAGTGTACCCTTGAGGCAGACATAGTTCTGAAGCGGTCGCGTGGAAGGCGCGGTACCCTCCGCGGAGGAGATAGCATTCGGGGTACTTCAGTGACGGGTAGCGATCTTTATTTAAATCTCGGTCCGTTGAGCGTAGGTAGCGGCATCTGTGGGCAAAGAAAATACTATTTAGTGTTTGTTATAAGACATTTTTGTAAGTTATATTCACTCTCTCGCTACGCTCGCATCATCTTCCGGTCCTTATCTCATTTTACATGTGGTCGTCGCAACACGTACAGTACTCCCAAATTAATAATGCACATAGAAATCTTCGTCACTGTTCGGCAACGGTCGTATTCCCCGAGCGTCGGAAGACGATATGTATATAGAGTGGTTAAGTGCATTTTCTTCATGCATAATTTAGTAGAATTATGCGTTTTGTAATAGCAGCTCTATATAATTCCACACAGAGAGAACACGACGATAAAGACGACTGACGGACCTTTGACTGACCGGCGACAGCCGCCGACCGCCCGAATTGTTTTCAATTGTTTCACATGATTTGACATATTATGACATTGACTCGTTTCTTTCGAACAAGGTGCAAAATGCAAGTGCATTGTTTAGGGCTCTCTCCGATTCAATGATTCGGGTGTTTCCGGGAATACGAAAATTGGCGAAGATTTGCATGCGCATTATTAATTTGGGAGAACTGTACTTTTATCTTTCATTCTCCCCTATCAGACGTCACAGTATCATTTTTTTTTTCTTTCATATCATTCCTTAGACAAACTAACCATCTTTACTTTGGCCTTCCTCTTCCCCTTGTTTCGATCGCTTAGTTAGTAATTACTAACAAAAAATCTAATTACTCCATCATTTAGAGAGATAAAAATCTAAGCTCGCTACGCTCATGATTCCCTCACGCACACACCCTCACATCATAACAAACACTAAAACAATACTTACAGTTTAGGCCCTCTTTCAAGCGAAAACTCGCAGTGGAACACGAGGATTCTACGTCCACTCTGTCCATTCTCTTTCTCCGTATTTTTGTTGACGAGGGCATGGATCTGCGACGTAGTGTAATAGTTAACAGCATCCACGATATGACCACCTTCAAATTCATATGGATAGCGACAATCTATGACCGTAAATTCGCTTATAACGTCTTTGTACTCTCCCCTGATAAGGGCAGCGAGGGTTTCGCAAGATATGCTCTTCAGATCTGAGTGGTCGCCATTTGTTAGAGGCAGGGCATATGGAACGGAGAAGTCTCCTATTAAATCTGGTTCCACCATCGCTGGAAAGAGAAAGAAAGGGAGTTAGATACATAGATAAGACCCAGTTATGACTAACCTGTTGGCAACGACGATATATTACTAGACTCCTAATAACAGGCGACCGATGTCTGTCAACAAATTAGGCAAAAAAAGTCTTATATCCGTCTTATTTCGACCACTCCTGTGAGCCGTAAACATACCTTGAGACAGAACAGACCTTGAGTTAGCCAATCACAACGCAGTACCCCGTCCCCCTCGCTTACGTAGTACCTCAGCGAGTTGACAGAATAGTTTTTGTTCCTTAGATCGTGCATGCGGAGTCTAGTAATATATCGTCGTTGCCTGTTGGTCTAGTGGTTAGTGACCCTGACTGCTATGCCAGAGGGGTCGATTCCCACCCAGGACAAATGTTTGTGCGAGCATGATCATTTGTTCGGTGTCTGGGTGTAATTTATCTATAATAATGTATGTATTTAGAAATATATAAGTACGTTTATCAGTTGTCTAGTACACATAACACAAGCTCTGCTTAGCTTAGGACTAGATGGTGTTTTGTGATAGTTGTGGAATATTGTTATAGTCTTAAAGCATGAAGGTTTTCAACCAAAATTGATACTAATATTAAAAAACTGAGGAATTTGTTTGGTTGAGCGCACTAATCTCAGAAACTACTGGGTTGTTTCTTTAACATTGTCTCCTGGAATTTCTCCTTGGGTGGGTGCGTTTACAAACATAGAAACTCACATACACAAAAACCAGAACAGCTCTTTGCAGGTCATAAAGATATTTGGTTTGCAGGATTTGAACCTGCGACACGCAGAGCAGCAGTCCAGTAACTCAGCTATTGCGCTCGTGCAGTCATTGAAAAAATATCTTTTAACTTGGATAGTCCATTTATCGAGGAATATTATTGAAGAAAGGGATACTTACATCTCGCCATAGCAGACATTATTAAGGCATTATTTTCAGAAAACGCCCTCTGTAAGACTGGCCGTTGTACTCTCACCACTTCAGGACTTTCAATGTTCGATCTTCTTCTCTTATTTGCCACCTCATTCTCACTCCTCTCTATCCTCTTCTTATTCCTCTGCGCAGGATTCTCTAGAATAGAGAACAATGAGACCCTCGCCTTACTCTCGGGGTTGAAACTCAAACTCCTGTTCAACGGTCTCCTCAGAAAACTCTTCTCCGATATAACGTTGGATTTAATCTGTCCGGAGAGCAGATCACTGAAATTGGCCACTTTGGGAGAGTTTGACTCTTCGATCTCTAAGAAAGGCTCTTCTAACTCAGATATGAAACCGCTTTCCATCGATGTGGTGGACTCTGTTGTGTATAAACCGGTTTTTGGTAGCGGTGACTGACTCATAGACCCGATACTTGAGTCTGACTTCTCATGTCTCAATTTAGTCGGTGTCTCCGTAAACTTTAGTGACTTCTTAGCAGCTTGCTTTTTGACTGCCGGAGACGGAAACTCAAAGTCTTCATCGTCAAAGTTCAGCATCCGTGTAGCGGTGACCGTAGGCTTATTGAAGCTCGTTGAAGCTTCTGAGTCTGCCAACGGTGCTCCGAACACAAAATTCCTAGAATTAACTTTTCTTGATGATGCTGTACGTCCTCTAGAGATTATGTCAGGGCTGTCCGTGGAGATGATCTCATATTTGGTGCACTCGTCAAAGTTGTCCGCCTCAAACTCCTGTTCCAGATCGTGGAGGGTTTCAAAGTCATCCAGGTCTTGTGTCATCTCTTTCTCGGGGACGTATAACTCCTGCTCTCGTGGCGGTGACTTTGGCAGGGCGTGGCTGAAGTCCAGCTGGAATTGAGAGGGGAAATTGTTAATAAAAATTAATTCACGTCTATTTTCACAATGAGCTCAATTTTAGTAACCTTACGGAGCTTTTCACAATGATAGGACTGAAACAGATGGTGAAGAAAAATGTATGATTTTAGTAATGTATCAGTTTTGTCTAGTATCCATAACACAAGCTCTGCTTAACTTGGGACTAGATGGCGTTGTGTGATAGTTGTGGAATATTATTATTTAAAAATTACATCATAATGAACAGTACCCACCTTAGTAGTAGACCAGTTAGTAACCTTCTCTCTCGTTGCCTCAAATCTGTCACCGAACAGAAAATCCCTCGTCTCCTCTTCTACGTCCAACTTAACAAACGTCTCACTAATAAGAGAAGAATCATTCTCTTTATTAGACATCTTAAACCTGTTACGTTCCTCCATAACTTTAGTTATCCGTGAACGTTTCACTCTCGTTGACAACGGAGAATTTCTGTTCAACGGGGAGTTTTGATTTAAGAACGGTGACACACTGTTCAGTAACGGAGAGTTGATCGTTGATAACGGTGATTTGAACGGTTGCGGTGAGTTATTTAACGGTGATTTCAGTCTGTTTAATGGTGATTGTGGCAGTTGTATCTCTCCGAGTATTCTTCTTTTGGTTGTTGTGTGTATCGGTGATATCGGGGACTTCGTGAAGTCTATCGTGTGAGGGTTCATCTTAATTTTGTAGTTATTCGCTAACGAGTCCTCCTGTTTGCGTTTTGTTCCATTGCTGCCGGAGTTTATTTTGAAGTTTTCCGTTATTAATCTGTAAAGAAAGAAAAGGTATTGTTAATTTCATTTTTCAGTGAGCTTATTGTTAAACAAGTCTGAAATTTATACACAGTCAATTTTAACTAAATGGTTATAGTTAAATTAAATCTTATTTAGTGGTTTACACATACTAAAACACATGTCATGGTAACACAATGTTATTGTACAGATGCCAGCAAGTCAACCTACCCAAATCTGTTAAATTTTACCAATCGAATATTAACCTTCCACTATTGTGATAAGGTTGATATCTATTAATGAAATTTGACAGATTGTGGTAAGATCTGTAGTTGTTTGAAAGCTCAAAAGTATTTATAAAAGCCTACTTAAATAAGTCAAGTATAAAAATAATGCATAAAGTAAATTATAAAGTGCCATAACTAAATTATACCTATTTCTTTGCATATATCAAAGATTCAGTATCAAAAAGTACTACTAACACATGTTTGTGAACAGCTGACCTAAATAACATTGCTTATTTTAAGTTAAAAAACAAATCAATCATGCTTTTCCATAACCATGTTCTTAAAACTAGTTTTTGCTTAAAAAAATATGATCTAATTTATTTTCTCAGGGTTTTGAACTAAATTCCACCCTAGTATGTAACCTGCAGGTCATGAGAACTATATTACACCTTATTTCGTTCCCTAACATCGATATAAGGACTTTTTGTTGAAGAATTCTTCCGAAAATGTTAACAAAGACACTTTTGACATACCCCTTTGATTTTTTTTTATATAACCTATCTTAAGTCGTAAATAAATCGATGGAACTGGTTATACGTACCGGCAAACCCTTCTACTGATCCTTGGGGCATTATTGTAAACTTATTTCGGTGTAAAAAATCCAACAAAAGAGTTTGAACAAACTTTATTTTTAACCTCCGTGGTCACAGATTTAACACTGAATTCTCATGCGAAACTTATAGAACACGTTGTGAAGACACTTATACACGATTTTTTTAAAGGTCTTTGATTAGTTTTTAATGAAATTGTTAATTAAAAAAGGGTAGATTTGATTGTTTTATGAATCATCGCTTTCGGCGATTCGCGCGCTAAGGTTAGGTTTTAAATGTCAAATGTTTTGAGGTTGAGGTATTTGCGATTCCGCCAAAGTGTCAAAGTAACTAATTTTTTCTGTTTTTCAACTTAAAAATCAAGTTAAAAAATATTGTTAATAATGTAAATTACTCAGAATGTATAAGTAGAATATAGTTAAAATCATTTAAATACTTACAAAACGGTACCTATAGAATAAATCAAAACAGAATAAAACTAATGTAAATCCAAAAGTTAACATTATATTTACATTTATCGGTTGCGTATTGTTAAAAATAGATAAAAAGGGGTTCGAATAAGACTTCGATGCTTTAAGATGCTTATTTCACGCATTCATATTGTAATCGATTAAATAAATTAGTCATTTAGTCGATCAATATTTTATGCAGTAGGGATGGGGTCAATCTTTTTTATGAATTAATGAAATAACGATTTTTTCGTAAATTATTTTCGTAATGTATTTAACGATACCTTGAAGGGATATAGGCTGAGATTTGAGCTCATTTTGGCCCATTAAAAACAGAAATATATGGTGAAATAAAATTGAATAAAATTTTAGATAAATACTACTACTACTACTTTTTTTTTAAGTTTTTCTATCTATGGAATGTTCGCCAGGACAACATTTTTTTTTATATAAATAATGCCATGTTGCTAAAAACATTGAGTAACCTAATTTTATCGAGTTTTGGCATAAAAATAATGAGCAGCTGTTTGTTTGACTGGCTGATAAGGCCGGAAATTCTTTAATAAGGAATAAAATGCGTTGTTATTTTACAGTATGTACTATGATATTGTTAGTTTTCCTTCATAGATAATAGTTCAAAAATAGAAATAATTGTTGAAGTAACCTTGTTATTTTATTTATTTATGTTCTATTTTATGTATAAATAGGTCATTTTAAGTTATTTACCTTCCATACACTGCGTTTAATTATAAGCTTTATGTCATAACGACTATTAACAGTTTCTATTTTCAAAATTATCAGTTTAACACGCGATAACGTATAACGGTTTCCGTTATCGTTTTTTTGTTTTTTATTTTATCTTTTATTTTTGTTATTATTCGCCAATTGTGCAAGGTTAGTACATTGAGATAAGGGAAAATAAACAATTATGTGCTAAAAAAACTGTCTGCAAGCTTTTAATAATATTAAATAGCAGTTTTTTACATGTGTAACGATATGAATGGACCTATGACATCATTAACGGACATCTTTTTGTTCGATTAGGCATTTATTTAGTTTTTTTGTGTTAAAATGGAATTGGGAAAATACATTAGAGGTCGTATCAGTTAGGTTTTTTTTCATTTATACAAAACATAGATGTTATGACGGATTAGATGTTTGTTATATTTTTTACATACATTTACATAAAAATATACGGTAATCGACCTTATATATCAGATTTTCACCACATTTACTTAGATATTCATAAATTTGCTTTAGAAACACATTGAATTTAAGCTAGTTCCTCCACAAAATGGTAGGTACACAGTGTACACATCAAGCTATACAAAACCAGTTTGTCTTGGTCTCGCTTCGTACGATTTTTACACACAATGAACGGTCAGCTAATACTGGATTTGTATAGCTTGCTGTGTAGCCGTGTGTACGAGCAAAGTAGGTAGCATATTACTAGATTTCTGGTAAACAGCTCTAAGATAAAATGTGTAACGCGAGACTGTTATGTCGATGGCAAAATAAGTGCGGATCAAATTCGCGTATTTTAACCGGCCATTAGCTGTTTGTCAGCTCAGCTGTTAATCATAGCTATTCTGTATTTAAAATTTGACACCTGTTTTTTTTTTTTTATAGTGGTAACCAATGATAATTTATAAATGAATACCTAGATACGATACCTACACGACATTCTATCTTCAAAAACGGCACACTAACGCACACATGAATAACTAAATATTGCAATAGCACACTACATCACGTCATTAGTCGCATTAGACAAATATAGTCAAGGTTTGTCAACCACCAACAAGGTCACAGACGACCTTATGAAGGTCGCCGGAAGACGCTGGATGCAGGTCGCTTCCAACCGGTATATGTGGAGATCTAAAGGCGAGGCCTATGTTCAGCAGTGGACGTCCTATGGCTGAGATGATGATAATGATGACTCTTTATATCATACTTTTTTATGCAAAACTCGATTTAGCCAACCTAATAGCAAGGTAAATAACATCTGACAGTTGGTACATTTACCTAAAAAAACATACAATTGAAACTTTATCCTTTTTAACCGACTTCTAAAATGGAGGAGGTGCTCAATTCGGATGTTTGTATTTTTTTATTGGAAACCACACGTGCCCAAATATTGATAAGCCAGTACAAACATCAATTGACCCGATTTCCTCAATAAAAGGCGTCATTTTGTTAAAAAAAAAACTCGCTTAAATTATCATCTGTCTGTGGATTACAGCACAGTATCCCACAAAATCAGACCTGTGTCCCAGCAGTGGGAATATTTAGACTGATTGTAGTGGTATTCTGCGAAGTTCACTAAAAACTAAATTGAACGTAAAATATTTCGAACGCATTTTTAAATGACATCAAAAACCGTGTTCTAATTTCGTAGTGATGTAATGCATTCGATAATTTAAACATCGATTTTTTTTTTCGCCACGGACTAAAACTGCCAGTTATTTTTTTTTTTAGATAAAAACCTCATTTTATCTAACTGCGCAGAACAAAGCGCACTCATTATATGTTTTAAAGTAACAGTCATGGCCTAGTTAGATTATAACGGTGATGTCTGAAGTAGGCGTTAACTGGAGTTACTTCGTTAATTAGGAGAAGTGGCTTCTGACCTGAGGAGTTTGTCACTTGTACCTAATATAAATCTGTAAATTATATGGTGTTTGTGAAGCCAGTGTGGCTGGCCTAGTGTAGTATGAAGGTTTAATAGAATTGGAGGCCTAGTATAACTGGTTTTGTTACTACGGACGTTATCTATGTATATTATATTTGAATAACTGCAAGTGATAATCTGAAAATATAAGAAAAACTATGGCAAGATTAATTAAAAACATTTGTGGTAGGTACAAATTATTTTGACACAAGTTATATGGGATTGTGGTAGGTATAAATTACACAAGTTGTATGGGAAAATGCTGATAATATTATTAACAGATATATTAGGATAAATAATAATTTAAATAATCACAGGAAACAAATTGCAGTAAATTAACATCGTATTATCAAGACAGTTACGCGAAACAAACATAGGAATTTATCAGTAAATGATAATGCAACATTGTGACTAGTTTTCATCATTATATTATATTACAATAAATATATAATAACAAACAGGAAACTTTTGATCCATGGGATGTAAGTAACGAAAATAAATACAATTAAATGGTAATATAATAATAATATTCCACAACTATCACACAACGCCATCTAGTCCCAAGCTAAGCAGAGCTTGTGTTATGGGTACTAGACAACTGATAAACATACTTATATATTTCTAAATATATACGTATTATAGATAACTTACACCCATTCCCACCCATTAAATGGTCAACACATTTCCAAGAGTTCATAATTACATTTCTACAATTTTACGTCGATTTTAGTGATACAAGAATACCCAACTAGTGCCGTCATATTGTACAACTTAGTAAAAACTTTTTTCATTGATCGACCTTCTAAAAAGGCTGAAAGGTAACTCAATTACATGAATATTAAATATTAGCAAAAAAAAATATAAAAAATAGAATGCAATGAAATTCAGTATTTGGGTAAATCGTATCGATTGTCTTAATTTTTTTTTCAGGCTCAAAGGCTCCTTACATGAATTATAATTACAGCAAAAAAAAACACAAAAAAAAATCAGCAAATCCCAAAAAAAAAACTTTAAACAGCTGAACGTAATTTTTTCTGCAACCCAGTTACAAAACCACGTGAAATTCACACATAAAAACTTTATAAATATTGCAACGGACAAAATCTCGTTATTTTTTCGCCCCTAAGGTCACGACCTTTACCGTTAAGACGCTACCGTTACCCGAAAAAAAACTTCCCTTCTATAAACTGCATCTATTGTTGAACGAGGGTAAAATGTAGATACTGCTCTTATTTAAGGAGTGATGGCTTCAAATATGTCTTTAGTAAAGTATATAATAAACGAGAAATAATGTCTGGTATATAAACTTGCCCCCTTGGTATATAAATGACAGATTGACTGACATTCAATGTCGAAGTTTTTTTGATGGTTGCATTGCGATTTCTTATTGCGATGTTAAGCTTGATATTTTTGCAAGAGATCTGGTGGATAGAAGCTACAATGTCGATAAAAAATTTAATGCAGTCGCTACTGTTTAACAAAAAGATACTGGTTTCCTAAAAATTTGGATTTGATTGTGTAATCTACATTAAATTATTCAAATGAAAAATATGTCCCTGGGTACGAAACGAAATTACGATGATAAAATGTTCATTAAATCTGAAAGTACAGACTTAAAAATATGTATAGATTTTGAAACTGTCATGATCAATAACAATTTTATGTAAAATTAAAAACGGAATATTTACAATGTTTATTATTTGTTTTTAGTTTCCGATACTTCGACATTATTGCAAGTGCCATGATCACGCTTGAACTAAATAAATAATATTTAAAATGTATATTTATTTTTAGTCGATTATAAAAACATTCCCAGCACTAATCCCAAAGACAACACCCACACTCATTCACTCATTCATTCAAAAACCTGTCACAAAATCAATAACGTATCGATAACGGCTAATTTTAAAAACAGAATACGTTTCGTTTACCCAAAAATAACCGTTATTCATATCTCTTAAGGTTTATATTCAAGTAAAAGGGGTGTAAGAAATAAATATTTATACAAATCAGTGTCGGTTTGTACAGTTCTGGTGCATAATGCATTTAGGGAGGGGTTAGGCTGGTTTTTTAACCGTTTCTTCTTTTTTTTTAAAGAGTTTACAAGACACTTGTTGTGTGTCTATGGATTTAAGAATGCATGTCGTTAAGGATGTTTGGTAGATCCGTTAAAAATTGTTGCCACGAGCTCGAATGAATGAAAACATCTTTTGAATATTTTTTGAGGACTTTTCGAGAAGGTTTTGAGTCGTACTAGCCTTTTACGCACTACAAAATTTAGAATAGTGGATTTAGAGGGTGAAGTGGGGGGCAATTCTCGGTTTTAGAGATGGTGTCGAACTCGACAAAAATTTCTAATGACGTCATTTTTTCGACAAATTTTACTGAACTCTAACGTTAGCCTTCGACAAATGGCGAATTTGACATAGCAACTTTTAAAATTTGTCGAAAAATGACGTCATTAGAAATTTTTGTCGCGTTCGACACCATCTCTAAAACCGAGAATCGGCCCCCTGAAACGCGGGACTGTCTAAACTAGTAACCGTGACCCTGGAACGTCAAGGAAAATTTAAAGAAAACGATGGATTTTAGTCAGTAGATACAAGTCTGGCAGTCCCTTGCCTTGCGTAAGGACTCATTTCATGATTTTACCAATTTAAAAATAAAGAGGATCGTTTAATACCCCTGAGAGGAAAATAAATTTAATTGATCTTCCAGCTTTGTTCCTCTCATAAGTGCGAGAAAACCGTTACATTCTGCACAAACAAATAAACTAATTAGACGATATATCTATTTGTGCGTTACAGGAAAAACTAGTAACGTAAAACAGTCGTCTATTGTTGTTATAAATAGGCAAAAAGGTTACCTATGTATTCTACAGCAACTGACCTGGCAAACGTCGAACCACCTCAGCTTTTAAACCTTTGCTGGACTTCCAAAAATAATTGAAAATCGAAATTAGCCAACAGCAATTGATTTTTTTTCTCATCATCTATCTATATGATAAATAAACTAGCGGCCCTTCTTCGCACGGGTGGAAGTCCTCTAAAACCTGGTTCCGATGGTTACAAACACATCAAAATAAGAATTATCCGAATTGGTCCAGCCGTTTTCGAGTTATGAGCTTAGCAACACATTTTGCGATCTATTTTTTTATTATAGATAGATAGATACATAAGTAAAATAGTTTCTGGTCTAGGCTCGATCCCGGATGACAGCGATGTGCAGGAGTATTTTGATGACTAAAAACCCGTATTATAGAAAATCACTCAATAATCAAACATTACTCAAAACTAGATTCAAGCCATTTGATTGATCTAAACTAGTTTTAAGTAATGCTCGAGTCTTGACTCTTGATGGACGTTCTGTAATGCGAACTTAAGTGTTATAACTTATTCTCTTTTTTAAATATGTGTTTAGTTTATAATATTTGAAGATTTTTCTATTTAAAATATTTATAGATTAAGATGATGAGTTTTTACTAAAATAAATAAGTAACACAAAAAAACCAGTAACTCCAGTTGTCATAGCAAAAATGTTAACAAGGAAATTCTAAATTCAATTTGGATTACGAACAGGATGTTTAAATATCCTTCCCTTAACCTTGATTCCTCCACATGTTTTATGTCACCACACATTTGCCAAACTATTGGCTTTTCGTCCAAAAAAAAATGTCGCGTTCCGCCATCTTTGGTAACTGTCAATTTTGACAGGAAACGAGAAAATAGCTGAAGGAATAATGAATCGTGGAGAGAAATGGGCTTTGAAAGCAGTGGAGCGTGTGTTTTTGATATTTCTTGGATTTTCTGAAGAATGTCAGTTAAAAACTGTGAGCGCCATTTTGCGTTATAGTAGTTTTAATAATCTTGAAGTGTGAAGTAGCTGTACCATTTAAATCCAGCTACCTAACTGATTCGCCGGCTTTGCTACACCTTAAATGCCTGCAACCATGTCAAAATTCATCAAAAACGGTTTAGCTGTTTTTAAGTGAAAACGGGACACACTTTCATCCAAATTTAGTTACTTATTTAAATGTTTTCTAACTTTTACAAAAACATCATAAAATTTTGTTCATTTTCCTATAAGTAATAAATTGCACAGTTCGGGCTGGACTAGTAAATCCATCTATATTATTATTGACCGTTATAAATAAAATACTTAATAACAGTTCACCTTTAATAAACCACAGCTTGTTTTCGCTATTAATTAAATAAAATCTGGACAAAAACAGACAGATGGCTTGATATCAAACAGTGAATCATCAAACGATAGCAACCCTAACGTTAAAATAATCGATAAAACCGTTATATCGCGGCAACGAGGGTACAACACTAGAGGGTTGGTAACTCAACAAGTCGAATTTTCATAAATGGAACTGTCGCTATTTGATTATAGAATGACCAGATTCCTAGCAGGCCACTGAGAATTGAAGCCAGAAAAAGAAAAAAACATTATTGCCTTTGTTCGTTTACTACGTAAAACAAGTGAACATCTCCAAGGAAAACATTTTAATGTGTGCGTGACGCTCACTCACACATTTATAAAAAAGTTGTTTCACGAAAAACTTTACGTTTTGTTTTGAAACACGAAATCTGTACATATTGTAATCTAAGCTGTCAGTATATGAAAATAGATTTTAATTTGCTTTTATACAACATAGTAACCCAGTTTTCATATCTTTGTAAAATAAACGGCTTCTTTTGACAAAGTAACACCCGCCATTTTTTTTTTACCCAAAAAAATCCGTTCCTTGACCTTTCAAGAAGTTTGCTTACCTATTTTACACGATTACTATGCCCCCGTGCACCTACGATAAACCCACACATTCAATTTAACACCTTAACGTTCCAAAAATAAAGTTTATTTCGGCGTAAAGTCAGTAAAACCGTTAGCACGTGCCGTGGGGGAGTATTTCTATTGTAGTTCGAAATTCAATTGACGAAAAAAAAAAGATATGAAGTGAAATCTTGGCGCGTGCTACGGTACAGCTGATTGCAACGACCTTTGTGCTTATACCTCCTTGGGGGTGCATCCAGGTGTCTTGGTCAAGAAACTTATTGTATTCGAATTTCGAAGACATTATGACAAATCTGACATTAGGGGACATGATATAATATTGGCAAAGATAATTCTGGCATTCAGCCACAGCTGTCAAACTAACTGACTAAATATTCGATTAATCGTTTCACATCCCTAAAACTGTAATGGTTAATTGAATAATCAAGGGCCCTTGTATTAAATAATCAAATGAGTTTTTTTTAACGCTAAATAAGCATCAAGTAACACCCTCAGTGCAGAACTACAATGTGCCAGCATCGATCGGTAACGGTTTGGGCTGTATGCGTGTGTCCTGTGCCTCGCGTGGCATATGGAAAGAAAAATAACGTTTGCGCGGGAGGGTCTGTGGTTATGGACGAAGAGAAACAAAAAAAAAAAAAGGTCTGTGGTTATTTGAGTTCTGTCATTATTTTTCATAAATTATGTAATTTAATTATGCTTGAACGTTAATTTTAGTAGCTAGAATGATATTAATTAAGTAAATAAGTAGGCAACTGAAGAAAAAAAATATAGAAGGATTTTTTTTCACAATCACCATTTTGGTTTTATACTTACCTAATAAAATTATGTCATTAAGATGAGAGCAATGACTTCGTTCTTGGACTTTTAAAGAGCGTGTCAGTTTTCTAAGAACGGTTCTCAGTTCTACATTATGTACAGTAGTGCCAGTGCCAGTAGGTCAACCTACCCGAATCTGACAAATTTTAACAATCGAATATTATCCTTCCACTATTGTCATAAGGTTGAAAATCTATTGAAGAAATTTGACAGATTGAGGTAGGTTGATGTACATTATGTTAACAAGTGCGCCAACGCAACGGGGTAAACTTTTACTATTGTCAAAACACATGTTCAATTCAATCATTACTTCATTGAATGAAAGTGAATGGGATGCGCTGAATGATCTTTGTATGGCGCGCACGTGCGTTTCCGTTTCCGGACGAAACAGGCTGAATCCTTGACTTTTTGTGTCTATGATAAAAAAACAGCTGGTTTTTTGCTCTATGACATATATTTTTATTTAAAATGATGATATCATCTGTAATAAATCAATTTATCTAAAAAACGGCCTTTTTTTAACGGCTTAGCAACGTATTAAAAAGAAAAACAAAACCAAAAAAAAATATCATTGCATCTATCGAGAATAACAATAAAATTAATTTCCAATCGAATTGCTAAATCGATTTTCGAATTGCAGCCACAAATCAATTGGTAATCTTATCGCGAATACCATCTGCTGACTTCTATGTGAAAAAAAAAATAGCTGAACTCAAAATGGAGATTAAATTCATGTTTGAAGTTATTTGTATTCTATTTCCTTGAAGCTGAGTGTTTTTGATGATAAGCGAGGCACTAGAAGGGTCTTTGTATATTTATTAAGCCTTCGCATTTGAAAATGTAACGTTAGACATTTTAAGCAATAAACCATCAACAAAAAACAAGTTGTCAAAAAAAAAGTTGCGAAAAAAAAAAATGCAAATGTCAACGAATTTTCATTTCCCGCGCGCCACAGATACACAATACAATAAACACGGATAAAGCCCGTTACAGACATTCTCAAGACGGCGCGTGCTATACATCTGCCGCTGCAAGTGCAAGCAGCTGCATTCTACAATAGACAAATAAATTGCCTTTCTATACTTCCTATAATACTTCCTTGTATCTTCCCCTTCGATATAGATTTTTTGTAGCAAATCTTATTTTGAATTGATGCTGTGATCCAACGGGATAGGCGATTGTTTTTTTTTTCGGATAAGGCAGATGACCATGAAAGAACCGTTACTTAGCAAAGATTTTTTTTTTGTTGCTTGTGAAATGTTGAGTCTAACCCTATTGGTATTATAAAAGGATTAGATAAACTTCTACTAGTAAAAATACTGGCGTTTTCAAAGCAGTTAGCGATTCAACATCATCATCCAATAATGTTCTCATTGCTAGGACACATGACTTTTCTAGACAACCTAGCCTAACCTAACTTAATTCAACCATACATAGGCATAGACAAAAAAAAACCCAAATGTCAAATTCACCTGTCAAAATGACGTAACATCTTACCAACTTAACAAAGAAAACCCGCTTAATTATCAGACACCGGGAAAGTACGAAGTAATTTCCGAGATTGCGACGTCTGTATCCGTCGTAACACAATATTTAGGGTAGTGCGTAGCGAAGCTTGATTCCTACTGACCACACGGTCTTCCTGTGGTTAATGATATGGTATATGGTGCCTCCATTGACTGGAGACCACAGGATGTACTGAGTACACTCGTTTTCTTAAGTTGTATTAAGTTCTTTGCCCTTGAGAAGATCTTTAGGTTTCTAAGTGAGCATATTATTTTTCATTGTTCTGTAATTTCCGTGTATCAGTAATCTACACGTATATTGAAGAGTTTGTTTGGTTAAACGCGGGAAGTGCTGGTTGGAATTGAAAAATTCTGTTGGATAACCCGTTTATTGAGGAGGGCTATGGACTACATAACATAACTTCATGACCAATAGGACCTGAAAAGCGAAAAAGCTAGTTGACGAATATTTAAAATTGTCATACTTTTAGGGTCATACATATTTTACGATTGACATACTTACCATTACTTTTTAATAAGTACTTTAAGATTTTATTTTATTTTACTTAAAGATTTTGAGATGCAGTCGATACAGAAAACCGTTGCTTATAACAAAACTAATTTAATTCATGACAAAAGCGGATGCTGTTTACAATTAAAACAATTTCTTAGGTCCACAAAGGCTAAGTATGACCTAGCACTAAGAATATTTAAAATAATTCGTCAGCTTCATTAGTAAATTGGCACCATCTGCCCCATATACCATGTAAAACAATATTTGATTGGGCTCAGTCACGATAATTCGCCGCGCGCACCATGTGTTGCACATACGCAGTGGGAGGGAACGCGGGAGGTCCGCAGCCATCTTTGATTTTAAAAACATACATTTAAAAAGAGAATGTTTATGTTCGTTATGGACTATTCTTGGGAGACTTTTGAAGGAGTAGGAAAGAAACTGTTTTTTTTTAAGAATGGCGGAATTCAAAATTTAGATCAAATGATGGCAAAAGTACGTTAGTCTGTATTGACTCGAAATGCTTGGTAAAATATAAATTATCCAGTGTCTTTAGTAAAAACTTTTTGATGTCAAAAAGCTTGATAAAATTGGTATAGTTGAGATATAGCCACATCTGGTCTATCTACTGAGCATGTCTCTTACAGTTTTTCGGTAGGTCCTTTCCTTTAGAAGCGTTGGAGGCTGAAATGCGAGCAAAAAATCGTAAGCGTCAGAATCAATTAACGTTTTACAGATGTCAAATCCCACTGCAACTCACAGAACTTTCAATTTCTCCTTAAAACTACCAACTTTGTAATCCCAAACCCCAAAAATAACTTAAGCAACGGATAAAGCCATAAAAACCCTTAAAAAAGAAAACGAACGTGCTTCAAAAGCTATTAAAGAAGATGGCGGCTCATTTGACGTTGACAGTGACAGAAAAAAACGCGGCAAAAAGTAAGAGATTACCCGTGATTTATGTGAAAGTGCGAAGTGAAGATCTTATCGTGTACAAAGTAAGGTGGAGAAAAGATTAATGAGGATTTCAAAGCTCGAAATTAAATCGCAAGTGCAAGCGCCAGTCGATGAACAAAAGAATACTATCACTAGTTGAAGAGATTAATAAGTACAAGTAAATAGAAGAATGAAGCAGAATAATGAAAACTAACGATATTCACATGCATTTAATTGGACTAGAAACTGTTACAAACAAAGAAGATGATGTGATCGGATTCAAACGTCGAACACCTAACATTTTTAATACGTCGAACATTGGTCCCTCGAGCCGGATGCCTAAGCTGTGTTTGAACTAGAGCGACACTGTAATAAGACACTTTACTTGAAATTAATGATCAGCTTAAACCAATTCTACCAAACATGAGACACTAACATAATCAGCTGATAATTTCAAAAAACAAACCGTTAACGAACGTTTTAGTATATCAAGAAGACCTTGAACGGGTTGTGACCTATTTAGTGTAAAAGTAGGCTATACAAGACTCCATCTTGAAGACGTAACGTTTAACAACATTACGTCTTGTGCTAGATAAACTGTGACTTTGGTATAATAATGATAAGTTTATTTATTGACTAATTTTCGATGTAAATTCTTTGCTATTACCACGGCTATTACATCAGGGGCTGATTTTCAAAGCTGTTTTGATGTTTCGATTAGAAGTTTCTCAATCTAAGGCTGCTTTATTTTTAATGTGTGGTCTCAAAGCTTTTATCAAGTGAGGAATTATCAATAATTTTATAAATTTTTGGGGCTTCTGTTACTAATCCGAATACGATTACTTTAGTTTACATTCCAAGCGCATTTATAACCGCTTACTGCAATTTTCCCGTAAGATTTCAGTAATTTCAGCTTATTGTACCTACATTAGTTATAATAATAACCAAATATGGCGTTAAATTACAATAACGAATTAGCTACAAGTTTAGTATTCTATTTTTAAACAGCGCTCCCACACGTTTCATATTCAAACGACTGTTCCGAATTCAAATAAACCAGTACTGTTCGTTTCAGCGAGTGACGTCATTAACGGTTTTGCACATTTTTATGTTGGCACTATTATTAGTTTATGGGAAGAATGCAGTTATTGTTTATGTCTCGTCTATGCGGTTAAAATGATGTCAGTTAGGTCAAATTAAGTCCATGAAGTTTCTATTTTATTTAAAGCTGAAGTAGGTACTGTTTTAGCAGACACTTTTTTTAATTTAAAAACGTCACGTTATATTTTTCCATAGAACTATTAAGTAAGTACTTTTTTTTTCTCATTTGCGTCATTCCTATTTATTTTATATTTGTAGGCTGTGATGACCTGTATAAGTCGAATGCACAATAAAACTAGTTTATTGAAATGCCGACTCGAAAAAATCCTATTAGCACAATCCTAACATGAAAACAAAACTTAATTTTAAAAAATTGACACAGAAGTACAAAAGAAAGACAACACATGTTCGCAAAAAGATACTAATTTAAATAGATTATGCAAAAACTATGCAAATATATTCAAATTTAGACATACTGATTTAAAACTTAGCATTTTGTTTGTTTTTTCCCACGATACTATAGAAATCTACATAATATATTATATATATTTAGTATGACATCAGATATTTTAAAAGTAGGTATCGGGCAGCATCTGGTTCGATTTGATGCCTAACACATAATCAAGTTATACTCGTCGAGTATATTTTTTCATAATTATACTAGGAATTTGTCCTGTATCGTGGGTGCGTTTACAAAAATTTAAACTCACATACACAAACACCCAGACCTGGAACAACTACTTGTAGAAGATCTCCTTAGTTTCCAGAAGAAAGATGTCAAAGGCAACAAGAAGAAATTAAAAAAAAAGTGCATAGTACTGTTAGTATTACCTCCATAAAAAAAACAAGCCAAAAATCTTCAATTGAAACGTCAAAACTGATTGACATTGACAACAACCAACCTTCAAAAGCTAACTGTCAATCCCAAACATGTCAATGATTCGATGTCCAAGAGGGAACCAAATACAATCAATAAATAAAATTGCATCAATACCCAATAACTTTCGATTTCTTGCCCCATTTAAAGACAGACCAGCTGACGGCTACGGTCAGGGATGACCAAAAAGATCTGTACCATAGCATGGGAACATCTCCAAGATTAGAACGAACCCCTTATTTTAAAATTTTAAATTCGGAAGTAGAGAATAACAATAGACAATCAGACATTTCGCATGGGAACTCTATTGTCATATTTTGGCGGCAAAGATGGGGCGAGTTATGTCAAACAAAAAAAATGGCGACGCAATGAGTTTTAGCGAATTTAGAGCACCTGTAGATGTTACGGTAAATGTGGGGTGTGAAACTGGATCGTCGTGAGCCCTTCCGGATTTTCTCAAGCTTGTCATAAAAGATAATATGCACATAATTTGTAACTATGAGATTCTGCGGACCCTTTGCGAAACAAAAGACCGATCTGCTTTTGTTATTTTATTTTTCCCTGGTCAAGATAACTTTGGATTTTTGCAAAGCGAGAGCCATAAACACATTAGAAGATGGAATGTTGTCCAAAGAAATATTATTATTTTACTGAATTTGCAATTTGCCATCTGTTGACTATGGTCTCATTTTTCTTTTCTGTTTTAGACTCCCACAGAAAAAAAAATAAAAAACCTACTAGACCTCTTTTTTGTTTGAGATTTCAAGACCCAAATGTGTACCGCTGCTGCGATTGATAAAAAGCTAAAAATCTTTTCGGCAAGCTTGCTACTGTAGGAAAAGTTCTCAAATCGCACAGTAAACATTTTTGTTTTTCTTCTTGAAGATATTTTTTTTCTGCCAAGCCTTGCAAGAGTAGGCAAAGATCTCAAACCGTACAGCCAACGACAATTTTTTGTTTTTAAATTTCTTCAAATACCTAACTACAAAACTTGGTTAGTGTAATGTCATCATAACAAGTAAGCCGTTAGAGTCTTATGTTATTAAACTTTATCAACAATTCAACAGGATGTGTGTAATAAGCGCCCTAGCCTTGTACAGGCGCGCAGATAAGTGTTTTATGCAACAAGCTTGGAGTGTGGGCGGTTTTATAATAAGAATCGCGTCGATTTTTGAATATTGTAATAGTGAACTGTGCAGCAGTAGGTATTTTATTAGTTTCTTTAATAAAACTAAGTTAATTAAGCAGATAACAGGCTCTTTAAATGTCCGTAAAAATAAAGCTACTAAAGTACGATTATTAATTCCAGTCAGTAAAATGACATTTGTACATTCATGAAATGTACTAAATTTCATTGTATCAGTGACAGTTGCACTTGTCAATTTACTGACTGGAATTAATAATCGAATTTTAATTTCTAATTTACGAAAAAATGGCGACAATCTCCCCAGTAACTGTCATCATTATATTCTGTTAGAAAATCTTGTTTCAACAGAAGTTCCAACTATAATAACGAACGGTTATATTTGGAATCTCTTTGATTCCAATATACTAAAGTGCTAACACACAAATAACGATTTTTCTCATCAATTCCCACGCATTTTAAATTGAAAAAAAAATCTTCATTACAAAGTTACGTCAACCATTTAACTGTCAAATTAACACTTTTAAGAACAACTGTACTTTCAAGTTTCAAACAAAGGGTTTATCTCAGATAGTGAGTCTTTAGCTTAAGCCGCCTTCAAAGCTTTTGGTAAACATGACACGCGTTTAGAAATTTACGTTAAAAAGCAGGTTTTTGAACCATAGAGTCTGTTGAGAATAAATAGAAGAATGGAATATTCTCGACATATTTAAACTTTTTTTGAATATGGAATGGAAAGTTTTTTTTTTTGTAATGGTTATGGAAAACATTGTCAGAGCTAAGATGTTGAATTTGTAAGTATGAAATACAGATAATTAAGTTAGATAACCAATAACCAAGGCTCTAGGTTGTGATATTTGGCCTGAAATCATCAAGTAATCAGCAAGTGTCATATTTACTTTTTCCCACGTTTTTATAAACTCACTTTTCTTGTTTGTCGTTCCGGTTGTTTGATAGTTTCTTTCCCGGAGGTCTTAAAAAAAAACCTTATTAGTCATTCATAATACTAGTTTCAATTTGAAATAGTGTTCTTAAAAAATCAAAATGGCTCCATTTTTCAATTCGCGCGTAAAAACCAGTTGTTTCATCACAGATAAAATTTAAAAGGTCAAAACTTAAGATTCCAAAGCGTAAGAGACAATAATCGCAGCTTTTTTCGCGGTGACGTCATTTCCTATTACATCATAGACAAAGGATGTATCTATTTAAAATGGCGACGCGTTTTGAATTTAGAAGCGAGTGAGAGTAACGGTCTTCTTATGGGAAAAATAACGTAATAATAGCTAGACATTGTGGAGGTCAGATAGGCAGTCGCTCCATGTAAAATACTGATATTCAGCTGCATCTGGTTCGACTGGAAGCTGACCACAATATAGTTGTGAAAAGACAGGCAGATGATGATGAGAAACTTTCTATTGAGACATTAATTTACAGGAAAACTGAAGTTTCAGTTATTTCTCAAATGCTAATAAATTAAATAGTAATATTCCACAAGTATCACACAACGTCATCTAGTCCCAAGCTAAGCAGAGCTTGTGTTATGGGCACTAGACAACTGATAAACATACTTACAAGGGCGGATCCAGCTTTTACATCAGGGGGGGGTCACCATGACGCAGACAGCATGTCTCTGTAGCTAGCACAGTAGCTAGCTATACTTTTTTTTATCGTGGTAAAATCATCAAATGAGTCCTCCCACCCCGGGCAGGGCGGGAGGGACTTTCAGACTTGTACTGACTAAAATCCACGGTGTCCTTCAATAGCCCTTTAAGTTCCGGGGTCACGGTGATGGTATGAGACCCGCGACACCGGCAGGCTTTAGCCCTCTGAGAGGGGGCCTCGTCATTATGATGACGCTCTTAGAGGCGCGCGTGGAACACGACGCGCCGTCGACCCGGGCATGGTCCATGGTCGGACGGCGAGTTGCCCATTACCTCCTTGCCACCCGCATGCCCTTGCCTACGGTGGCCAGACACCGTCTGCCGACGTCCATCGCCGTGGGCGCCTACCACTGCAGCTGGGGTAGATGCAGAACGCTGTCCTTTCCCTCACACAGCCCGTCTCCTCCTTCGCGAGCATGACTGCTTGGCAGAAAGAGGCGACCGCTTCACATTCCCTCCCCACAGCATGGCTACGACCAATGCCGGGCACAAGACGTCTCCGCCTATCGGCGTCGTGAGGACACGGCGGCGGTGCTCTGCCCAAGCGGGGCAGTCCTACACAATATGCTCCACCGTTTCCTCAGGCGATCCTCGCAGTGGTGACACCCAGGCGTTTCTTCCTTCCCCATCCGACACAGGTACCTCCCGAAACTTTCGTGTCCGGTGAGGACCTACGTCATGCGCTAGGTCAGGACGTCGCTCGTGACGCCTGTTTAGCCACTGCTCAAAGCGGGGTCTTACCGCCGCGATTGCGACGTGCCCGAGATATAGATATACTTAATATTTTATAGAAACGCAAAAATGTGTTTGTCAATTTTCACGTTGAAACCGCTAAAGGAATAAGATTTCATGGGATCGATTGCATTGGTCCTCCATTGCATCGAAGTTACCTGGTCGCGGACGGAGTTACCGGAAAATCTAGTAAATAACACTTTTTTTAAACAATAGTAACTTGTTATGCAAGGCTGCAAAGCTGTTTTTGGCGCGGGGAGGTACTTGAATTAAAAACTAAGGTAGGGAAGGCCTCTTCGCTCGCGGTTTAAAATATAGAGTCCTGAGCGTAGCGAAGTTTTCAAAGGTACCAGGGGCCAACGATGATAAAATTATTTTGCGTCTCGTACCTTTGAAAACTTCGCTACGATCGCTCAGGATTCTATATTTGAACCACTCACAATTGCAGAAGCCACCTATGACCCAGCTTGCCGCCCAGGGGGGGGTCATGACCCCCATGACCCCCCCCCTGGATCCGCCCTTGCATACTTATACATTCTAAATACATACATATTATAGATAAATTACACCCAGACACAGAACAAATGATCATGCTCATCACACAAACATTTGTCCTGGGTGGGAATCGAACCCACGACCCCCGGCATAGTAGTCAGGATCACTAACCACTAGACCAACAGGCCAGTCAAATTAAATGAAGTTACCAAAAGTACAGCTATACTGAATTTTTTGACACTAAAACTCTAAAAGGCAAGTCAAGTCCATATTTCTCCATCTGTTAGCATAACTTTGGTTGGACAAGCACATTATTGTGAAATTACTAAACTACCGTAGCTTTCTATTGACAAAGTACAAGTCCCGTTGGCAAAGACGTCATTGAACTTGACTTTAGCAATTGCCCATTACACATTAGGGCTTCACCATACAGAAGAAAATTTTAAAAAAAATGTCAAAGTTACAGCAACTGTCATTTTGTTTTTTTTTTTTGCCAGTAACTTGCTTATTTAATTACCTTAAGATTTGACGACTTATTTTTAAAACGAAGAACTTATTTCCTTTTTTTTCTTTTAACTGTCCAATTTGACACATTTCTTTTGGCGCCATAAAAAAATAAAATGACAGACGTCATAATACATCATCTTTTACATTATGGTACCAAAAGAAATTAATTGACATAAGATTTAAAAGCAGAATTTTGTAAAACGGAGGCTATAATTTTCTTATTTTTCAATACATCCGCCAATCCCTCGCCAAGTGCTAAGAATCATCTAAATTACTTTTATTGCAACATCGCACAGGACGTGAATGTGTGTCAGTCTCATTGAGACAATAGTGTCTATGGTCTAATAGAGTAATTACCGCTTCCATTGTAGCAGAGAAAACTGAGATGTCAAAGACAATGAGCGTTGACAGATGCAATGTACGACTTCCTTGTCTTGTTTATTGGTATTTTGCATTTTGAATTGCGCTTATACTCGTATTGATACAGACTTTGTATTTTTTAAGTTAATATAATAGATGACACAGTATTTTTTTTTTCACTAAATATCCTTTGATTTCCAGACGTCTTTTTTTTATTTCAATTGATTGTTATCTAAAAAAAGTTTTATGACGAAATAATATTGAAAATCTAATAAAAAAAGTCTGAATACATTTCAATCGCAGAAAACGTTACTTATTTTTTTATAAGAATAAGCTAGAAATCGTAAAATAACTTCTATTTCTTTCAACGAACAAAATAATTTAGTCGGTGTAGTATTAATAAACCCTTGAATTGATTAAACATAACTCCACTTTTTTCTCTGCATATGGTTTCAACGATTCTTTTAACGTTATAACGGCACGTCACGGTGTGCGCTTACGCTTACATACGATAGAAAACGTTATTATACGTTACGTTTTTTTTTAGTTGTTGAAGGAAACGATAGTTTACATAGATTATAGAAGTTAAGGGGGTGGAAAATTGAGATTTTTTGATGTACTTGAACGCTGTAAAGCAGTTAAAATTAGCTAGAAAAAAACGTATTTTTGGTTAGCAAAAAGTTTGCATATTATATTGTAGTAAAGTAAGTCGTTTTCAGTGTTTTGCTGTAAAAAAGTACTCTTAAGTATAAAATATTTAAAAAAAAACGTGTTTTAGAAAGCAATTTCTTTTTTTTTTGTCTATTTTTAACCGACTTCTAAAAAGGAGGTTACTCAGTTCGACCGTATTTGTTTTTTATTTTTGTTCGCGGATAACTTTGTCGTTTATGAACCGATTTTATTATGATAATAACTTTATTTGCTAGCTTTTATGATGAGTTATTTAATCAAGTTTTTGTTACCCATTTCACAGATAACTTTTTGTTTTTGGAAAACGTTCAAAATCTGCAATTAAAAATTAATTGGCCATTGTAAAATTAAGTCAAAATCAAGATGGAACCTTTCTTCATCTAGAAAACATCAGAAAAGCTAATAATTTCTTCAAGATCACCACAAGATTATCCAAGAAATCAATCACGTTAATCTAAAAAGTACTAGGATGACATAAAGTGTAAGGACGTGGAATGTAAGATTAGCGTGTGAGCGGGACGGAAGCGCGCGTTAGAAAGGGTTAGAGAATAACGGTTGAATGAAGCGATGATGGTTTTGTTTTTTTTTTTTCTATCACGGAGGTGATTTTTTTAAGCTGTGGTCTTTTGAACAAGTTGTTGTTTTTTTTTCTTTTTATTACGTACAAGGGTTAGGGAAGCATTTTATACGTGTGGTCAGATTTTTCTAAAGTTACGTTGAGAAACATTAGAAGAGAATTACTCGAGATTAGAAGCTTTATTTTAAAAGCAATGACCAAGAAATTTAAACAGATTTTTTACGTCGTAAAATCATCAAATGAGTCCTCGGAACTCAGGGTATGGCAGGAGGGACTGTCAGACTTGTACTGACTAAAATCTACGGTGTCCTTCAGTAGCTCTACGTTCCCGGGCCAAGGCTACTCGTTAGTCCTACGAAACTTAAATAATCAGCCCCGACAGATAAAAAAACGCGATGGATCTTTTTTTTTATTATTTTTATATTAAACTTTTATCATAGACAATAAAATGCCTTTTACTTTTATTTTTCCATACCTTAAGCTGAAAACACACTGTCTACACTTTTACCAAAACATCACACACACAGTATCAAAAACATCGTCAAAAACTAAATAAAAGAACACCAAACTATGAATAGCTAGCTTGATTATAGAAGCCCCTTACCCTAGTCCACACTGAGGGGTAACGCATCTGGTAAGGTCGATAACCTTAGAGGGTGGATATCGATCGACATGTGGCAACACTAGGAAGTGTGTTCTAGTCTTATAGTGAACTTTTATGACAGAACAGAAAAAAATATGGAAACTGTCATTTTATGTGTGAAAATTGTTTAGTGCCGCATAGGTCGATCTTCCGGGTTAAGCTACGCTTTCGTTTGCCGAGGTTTGTTTGTGGATGGGTGACTATCTGTCATAGCGAGTTTCCTCTGTGTCTCGGAAAGCACGTAAAGCCGTTGGTCCCGGCTGTCATTTTTGTAGATCTTTGACAGTCGTTACTATTTATAAAGTACTAATATTTAAAAAAAAAATATTAACTACATTTTTGAGGCAAGAATCTTCTTTTTCAAATTATGAAGTCAAGTATTATACTTATATTGGCGGTTTTCAAGCAGCCATTACTCAGTAAAAAGTCGTAATTACATCATTTATTATTGTATTGAAACCTTACAAGTAAAATACCAATTCATTAAGTAGAATTACGTGATTTTAAAAACCTTTGTATTCATTGTTATTGTCAATACACAAAAGAACCTTTTTACGCTGCCAAAGGCTTTCATTTTTTGGCGGGACCGCGAGGGTAAACGTCAAAATTACTTTTTTTTCGCACTGCTCCCAGCGGCAAAGGAAAATACCAAATGCTAAATTGTGCCAACCTTTGTCTTACCAGAGACAATTTTTTTTTTGGGTTCATTAAACTAATGATAAAATGATGCTATTTTGTTGACAATATTTTATTGTATCGCAATAGGAAGGGACAGTGACAAAATAAAAATAGTTTTTGCACAATAAATTTTGGTTTATCAAGCAAAACAATGTGTTTCGAGGGTCGCGGGGTACACTAAGGGGTGTGATAACACCTGCCCAATTCATAGGGGATTGCGAAAATAGTTCAATCGAAAAGTAACTGTAGTTTAAGGACATAAGAGTTTATTTTTGTATGTGGTTTGGGTTCCATTGTGGCAAGATATCGATTTTAGCTAATTCTGCAGCTTTGGCTTGTATTTTTATCGTCCAGCAGTTTTATTTGAAGAGAATATTTGATACGAAGGATGATTTTGTCTGTAGAGGATTATCAACATCAAGTTATGCAAAACCAGTATTAGCTCACCATTTATTGTGTGTAAAAATCGTAGGAAGCGAGACCAAGACAAACTGGTTTTTTATAGTTTGATGTGTAGCCGTGTGTACCTAATGTTAAGTTTCCTATTTCAAGGCGAATATAGATAAAGGATTGAACTAATAATTTTAGTGTTTATTTTATGAGTCATAGGTAATTCTTGTTTTTTTCTTCTATCTGTGGAGATACTAATTTGATGATTGAAAATAGTTATTAAATAAATTATGACTGACATACAAGCGTCTTAAAAGGACAACGTGGCCCTGGAACGCTGGGGGATCTGATAGAACGAGACTTTTAGACAGTCCAAGAAGGGTCGTTTGATGACTTTGCCACACCAAAAAAAAAAAGAATGTCTGTGACTCAACTATTAATGCCATAGTGGCCTAAAAACACAGGCATAATAGAGGTCAATCGCTCTAAAACTGTATGGAATTGATCTTCTTGAACTGCGACCATTATTTATTTCACAACGCCATATTTAAAATTATGTCAGTTTGGGTGCGTCTGCGTAGGAGTGCATATTGTAACGAGTTAGTAGAACAAGGATTTTTTTTTCATAGTAGAATGATCTAATGAGTCCTCCCACTCAGTACAGAACAGGACGGGATGGACACTCAGACTTATACTGACTAAAATCTACGGTGATCCTAAAATAGCCCTGTACGTTTCGGGGTCACGGTATTCGTTAATCCCGCGATCCCGGCAGGCTTTGGCCCTCTAAGGGAGGCCAGTCCCGTCGCGGGGAACTCGACGTGCCGTTGACCCGGGCATGGTCCATGGTCGGACAGCGAGGCGTATAGTATGTACCTACCTAGCACGATTTTTTCGCAGTACTTACTAGAGTTAACCAAATTCTAGTGGATCCAAAAAAACTAAAAAAACCGGAGTAGTATAATTACGAATAAAATTACTATTTCTAAGCCAAAAAGAAAAAAACTATCATCACCTAATCTTAATTTTTCGTCAAAATCGTTACCGTCCGCCATGTAAAGTACTAGGCGAGCATAAACACGAAACAGTTGTGAACTTATCAGGCTTTCTTCGACTGTTGATATTTCACGGTCTAACGGGTCACAAGGGGTGATGTCCCTGCATTTAGTAGGGCTCCTAGCATATGGCGGGGCTGTTAAAATTGTTAGAGTTCATTAAAATAAATTATGATAAAACAAGTAGGTTTCTTCGTTTAAAAACGTGTAATTTCCGAACTGTTTCGTCTAAGATGAACATTTCTAAACTTAAGTCTTTCTTTAGTTCCGAGTTCAGCCGACAGAGGCGCTGTAATAGACAGTCTAGAAAAAAAAAAGATAATTTTCCTTCGATCCTAACATTGAACGCATTCCTTTTTCAAATCATCTATCCGCCAATAATTTCAGCAAATCAATATTAAATAAACCACAGCGAATGAAACATTACTTTCTCATCTATTTCTTTTTTAAAACAAGACCATAGACTCGTAGAGTAATTTCCTCAACGTCCGAAGGATACCATTACTGGTCACTTTTTTTTTTCAAAGCCATAGAGTATCTTTTTTTTTTAAAGATATCCTTGGAAGGCAGAGGTATAAAAAGTGGTTCGGTCGTAATGGCCTCTTCGGTTTGTCTGTACGTGTTTATAAGTGTAGATACTAGAATTTGAACGTGGCTTTGCCCACTTCTATTTTTATTTCCATTGTATTTCTAAGGAATTTGATCTAAAACGATGAAGTATGAATCTTAATTAATAGAAAACTCACAATAAACTTTTACTATTAACGCTGATTCGAAATTTAAACAATCATTTTCATAATGATGACAAAATTTATATCTACTCTATGATTTGATAACTCCTAGTCGTCCAAAATGACCAAAATAACTCCCAAAATGACTTCTAAAGGGTAAAAAAAGCAAAGAAAATAAATAAGTGAACATAACCCCTCTTCATACACGTCTTATCTCTTAAATCTTTAACGGATAACTTCAAGTTTCAAACTGCTTCTGAGAGCAAGACCTTCTTAAAGATTTGTTTATTTTAGACAAATATAAAGAGAAATGAGACTTACCAGACTTGTACTTTTAAAACTTGTGTTGTATTTATGCGCAATTTTGGAACGGCTGCACCAAAATAGATAATTCTTTTTTTGTTATGTTGTTTATTGTTATTTGACAGCTCTGTGGCGTGCTGTAGGCGCGCGCACTCATCCTGGATGGGACACAGTGGTGATGCGTGGTGTCGTCTCTATACGTAGTAATAATAGCTCAATGGTTCAACCAAGGTCAATTTCAGGAAGTGGTCCTGTCCATTACATCCTTGGCTTATGAATTATTATCGTAAAACCGGTACCTATAATCTTTCAAGAAAACCTCGAAAAGACCTTGACGATATCCGGTAGTCTGGAAAGACGATTTTGCTATCAAGAACGTAAAACGTTGAAGGAAAACATCGTGAGGAAACCGACATGTCCTAGAAACTAAATATTCGAAGACCTGTGACATCTACCAACCCGCATTGGGCCCGTGAAATGGACTGCAGTCCACTCCCTCTCAAAGAGAGAAAGTTTTTATCCAGTAGGAACATTATAGGCTATCATTGACCTATTACTACTACGCGTCACCACGCATCACCACTGTGTCCCAGCCAGGATGCGTGCGCGCGCCTAGAGCACACCACAGAACTGTCAAACAACTGAATGAATTTGTGCGCGTTGTCTCATCCTGGATGGGACACAGTGGTGATACGTGGTGTCGTCTCTATACGTAGTAATAATAGCTCAATGTAGGCAATGCTTTTTTTTCAATTATGATAGGCTAGCTTTTAACCACTAGCTCGCCTGATGCTAAGCGATGATGTGGTCGACGGTGAAGCACGCTTGACTAGAAGTAACATATTCACTCTTGACTTGAAGACCACAAGGTTATAGCTATCAGGAAACAGACTTATGGTATTATCTGCTGAATTTAGCTGCATACTAGTATTTAACATTGGACCAAATGCCTTGCTACAATCACAGATATGAGATTGGGTCACCAGAGAAAAAATGAAGTAGGGAAGTTACCAAGATGCTTACGCGTTCATAATATTCTTGAGTTCCCGTCCCACTCAAAAGGTACTTGTACTCCCACGCACGCGTTTACCCAGAATTTTGAACAGACCACTATGTGGCTCTTATATCCCCAGTCTTATATCCACAGTTGAGCATATCTTCACCCATAGAGTACTTTTTTCTATCCATATAATTCTTCAAACAGTCCATGCCTCGTTTCTTTGGGCATCCTGCCAACCGAATTTGGACCCCACAAAATCTCTTAGGACTCTGTATAAAAAGGATTTGTGAATGTGCGCGTGGGTAGAAAACAAAATGTTAAGATTATGTTAGAGATATGCCACACGAGGGCTGCGTCGGCGCTGTGACAACACAGCTATCTTCAACGTCGCAACGTTGGTGACGAAGAACGTCTAAGTGCCGGAGCAAAAGGAGCGTTGCGACGCCGCATCGCATAGATTTAACCTCACAAATGTTTGTCACGTGTGCCTGCCAGTAGAGCGAAATTTTTGCGGTGCGGTGCTCCGGCACTGTCTTTGATATGCTATTATTAAATACTGCATTGCCGCTTCGTCTTCTCAACAGGGCTAATTTCCACACCCCGTCTCTCTTATACCCTGGTGCGTTAGATCCCAGTCCGTCATTTTAAGGCATCGTGTGGCATATCGTTCAGAAATTTTATATGAAGAACATCGGAGCATCACCGCTTACTCGACGCATCGCAGACAACCTGTGTGTGTGGCACCGCTCTTAGATAAGTTTTTTCTTTAGAATAATGTCCGTTACGCACGTATACGAAGTCACGATCCATCTTCACGCTATTCCTGCACGGAGGTCGGCAATTTAGTAGTATTATTAGGTTCTATTCCTATGTAGTAGTTATTTTGCTGTCTTAGAAGAAATGGCGGATGTTTGGTGCGTGCGTGAGTACCTATTTTAAGTGGAGATAAGTGTTTGTTTTTCATTTTTTTGTTAGACTAGTTTTAAGAGCAGTTAGAAAACTGTAGCATGGATAGATTTGTGACGTGCTAGTCTTCGTTTATAAAAAAAATAGAGGTTAGACGTCTTAGCAAGGTACTAGGAATTTGGAAGGAGGCATTTTTAGGAGGAGAATCAATTTGCAACATGAAATGTTCGTAAATCTAACTAATTACAAAAATAGATTGGTGTTTGTTACTCAACTCCGATAGAACGGCTTAACGAATCACGATTACTGGGTCTGAGATTAGGTAATACTCTTGAAAAACACATAGGATACCGTTTATCTCCGTATTAGGCTTTCCATGGGATGATTTTCAGTAAACACGCGGGCGAAACCGATGGCAAAAGCTAAGTAATTTCACATTATCACATATTGTCAAGAATATAGCATTTACTAAAACTTATCTTACAAAAACTACATTTAAGAAATCATTTCGGGAACACCACGTCTAATTTCCCCCCTTATTTTGAAAAAAGAACGTCTATTTTCGTCTTGACCAGTCACTAGGTCAGTCAGCCAGTAAGTTCAAGTAAAACGTAAGTACCAAAAAGAATTGTTGTTTTTTTTTTATTTATAGGTTGCACCAAAAATGGAAGCGTAACAATAGAAGGAAGTAGCGAGCGGATGTTGCGGTTGAGATGCGACGAAAATAAAAGTTTACAATGAAAGTGAGATGGGTTTACGGTTTTTACCGTTTGTAGATAGAGAGTAAGGACGATTTGAAAATGGAAGAGTAATTTTACGAAACAAAAACAAACGATTATTTAAGGAAAAAAAAATACGGTATTCATTATTAGAAAATGCTATGTTCTTTATTCAAATACGTCTTTACGAATCAGATGCATTTCTTTTTTTAAAATTTAAATTATTATCATACTTGTGTAAGTGCTAAGAGGTGCATGACCTCATAAAAAAAGACAAGTAAGTTGTTGTAACGAATCTTTCTAGCTTCGAATTCCCGATGCACCGACATGCAGTAGAATGTCGATAGTCCAGTCCCAAAACTAGTTTCGAATTAGAAATTCACCGGCCTATCTCTTCTATAAAAACCGGTTCTCAAAAAATCTATGAAGCCTCTCGTGTGAGGGCACTAAAATTATACGGTTTTTTTTTTTATTAAGAGGTGGGATACGGGCACATTGTTGTCTGGCCATAGACAACCGCAGCCGTAAAAATATCTTTGTCTATGATGTTTTGTTTATGTTTTTTTTTTTGTTGTGTTGGTAAGGGATGTCATTGTTTTTAATCCTTTTAATATTGGAGCAGCTAAAATAATAACAGCTATTGTTTTAATGATGATTTACAACTAGAAATGCAGTAAGTACTTTTAATGCTCCAAATTACTATAAAACACAGATTAAAACGATTTATTTTGGTAAGTTTTTTATCAAAGTGACCTACTTATCTGTAGCGGTCTTCTACTTGTTAATTTAAGTGAATTGTTATTAAATGTCGTTTCATTCATAAATTCTGAGTAGCCTATCATGTTTTGCATTAATGCAATTACTGATATTATGTCAGTATACTAAATACCTACAGAAATAAGATTAATTCCAGTTTTTTTTTTAAACATTCAAATTAATGCATGAATACTTTTTTGTAGGAAATTCAATTCTGTGTGTTGATATTAATGTTCACATTACAATAAAGTGATTTTATTTACTTACGTGTTAATTTAGATATCGCCTAAAGTTTGTGAGACGTAGGTAAACTCCTTGCCTTTAGTCTAAAGTCTAAAAAAATCGAACCTTTTCTTATTTCAAACTTAAAAATTGTCTATTCCCCCTAAAGTTCCGATTTTGAATTCAAGATACCATCGTAACAACAAAGTTAACATTCACCCCTTTCCGGCAACATTTTACGATTTCCGCAGGCCTAATAATCAAGTTATTCTTACCTGGGATAGATCAGTAGTTCACTAGGCCGTAATAAATCAGATTATAAACATTCTGCATAAATAGAGCACAGGAAACGGCGCAAAGATATGCAGCAGCAACCAATAAAGTGATTCAATCTTCAATGGCGAACGATCGTTGACATTCGACGCGTTTCCCGCCAATCTTTATATCGTCATCCCTTTCTTACTCTCACAACTTAGTAAGAGCGAACGAGATGGCTATACAAACATGAGTTATCGGTTATTGCTAACATCCTATTTGCAGATAAAAAAATATGTAATTCGAATGTTTTTTTTTAAATAGCAATGGAAATAAGATGTTCGGTTTTTTCGGTCGGTAATCGAAACGAGAATATCAGCTCAACACGTATATTTTTTTAGGCAAAGGTCAAAAAATTTAAGGCTGAATCGAGAAAACCTAAAATTCTAGATTTAAATCAATCAGAAAATTCTTGGTTCATTTATTATGCATGTTAATTCTAGTCACCAGCTGACGGTTAGCAACGGTAATTTCAAAATGTAAATCCGAAGATTACGAGCTACAATGCTAAGTAATCGGATATTACGTCAGGAATAACGAACATAAAGGCTTCTTGAATGTCAAGTGAGAAAACTTGATGTTGTCTATGTACAGTTGACTGAATCTGTTGTAGCATTTTGGTAGCGAGCTAAAACGGAGATTCAATAGAATGAAAGGTCAATTTAGACTGGTTTTGTTGTCATTGACGTGTGTCTTACTGTACTTTTTTGAAGTTTATTTTTTATTACACCTGTAATTTAGACTTAAAGATAAAATCTTACTTTTTTGCGACATTTTTTCTGTAAAAAATAGACATAACATAATAAAAACAAAAATATCAATTTACTTTTTAACTTTTTCGCAAAATCGTTCTAAAATCCAAAGTTACAAATTCCAATAGAAATTAAAATTTCCCTTTCAATATCCACTTTCGCGCTATCCTACAAACCATAGAGTCGTGGCTTCAAAAGAGGTCGTTCACCTAGTCTATGCTTCAAGGCTACTGCCAAAACGGATGATGTCATTATTTCAAGTTTTTTTGCTTATTATTATTATTATGTCGAACATGTGTAGCTAAGTAGGAAGGCATGTAAACCTTTGATAAGCTTAAACATAGTAAATAAGGCATAGGTAGATATTTTAAGCAAATAACTATTTATTTAAACATCGTTGTAAGCGTTGATATCTGTGCCAAACGAGGAAATTTGCGTGAAACGTGGTCCATTAATGACCATTGTGTAGATACTGGACCTATTCTTTTTTTTTTTAAAATTTGACTAGACTTGACACTGGAAAAATCGTGTAGAAAGAAAAGCAACAGTGCATGTAAAACGTTTTTATATGATTTGATGTAAAAATAAGGTTGAATTACATAATAAAGAACGTTATTTACTACATTATTATATACATTTCTTTTTATAGGTACCTAATAATATGACAATAACAGGATTAACCTAAACAAATCCTTTTAAGGAGACAAATTGAGCTATATTTGCAATGTAAGCAGTGATTTGAACTAGGCATCTCACGATTCACAGTCGATCTTTCGATCACTGTAGGTAGGTATCTACCTTTTTTTTATCGTGGTAAAATCATGCAATGAGGCCTCTCACCCCGGGCAGGGCGGGAGGGACTGTCAGACTTGTACCTACCTACTGACTAAAATCCACGGTGTCCTTCAATAGCCCTTTATGTTCCGGGGTCACGGTGATGGTATAAGACCCGCGACCCCGACCACTGTACCTACCTACAGAGGTATTTATTTACCGTCCTAACTTGGTTAACCTGTTGGCAACGTATCAGCGTCTTTGGTAACGACTTCTGAAGTACACACGTCTCCACATCAATCTATACAAAACCAGTATTAGCTGACCGTTCATTGTGTGTAAAAATCGTACAAAGCAAGACCAAGACAAACTGGTTTTGTTTAGCTTGATGTGTAGCCGTGTGTACCTGTTCCCCGCTACTTTTTTCCTATCGGTCGTGGCGTGATGATATATAGCCTATATCCTTCTTCGATAAATGGACTATCCAACACAAAAGGTAGGTTACCTACCTACGTAGGTATATAAATTATGACGGCACCCTCCCATAGAGGGCCACAACCTGCCGGGGTCGCGGAACTGTCTCAACAGGTAACCCTGGACCGTAAAGTCACGGTAGTACAAGTCTGACAGTCCCTAGAGTGTGGGAGGACTCATTATTTTGATGATTTTATCACGATAAAAAAGAGCAGGTAGGTATAACGTTTATATGATCCGAATTAATCTGTTCAGCTGTTTTAGCGTGAGAAACTAAAAAGATAATAATTAATATATAATTAGTACACACGACTACACATCAAGCTATACAAAACCAGTTTGTCTTGGTCTCGCTTCCTATATTTTTTATACACAATGAACGGTCAGCTAATACTGGTTTTGCGTAGCTTAATGTGTAGCCGTGTGTACACTTGAAGACTAGACTTATGAAAGCTACAAAACGCGCCGTTGAGAACTCCTTCCTGCCCAAAGACCCCGTAAAATGAACCGTCGTTGAGACCATCCCCATCGTGGTTATTTTAGTAAACTATAGAAAACAAGGAGCCCTGCTAAGCGGGGCTCCGTCGATAGTTCTCAATATTGACTTTAACTCCTTCTTACATCGTTTTAACTACGAAAAGCTGTTAATTTTGCAATATAGATAAGTCAGGGTTTACAATATTTATTATTGTAACTCATCATTTCCGTTTTTCTGCTTAATAAGTTCAAGATAAAACCAAAGATAATATATAAAGTGTAATTATTAGGAATAGTCAAAACATTATAGACCATAGTCACTTTAGTGCTAAAAACGGTTTCGTGAGTTATCCCATCTTGTATTTAGGTTATGTAGAGCTTTGAGCGCCATAGATAAGTCATAGTTTTTTTCTAGCCAGCCATTATAAAGTAAACTTTCGATATTTAAAACAGGAAGCTACCAAGGGTAGATATTTGACAAAAACAAAGACGTTTTGTCGTGTTATATTCGTTAGAGCACAAAATAAGTCATTGTTGTTATTGCATTGACAAAATCAGCCGTCGGTATCGTAAACATACTAGGTAATTATGACTTAAAAACGAATGTTTTGATGATGTCGTTATTGCTGATACAGCGAGATGTGGGTCACAATCCAGCTCTATCAACAAGTTACGAAAAAAAAAAACAATAGTTACATACCCAGAACACTGGCAATTCACCTCACACCGTTTACTGCTGCCTCCCCACATTTTGATCACAAAATATAAACAGCACAGATTCACAAATAGTACATAATTCAATCAGTCTTTGTATTAAAGTTTTTATCACAGTATTTTTTGGGACCACAACAGTTCCTGTGTCCGCTCGCGTCAAGCGCCAAGCGACGACTGCCGACTGGCTGGTGTTGACTGAATGGCGCAACGGGAGAGTTCCCGCGGGCGCGCGAAACGGCCGTTGGTGATACCAGACTCTATGTTTTTTATGGTAGGGTTCCGGGATTTCTACTTTTATGGTAAATTTTTAATTTGGAATTCGGGGCCTGATTTTGGGAAACATTGTTGTAAATGTGTAAATTAAATACGGATTTATTCCAGATTTGTAAAAATGACTTTTTAATTTTATTTTAAAAGTACCTATAGTTTAAAACCTTCCTAAATTATAAAAACCACATCAAAAACGTATAAAAATGGTCAAAATCTGTCAAAAACTTAGTTTGGTATTTATAATTTACGTTAAAATTTTAATTATTCCTGCATAAAATACACGCTATTGTTGAATTATGGCGTGTTATATTTTTCGTTTGTTTTGCTAACAACAAACAATTACTAGGCACGATAGATCTGTCACAGATTAACCTAAAACATCGTGGACGTGGTCATTATTTAGACGACTTTCTTTGACTGATACTGATGAATATTGATTTATTTATCTAAACTTATTCTATTATTACAGCGTTTACCCTAATGTGACAGATAAGACCTAAAATTCAACTTAATCTAACCTAAACTATGACTTAATGAAAACACAACTGTGTTAAAATTAAGTAGACCAAGTAAAAAAAGTATTTTCATACTGATGGCTCGATCAATTTCTCGCTTTGTATGAAAAACCAATTTTTTTTTGCGAATTTCCAAAAGTCTTAGAACAAACATTGTTCAGTAACATGGGCTTAGTTACCCCACGAGCGGTTTTGCGCTTTTAACGTTACGCCTTGTATATTAGTGGTTACCAAAAGAAAACAAAATAACTAAAAAATAATAATAGCTAACTAAAAAATCATCATAGATAGTCTGAAAGATCGTCCTAATCGATTTAATTTTCTTTTTTTTTAGGGCTTTGAGACTTGACCGAATTAGTTTTTGTACGTGTAGCAACATTTTGCTAGGTGCTTGTAATATTGAGTATCTAATTGTAATTTCCTTATGTTTATTATATAACTCGCTCTGTCCTAATCTTACGTTCTGTTAGATACATTAAAAAGTACTGATTTGAATAACAGTCGAAATTTAGAAAAAAAGCCCTGTTATCGGCCATAACCTAAAATCAGCTGTTATTTTTAAACAAAAATGGTACAATTTTAATTTTTCTATGTTGGCAACTGGAACGACCAACCCGTCTGAGTACATACGTCCTAACTAGATCGAGGATATTAACATAATTTATTTCAATTTCAACCTTATGTTGTAACGAGTAGAGCATACTTCACATCGGCCTTAACCTTGAATGGAATGCCATACAAAAATCATATGGGAAACGAATCCAGTTCTCAACACATACAAGATATAGCCTACATTCTAAAATAGACTTTAAACTCTAGCAGTAAAGTATAAAACCAATTGATTTAAAATGGGAATCCAGTATCTCACACTAACACATTGATAAAATTCAAAGTAAGAATCATATGATCGCATTCTGGAATGAACAAACAAAATTAAACTTTCTTTCTCAGAGCATTAGGTTCAATATTAATTGAGTTTTGCATTATAACCTTACTTAAAAGCGCGCCAAGTTGTTTTTGCAGTTGAAACATTAGGGATGTGGTAGAATTTGTATGCGATATGGGTATTTTCGACCGCAAACGTAATTTTGTGTCTCCCGTTATCCTTAAATTCTTCGGCAATCATATGGTCAAAGTTATGCTTTTAAAGTGCGACAAAAAAAGGGAGGCCGTGTGACTTCAAGCCTCAACTTCAATTCAAATATTGATTTGCAAATTAAAACAGAACATTTCGAATTCAAATCAGCTGTTTTATTTTTATTCCCACCATTTTATTTGTCAAATGTTTTTTTTTCTAGCTGTCACTTCTTGGCGTAGTTTTTTTTTTTTTGAATCGAATACGTTATGCCTGCCTACTGCCCAGCAAGTACGTAATCAGTGATGCCAACATTTCAATGTTGGTGCTTGGTGGAGTTTTTTTACCGTAACTTTGGCCGTTGGCCTATGGTCTGCTGATTCGCGCCAAAGACGAGGAAATAGTTTATGAGTGGTAACATCATCAAATGAGTCCTCCTACCCCGGGCAGGGCGTGAGGGACTGTCAGACTTGTATTGACTAAAATCCATGGTGTCCTTCAAGACAGGCCCGTTGGTCTAGTGGTTAGTGACCCTGACTGCTATGCCGGGGAACGTGGGTTCGATTCCCACCCAGGACAAATGTTTGTGTGATGAGCATGATCATTTGTTCTGTGTCTGGGTGTAATTTATCTATAATATGATATTATTTATTCTTTGTAATATGTATGTATTTAAAAATATATAAGTATGTTTATCAGTTGTCTAGTACCCATAACACAAGCTCTGCTTAGCTTGGGACTAGATGGCGTTGTGTGATAGTTGTTGAATATTATTTTATTATTATTATAATAGCCCTTTATGTTCCGGGATCGCGGTAATGAAATAAGTCCCGCGACCAGTTTATGAGTGGCAGCTAACATTCTAGTTTTCATAGAAAGGTTGGTTTTAAGTCAAAAAGATATTAAATAATAAGTACCAAAGATAGGTTTTGGACTTCCAAGGCCATGGAAAGGTCTGTAGGGGAACCAGAATATAAAAGTCTACTTACCCAGGTTTCCTTACTATGTTTGTGTGTCTTCACCGATAGCAAGTGATGTCTAAGAAAACAGGAAGTTAAGCACAGAACAAAATGAAAAGAGGTAGGCATGCTTTGGAAAAACCTACTTACCTTTTATTTTCAATTTTTTTTCTATAGTGGTTCTTGTCTGGAGTTGAATAATACACAAGTTTATGCATCACGTGCAGAAAGTAAAAAAAAAGAGTAGGTATACATGGTTTGAGGTCCATCTAAGTACCTACCTATAAAAAAAAAATATTTAAGAATAGGCTGATCCTGTGTTCTCATTGCCCAACAAAAAAAAAAAAAAAGAAAAAAGCAAACTGTCAGTGACAAGTGACATCAATATAATTGAAAGGTTAATCATTTTAAATACATAAAATAACAATAAAATCTTTATTCAAATTATAAGTTTTTGCATTACATAACGACATGCCTAATATAATATTGTTTTTAACACCCAGGCAGGCCATATGCTTTTATTACTAGCTGTTATTTTTAACCCCCGACGGAAAAAGAGGGGTGTTATAAGTTCGACGTGTCTGTCTGTCTGTCTGTCTGTCTGTCTGTCTGTCTGTGTGTCTGTCTGTCTGTCTGTCTGTCTGTCTGTGGCATCATAGAGCCCGAACGGATGAAGCGATTTCAATTTAGTTTTTTTTTGTATGAAAGGTGACTTACCTGCGAGTGTTCTTAGACATGTTTGATGAAAATCGGTTGAGCCGTTTAGAAGTTATGGGGGTGAAAGTGGGGAAAGGTAACCGAGGGTCTGCAAATATACTCGAGTTGGGTATCAAATGAAAGCGTACTGAAAGGGAATATTGATGACTTGATCGGGAGTACTCTTAGCAACAAAAAAAATATAAGTATGTACCTATAAAAAGTATAAAATAAAATAAAAATTAAAAATGTTAAAAACCCCCGACACAAAAACCAAGTTCCCTTTAAAAAGTAAAAAATAATAAAAATACGTCGCGTTGGGGGACTGCAAAAAAACAGGAGATGATGAATAATTTGGAGCAGTCCCCCAACGCGACGTATTTTTATTATTTTTTACTTTTTAAAGGGAACTTGGTTTTTGTGTCGGGGGTTTTTAAAATTTTTAATTTTTTAGATTCAAAATAAAGGACCACGTAATGACATTAGCATAACCTGTCAATGTCAAAGTTACGTCATAATTTTTAGGAATAGCTCATTGTAAGTCAACTCAACCAGTCGTTAGGTACTAGTAGGCGCGGGTATGCGGGCGGCGAGTAAAGGGCAACTCGCGGTCCGACCATGGTCCATGCCCGGGTCGACGCCGAAGGCGCGTCGGTTCACGCGCGCCTCAACGAGCGACAGCATAATGACGTGGCCCCCCCTCCTCGAGGGCCAAAGCCTGACGGGGTCGCGGGACTTATTCCATCACCGTGACCCCGGAACATAAAGGGCTATTAAAGGACACCGTGGATTTTAGTCAGTACATGCCTGATAGTCCCTCCCGCCCTGCCCGGGGTTGGAGGACTCATCCGATGATTTGACCACGATAAAAAAAAGCTAGTAGCCTAGTAGGTTTATCAGCCTATAAAACGTTTTCACTGCTGGGACACAGGCCTCCTCCTGTGAGAGGGAATGGATGCAATCCACCACGCAAGTCCAGTGCGGGTTGGTAGATGTCACATGTTTAAGAATAGTTGGATCTAGAACATGCCGGTTTCCTCACGATGTTTTCCTTCACCGTTTTGAGAGTAGTGGTGATGAAATTAATGGTTCACAAAGTAATGGTGCATACTTTTTTGATACTTGCATGCTTTAAATAAATAATTATCGTATGAAAATAACTTTAACAAGATAATAATTTATATAATGCGACACCGGCAGACTTTGGCCCTCTAGCCTGTACAGGGGAGCCCCGTCATTATGCTGACGCTCTTTGAGGCGCGCGTGGAACACAACGCTCCGTCGACTTTGCCAAAAGTCTTAGAACAAACATTGTTCAGTGACATGGGCTGAGTTACCCCACGAAAGGTTGTGCGCATTTTAGTGTTACACGTCGTATACAAGTAACTATTTACAGATGAAGATTATTAACGTTTTCGTTCAAAACGTGGTGGCTATAACTTAGACAGTTCCATTAATTTCATTATTACTTACTTTTTTCAACCTTTTAATTCAGTGAGTACCTATTGAATACCTGCCGGGGTCGCGGGACTTATTTCTTTACCGTGACCCCGGAACATAAGGGCTATTGAAGGACACCGTGGATTTTAGTCAGTACAAGTCTGACAGTCCCTCCCGCCCTGCCCGGGGTGGGAGGACTCATTTGATGAGTTTACCACGATAAAAAAAAAGAAAGTAAGTACTTACCTATTAAATGATCACCGAATTTCATATTTTAAGGTCATATGTATCTCGCCGCTGAGAAAAAACCGCGCCTTTCCGGAATCAGTCAGTTGCTCCGATTAAAACCTGAAACTTAACGAGAGGCATAACTTGGAGGCCTATATTCAGCATACATTCCATTGAATGATTTTATTCATTATTTTGACAGTTTCTTCAAGACGGATGGTGCTATAAGGAATCTGTAATTTCTTCTCGGCATAGGAGCGTGTATCCAAGTTGGCAACGTCGCAAATAGCTGTCAAATGTTTTCACATGGATGGCAATCAAGCAAGCTGGTCTTCGGCGTAAAGGCATTGAGCTATTACTACTACGTATAGAGACGACACCACGCATCGGCACCGTGTCTCATCCAGGATGAGTGCACGCGCCTAGAGCACGCCACAGAGCTGTCAAACAATTGAATGAACTTGTGCGCGCGCACTCATCCTGCATGGGACATAGTGGTGATACGTGGTGTCGTCTCTATACGTAGTAATAATAGCTCAATGATGTAAGGACACCATACATTTTAGTCAGTACAAGTCTCACAGCACCTTCTGTCTCGCCATGGGTGGGAGGACTCATTTCATGATTTTACAACGAAAAAAAAAAGCAATCACGCAAACTACAAATTAATTGGTCATTAGAAATACCTACGTTAGTAAAAAGCCTACCACAAATAAATAATAGAGCCTCCATAGAGGCATGTTATGTCATTATTACTTTTTCTCTCTACAGCATAGAGAAACAGGTACCACAACCACGACAAAAAAAAAGAACTCACTTGTAACGATCCTTTCCGATTTGAAATGCCCGTTAGAAGTTTTAGAACGAATGTTTGAATCCTGTACGCTTTCGTGGAAAAGATACGGTTGTCAAGTTTATAATAGAGAAGTTCGTTTTAAATAGCTATGTTTACAAGTTTTTGTTGTAGAAGAGGAAAAATATCAAATTGATGGCGCCTGTAATACCTATCTGATATTGTTTTGTGCCAAAATATTTAAATAGAAAACAAAAGTTCGGTAACTACTTAATCTATCGAAAACTTAACTAAGTTATCAAATGAGTGATGTAAGTTTGATAGGATAATTAAGCAAAATGTATGGGTAAGTTGAACAGTGGTGGTGTAATTTATTTCATCACCACTGCTCTCAAAACGGTGAAGGAAAACATCGAGAGGAAACCGACATGTCCTAGAACCAAACATTCGAAAATATGTGACATCTACCAACCCGTAGACCGCGTGGTGGATTATGACCCACTCCCTCTCTCAGAGAGAAGGGTTGTGTCCCAGCAGTGGGAACATTTATAGGCTGACGATGATGATGATGATGATGGGTAAGCGGTCGACGGCTTCGTTGTGTGTCACAGAATCAATTCCCGCACGGTACACACGGCTACACATCAAGCTATGTATAACCAGTATTAGCTGACCCGACATTGTGTGTAAAAAGCCTACGAAGTGAGACCAAAACAAACTGGTTTTGTATAGCTTGATGTGTAGCCGTGTGTACAAGACGCACGACCCGCAACGTCAGATGGAAACTGGAAATCTACTACACAGGCTTTGATTTAAAAAATCCAGATTTCGAGTTCACAACAAAACGTAACGTTTTTCGTGAAACCATTTTTTTATGTGTGTAAAGTACTTATTTACGTAGGAATCAAAAGAGGGGATAATATTTTTCTTCTTTTTTTTGGCTTCAATTTTCAGCTAAAATCATAAGGTAATTATTGCCCAATTTTTATATTCATCATCATCATCATCAGCCGGCAATTCGCCACAGTCGCCACTTGCATCCATCGGTTGCCGGCGACTCTCACGATGTCGTCGGTCCACCTAGTGGGAGGCCTACCTACACTGCGTCTTCCGGTCCGTGGTCGCCACTCGAGAACCTTTCTTCCCCATCGGTTGACAGTTCTACGAGCGATGTGGCCTGCCCATTGCCACTTCAACTTGCAGATTTTACAAGCTATGTCGGTGACTCTGGTTCTTCGCCGAATATCAGTGTTCCGGATTTTATCCCGCAAAGAAACTCCGAGCATAGCTCTTTCCTTTTTAACCCCCGACGGAAAAAGAGGGGTGTTATAAGTTTGACGTGTCTGTCTGTCTGTCGGTCTGTCTGTCTGTCGGTCTGTCTGTGTGTCTGTCTGTCTGTCTGTCTGTGGCATCATAGAGCCCGAACGGATGAAGCGATTTCAATTTAGTTTTTTTTGTATGAAAGGTGACTTACCTGCGAGTGTTCTTAGACGTGTTTGATGAAAATCGGTTGAGCCGTTTAGAAGTTATGGGCGTGAAAGTGGGGAAAGGTAACCGAGGGTCTGCAAATATACTCGAGTTGGGTATCAAATGAAAGCGTACTGAAAGGGAATATTGATGACTTAATCGGGAGTACTCTTAGCAACAAAAAAAATATATAAGTATGTACCTATAAAAAGTATAAAATAAAAAATAAATTAAAAATTTAAAAAACCCCCGACACAAAAACCAAGTTCCCTTTAAAAAGTAAAAATAATAAAAATACGTCGCGTTGGGGGACTGCAAATAAACAGGAGATGATGAATAATTTGGAGCAGTCCCCCAACGCGACGTATTTTTATTATTTTTACTTTTTAAAGGGAACTTGGTTTTTGTGTCGGGGGTTTTTTAAATTTTTAATTTATTTTTTATTTCTACTTGTTGTATTACATTCCATACTGATAACTAATTAATTAGATTTGAAATACACCATGCATTGGAGCTATTTCGAAATAGTTAGAAGTCGAGCCAAAATGTTAATAGTAATTCGGTCAATACTAATAAAATTTCCAAGCAGTAACAATCAAAATTCAACACACGCTTTGTTTTTACAGATTCGAAGAATAAACATACAAAATGGCTGCCGCTATCTTAACAGCTGATTGTCAGAGACAATAAAAATAGTTTTAATTTAATTACTAACCAGTGTTTAGACCTTCGAACTTGAGGCTCAAAGAGAGACTTATAATCTCATCAATAAAATAAAGACATACTAAATTCTTTTGATTTAATATTTGTCGGACTTTTGAATTTTTAAAAAATATTTATTCTAATGTATCATCATCATAAGCTTGCCGGGGGTCGCGGGACTATTTTGACTACCGTAACCCCGGAACATAAAGGGCTATTGAAGGACACCGTGGATTTTAGTCAGTACAAGTCTGACAGTCCGGGCCCCTGCCCGGACTGTCAGGAGGACTCATTTGATGATTTTACCACGATAAAAAAAAAGTCATATCATAATCATGCTGCATCACGCATGCAGGCCTTCTTAGGCCCTTATACCTTTTTCCACTTGCATCCATCAGTTGCCCGCGACTCTCACGATGTCGTCGGTCCACCTAGTGGGAGGCCTACCTACGCTGCGTTTTCCGGTCCGTGGTCGCCACTCGAGAACTTTTCTTCCCCATCGTTTGTCAGTTCTACGAGCGATGTGGCCTGCCCATTGCCACTTCAACTTGCAAATTTCAGAATCTTTAAGGATTCTGCAACGATTCACCGACGACCGGGTCATCATTGGACGATTCGCTAATGGACGTTTCATCAATAGACTCTTTCACCTTTGTATTTTTCGCCGATTCGATGATTCATTTATGCCCGGTTCATCGATAGAACCTTTCACCTAGGGACTTTTCGCCGACAGGACGATTCGTTTCATCAATAGACTCTTTCAAGAACGGACGTTTTGCCGACACGACGGTTAACCTATAACTCTTTAAACTCTTTTAAACTTATCATCTTCATCATCGAAAGGAGCAGTGGTGGCCCAGTGGTATCGGCCCTGACTTACGAGTTGTAGGTCGTGGGTTCGAACCCAGCCTGGCGCATTACTTTGTGTAATTTCTTTCGTCACCACTGCTCTCAAAACGGTGAAGGAAAACCGGCATGTCCTAGAACCATCAAATTCGAAGACATGTGACATCTGCCAACCCGCACTAGGCCCGCGTGGTGGATTATGGCCCACTCCCTCTCACAAGAGAGGAGGCCTGTGTCCCAGCCGTGGGAACGTTATAGGCTGATGATGATGATGATGATCATCGGAAAGTCCGTTGTTGTCTGAGGTTATTGATGAAACGGTTATATAATGATTTCGGGACGATTTCGGGAGGGACTGTCAGACTTGTTCTGACTAAAACCCACGGTGTTGTACAACACCCCTTTACATTTTGGGATCACGATAATTACGTGACGTTAGTCTCGCGATGGCGACCAGTTACATGACATAAACCTCAGAAATATTAAAAACATAGACACTGCCGCGGCAAAAGGACGAGTTGAGGCGCGAACTCTAGTACCAACTTACCGTTAGGTTGGCACTATGACAATGCGTGTGGCATTGTTATAATATCTAAACTTATCTTTCGATCATAGATCAGAATTTTATAGCCAATAATTTTAACGACAGTCCTTGCAAGAATTTAAACAATGTATTTTCTTTGACGGTTTGTTGTTTACACTGTTTTGTTTTAAACGCTTGTTTTGTAGTTAAGTAACTATAAATTGTATTCCCACACGTTTTGCCTAGATGAGGCTTGGCCACAACGACGACATATTACTAGACTCCTAATAACAGGCGACCGATGTCAGTCAACACATTAGACAAAAAAGTCTTATATCCGTCTCATTTCTACCACTCCTGTGAGCCGTAAACATACCTTGAGACAGAACAGACCTTGAGTTAGCCAATCACAACGCGGTACCCCGTCCCCCTCGCTTATGTAGTACCTCAGCGAGTTGACAGAGTAGTTTTTGTTCCTTAGATCGTGCATGCGGAGTCTAGTAATATATGTTGACGTCTTGAAACGGAACTAATATTTTTGTCTGCTGACAACGTTTTAAAAATCTTTGATATTTGATGTAAACAAGGACGCTTTGTTAGATTTATTATTGTGCTATAAAACTAACGTATAAAGTGATACAAAAAAACATTCAATGTTCTGATAACTAGAGTCATGCCCACCCAACGTTGTTGGCGAATGAAAATGCTAAGAGAAAAATTCTGACGCACATTTTGTAATGAAAAAGTTGCCGGATCATAATTAATAGCAAACTCATGGCATGCAAGCTCAGTCAGTGCGGATGACGAGTAATGGGTGACCCGCAGTCCGATCAAGTACCATGTTCGGGTTGAGGGCCCGTCGTGTTCCACATGCGCTTCAAAGAGCTAAGGAGAGGGCCAAAGCCTGTCGGGGTCGTGGGACTGTTTCCTCAGGTAACTGTGACTGAGAAACGAAAGGTCTATTGAAGGACACCGTGGATTTTAGTCAGTACAAGTCTGACAGTCCCACCCGCCCTGGGGGACAAAGATGATTTTACCACGTAAAAATCATATCCCTTTACAATCTACACTAAGCGCGCGAGTTGAATGCAGAGCTTAGGAATGCGGTAGTGCTGTTGACAAGGATGGCAAAGTACTACACTGCAGGCGCGTGAGGTGGGGCGTGCGGGTAGCGGGGGGCTCTTCACCTCAGACCCCGACTGCATTTAACTCGCGCGCTATCTGTATCATACTACTACTTACACTTTACAATTTACAATATATCTATAATCTTCCTGCCCTTATCCCATTTTACTTGTGGTCGTCGCAACATGTTTTTTTCTTCCATTCTCCCCTATCAGACGTCACAGTATCATTTACTATTTTTTCTTTCATGTCAATCTTTAGACAATCTATCCATCTTTTCTTTGACCTTCCTCTTCCTCCCCATCACCTCAGCTCATCACTATCTTAATTGGAATGTTCAAATCATCATCTGCCTGCCTTTTCCCAACTATATTGTGGTCTGCTTCCAGTGGAACTACAGATAGCGCGCGAGTTGAATGCAGTCGGGGTCTGAGGTGAAGAGCCCCCCGCTACCCGCACGCCCCACCTCACGCGCCTGCAGTGTAGTACTGTGCCATCCCTGTCAACAGCACTACCGCATTCCTAAGCTCTGCATTCAACTCGCGCACTTAGTGTAGATGCAGCTGAATATCAGTATTTTATATGGAATATCAGTATTTAATTCAACTGTGGTATCTCTTGTTAAGGCTGGTTGTCAGACTTTCGAGCGTCTGGTTAACAGTAACGACTGTCAAAGATCTACAAAAGGGAGCCGGGACCAACGGCTTTACATACTTTTTGAGACACGGCGGAAGATTGTTATGACTAATGATCACTTATCCATAGACCAACCTCGGTTACAACCATGGCAACGACGATATATTACTAGACTCCTAATAACAGGCGACCGATGTCTGTCAACAAATTGGGCAAAAAAGTCTTATATCCGTCTTATTTCGACCACTCCTGTGAGCCGTAAACATACCTTGACTTGAGACAGAATCTATTCTGTCTGCTTTGAACTGCATTGTGATTGGCTAACTCAAGGTCTGCCTTGAGTTAGCCAATCACAACGCAGTACCCCGTCCCCCTCGCTTACGTAGTACCTCAGCGAGTTGACAGAATAGTTTTTGTTCCTTAGATCGTGCGGAGTCTAGTAATATATCGTTGGTTGGTTACATACAACGCAACCTAGAAGATCCATAGATAAAAACAACATTGAAATGTACTTGACAAAATAATCATAGACCAAAGTAACCGCTGTATCTTTATCTAGGTTTATCCATGGTTTCAAAGTGCCGATCAGCAGGAAATGTTACCCCCATATGATTTGAGCGACCGTTGTGTTATCAATGACGTACACTGTTCTTATCAGTAACGGTTCGTCGCGATAACCTCAGGCAGGCGCCTACGGCCTCTGTGTTAGTGCAAAACTCCTTCGTAAGATTACTAGATTAAATGATTATTTTTGGGAACAATATGGGATTTTATTTGGTACAAACTCAGCACACTATAAAAGTGTGAAATGTGTGGAATGATATAAAATGGAAGAAGAAAGTGTTGCGACGACCACATGTAGAATGGGTTAGGAGCAGCACGCGTAGCATGGCGATTCTATCTCTATTCTACCAAGAAAAGACAAAGCTCTTTCTATCCCACTCGATATGTCTTTTGTCCGAGCATGGCGCGGCCTGTAGACTCGTGTTTCTATGAAGACAAGACATAGGATTTCTTTCCATAGCAACGGCGAATGACTGAACTGTGAATGAACTAAAACGTTTAGTTAACGAAAAAAACGTGTTAAATTCTCAAGTTTTCAATACAAATTAAAATGATTTATTGGAATTAGACATAATTATCCATAATTCTAGAAATATGTGCATTCATTTGTAATAAAACTAACTTTTTGCACATAAATCAAAGCGACAACAAAACGCAAAAAGTATCCAAACCATAGGCACACAGTATGAACCATGTATGAACACGAGTCTTTCCTAGCAAAATGTCAAATAAAAATAACATTCTTGATAGAAAGAGAGAAAAACAAATGTACAACATTATCTATGTGTTATAGGAGACAGATATTTATTATATGATAAATTATGAGTATGGTAATTTTAGGCAGATAATATTGGGTCTATGCTGCATGTCTATGACTCATGACCTTGCAAAATATTTTTGTGTAAAAAACTTTGGAAAGATTATCTGTCTGCATTATTTCACTGAAATTTTCTCATTTTATATTTTTTCATGGAACTCTTATTAAAAAAAAGTTTAATGCACTTTCCTTACAAGTTTATTCAGCCTTTTTTATTTTATAAAGCTTAAAAACTAAAGTGATTGAGTTGGGAGGACCTTAACTTGTTTTTAAAACAAATTTAAGTCGATAAACATCAAGAATATAATAAAAAGAAACTTGTCTAGGTCTGATTTGATGTAGACAAGTTTCTCTTGTAGAGAAGAAATGTGTCTTCCCCCAAGTGTCAAAAGTAGAGAAAATATTGTCGGCATGCTCGACGTTGTAGACTTCTTTCTATCGTAGAGAAGAAACATTTCTTTTCTACGCGACAAACATCGCCGTGCTTAGGACGATAGAAATCTTTCTTCAATCTGTCAGTTTGTCGATTCTCCCGTCGATATAACTCGTTTCTACGGTGGTCATGCTACGCGTGCAGGAAGATGACGATTTGCGTTCACCCATCCACAGACCAACCTCGGCAAGCGCGGCTTAACGCAGATAATCGGTCTGTTCGGCTGTAACTTAATGCGACGTTTAAAAGTGCCTCTTTGATGGCCTAATTGAAATAAATGGTTTGACTTTGACTTTGAACTATTAAGCCACGAGCTCCTCAGTTGAAATGATCAAATACAGATGATTAATTCCCAAATATGTAATGTACCTAACTCATCCCGGATCTTGGCAACTGATTCATATATTTTATGAACGACTAGCTGTGCCCGCGACTTCATTCGCGTGGATTTCGGAACTTAACAATGTATTTTTTATCAAATTGACAAACTTTCATCCCCTATTTTATCCCTTTGGGCGTAGAATTGATCAAAATCCTTTCTTAGCGGATGCCTACGTCATAACATCTAGCTGCATGCTAAATTTCAGTCGGATATGCCAGTGGTTTGGGCTGTGCGTTGATAGATCACTATGTCAGTCACCTTTGAGTTTTATATATATAGATACATAACCATGTGCTTGTATTGTAGTACCTATTGTTCGTCGGCCCGCGGAACAAATGACTCAAATGTGAAATATTCGGAAATCACGGACTTTGGAAATGTGTTGACCATACTGTAACAATCTGTAACGGTTGTTTTTGTTACAAACCCACCACCAACGACGATATATTACTAGACTCCGCATGCACAATCTAAGGAACAAAAACTATTCTGTCAACTGGCTGAGGTACTACGTAAGCGAGGGGGACGGGGTCCTGCGTTGTGATTGGCTAACTCAAGGTCTGTTCTGTGTCAAGGTATGTTTACGGCTCACAGGGGTGATCGAAATAAGACGGATATAAGACTTTTTTGCCTAATGTGTAGACAGACATCGGTCGCCTGTTATTAGAAGTCTAGTAATATATCGTCGTTGCCCACCACACTATTCCCAAACCACTGCAACTCCTGAGAGCCAGAATTAACAGTGACAACTACCAGAAAAGCGCCGAGACAATGAAGCTCGACGTGTCCCGGAGAATGAATTTACCTGTCTTGGATCTGGAAACTGTAACGGTTGTTAACTATTCTACTACAGGGTAAACACATCGGGGATTAACAGACGGCGAGTTTTCGGTAGCTTGCCGTCCGATCAGGGACTTTTCCCGTCGTGCTACACGTAAAGATCTGTCAACAATCTGACGGGGTATAGAAAGAAAGAAAGAAAGAAAGAAAAGACGTTTATTGACACATGCCATAAGTACACAACATAAAAAGGAACAAATATTTACAAGAAACTTGTAACTTATAGACGGCCAAAAGCCTGTAGGGGTTTGTAATAACAGGCTTCGGTGTTCCCGGAACGTAAAGGGATATGAAGGAACTTCGTGGATTTTAGTCAGTATGAGTCTGACTGAGATTTTCACTCCATTCAGGGCGGGATAACTCATTTGTAATTTTTTTTTAATAGCCTTTCTTGTGTCCCACTGCTGAGCAAAGGCCTCCCCTTTCTCTTTCCAAACATCTCTATTTTGGGCAATTTCTGGCCATGCCTGCCCCGCGAACATGATCAGATCGTCACACTACCTCCGCCATTTATTAATGTTTTTTCCTTTTATTATTTTTAATATTAATCACCAATTAATAAAAGGAAATCGCTACTTCTTAGTGCACGAAAGTCCGGGTGATTTGATGGGTATTAAAAATAGTTCTCAAAATTATTATATGACAGGCCTGTTGGTCTAGTGGTTAGTGACCGTGACTGCTATGCCGGGGCTCGTGGGTCCGATTCCCACCAAGGACAAATGTTTGTGTGATGAGCATGATCATTTGTTCTGTGTCTGGGTGTAATTTATCTATAATAATATGTATGTATTTAGAAATATATAAGTATGTTTATCAGTTGTCTAGTACCCATAACACAAGCTCTACTTAACTTGGGACTAGATGACGTTGTGTGATAGTTGTGGAATATTATTATTATTATACTGTTGAGAAATTCTGTAACATCTCCGCGAAATTAGTGAACACATTTAGAGGCTTTTGTCTCAAAATTAAGACTAACAACAGCTGTGAGAACGCAGCAGTGGCAACGTTTTACAACTCTTTTGAAAACTGATCCATTTTTCTCTAATTTGCCGCAAAGGAACAATGGGTTTTGTCTTTTGCTTAAAAAAAAAGGTGTCTATGGTTAAGACAAAAATAATATTTGTTACAGACGACGAGCGTTAACCATGTATTAGGCATAAGCACTATGTAAATAAACAACTGTTAGTGTTACTATGTATGAGTAATAGGCAAATAAAGAACTATTAGTATAAGCAATAGGTAAATAAAGAGCTGTTATTGTATTATGTACAAGCAAAATGCCAATAAAGAACTGTTAGGCTCGCACAAGGCGAGAAAGTAAAAATAGATTGTAAAAGGATCAGTTCATTACCTTATAAGGTAAGCATTCATGTCGGCACAAGTCGTAACCAAATATGGTTACGAAACGCCATATCGCCGATTGTGGGCGGAGCCTCCGACAGGTCGAGACTTGTCTGGTCAAAGTAAGTAGAGAAAAACGCGATCTCCGGGCCTGTGATTGGCCAAACACAAGTTCTACAAACACGTCCTCCCACAACTCGCGGTATGGCGTTTTTACACTTAAGTAGAACGGACCTAGTCCACAACACAGTTGATTGTTTGTTCCAGTAATGTTTGAATGATAATAAGTATTCGTGTTAGTTTTAAGGTTTCCTAGTGTTTAAGTCTGTGAGTCCCACGCGTTCCTTTATTGTTGTTGTTCTATAAATAGATTAGTAAGTCAAGTGATTCGTTTCGTGTAGTAATTAAACAGTGTAAATAGTAAAAGTGTCTTTAATTAGAAGAAATCCCTCGTCCCAAACAACTGAGCTATCGAAGACAGGGAAATATAAACCAATACAGTCCACACCATAATATTTGGTCCTACTCGACCGGATAAAACTGTAAGTACTGAACAATAATAACTGACTGACTGTTGTATAACTGTACCGTGTGAATAAAGTGTTATAATAAAGGGGCAAAGTGGTGTTCTGTGCGTCGAATATCGCGATAGTAGTGCGCGTTGAAGTGACCGGCAGAACCGTGGGACTCACAGTGAAACTAACAAGTGTAAAGTGCGCGTTAATAAGTATATACCGTTCTAATCGTTGTAAATAAATAGTTTAGTGACCGCGTAACGAAATAAAGTAAGTTCGCGAAGTGACCGTCGCGTTAAATAAATAGTGCGCGTCGTATATAAGCGCGCGCTGCAATATAGCGCGCGCCGCGTCGTCGTTCGTCGTAAGTACATAGTGCCGTCGCGGTAAATAGGGCTAGTCGCGATAGTAAACAAGTGTCGAAGTGTGCCGTACGGATCTGGACAAGTCCAAACCGGATACGAACTGTCGTGTGTCGCGCTCCCCGCTTAGTGTCTGTGCAGTTGGCCATCAGTCAGGAAGATGGTGATCACCCGTAGCCAAGGTGATGCTGCAGAGGCAGAGGACCAGAGGCGGGCCCTGCAGAAGAGGGCAGAGGAGCAGAGAGAAGCGGTTCGACTGGAAGCGGAACGGATCCGAAGAGAGAGACTACGGAGGATCTCACTAGACCCACCTGCGTCACCAGCTGTCACAGGTGAACAAAGTACAACTATTTCACGACTAAATACCGCGCCCCCTACGACGGTGGACACGGCCACAGCGGGACCATCACCGGGTCTTCTACTCAGCGAAGACCATGGACCAAGGAGGAGGTCACCCGCAAGGTCAGAGAGGTCACAAAGGTCACAGAGGTCACAGAGGTCAACAAACAGCATGGTAACGCGCATAAGGCTAGCGGAATTAGAGGCTGCAGAAAAGCTAGCAGCCCTACAGAAGAAGTCACTTGAACTAGAAGCAGACCTAGTCAAGAAGAGGCTAGCCGCCGAAGTATCCGTCATACAAGACGAACAGGAGAGCCTGCGGGACGAGCCTCTGGCACCCCAGGAGGAAGGCCACCACAGCCGAGTGGACGAATGGCTGCAAACGAACCCCCTCAGAGCACGGGGGGAGGGGGGCACGGGAGCCCCCCCGGAGGACCCAAGACACATTAAATTCGACATGCCACGGGGAAGGTCGCCGACACCGACGAAGCACAGGAACAGCATCGACAACTTGGCAGCGACCTTAGAAAGGATGGCAAGACCCCGGCTACGGCATACGGATCTACCGGTGTTCTCCGGTGGTGTCAACGAGTGGCTACCATTTAAAGCGGCCGTGAAGGACACCACCAATATGTATAACATATCGCCTGCTGAAAACATACAACGTTTAAGGAGCTGCCTCAAAGGAGAGGCAAGAGAGGCAGTGTCCGCCCTACTACACACCGCTACCGATCCAGAGGTCATCATGAAGACACTCGAACAGTGTTTCGGCCGACCAGAAGTATTAATCGATCGCGCTATTGACGAACTAAAAAGGATGACGAAGCCCACTGCATCAGCCGCGGACCTAAACAGCTTCGCCATCAAGGTACAGAATACGGTAAGCGTGATAAAGGCGGTCGACCGAAGGGGATACCTTTACAACCCAATGCTGACACGGGAGGTACTAGAAAAATTGAGCCCGCACATACGGGCAAGATGGTGCGACTTTGCCTACGAAAACGACGACACGACGGAGCCGGAGATAGTCATGCTGTCTCGTTTTCTGATGCGGGAAGCGGACCGGGCGTTGCGCTACATGTACGCCCCGCCCACCAACACCGCGCCCGCCAGCCAGAAGAAAGAAACCAGGCAGCCCATCACGACCAAGAAGAAGGCCAGCCCCGTCTACACAGCCGTCGAGAATCAGGATGATAAAGGTCAGTGCCCCAACTGCAATCTAGATCACGTGTTAACGAAGTGTCCCAAGTACAAGAGCATGAGTGTTGACCAGCGGTGGGAGTACCTGAAGGCCAACGGAATATGTTTCCGATGCGCTGAGAAGAAGCACAGGCGACTGAACTGCAAGGCCAGGTCGTGCGGCGTGAATCAATGCCGCCGGCCTCACCACGCCTCCCTCCACCAAGAGAGGGCGGCCAACAAGGAAGAGGCGACGACCGCGAAATCTACCGCAGAGCCCAACAAGGAGGAGGCAGTGCTGTCGGTGGCGACCAAGTCCGCCGCCGGCCCGAAGAAAGTACTGCTGAAGATGTGCCCCATCATAGTCACCGGGTCACGGGGGGAGGTCAAGACGTACGCGTTGTTCGATGAAGGAGCAACCGTCACCCTCATCGACGAAGACCTGGCGACCAGCATAGGAGCGGAGGGCACCTCACGCCCGCTACGCATACGCGGCGTGAACATGTCTTCAGAAGAACAAGAAAGCAAAGCGGTACGGGTGCAAGTCAGAAGCATCCGGAATGACGGCCAGTCGCACGAGCTTCGAGCAAGAACCATCAAGGACTTGAGGCTACATCAACAGTCTATCCCGGACACCCTGCTGGATCACGAGCACCTGCGAGACCTGCCGAAAGAAGAAGTGTGTTATGAGCAGGCCCGCCCCGGACTCTTGGTGGGCACAGACCACTGGGAGTACATAGTGACCAGGGAACTCCGAGTCGGCGGCCCCAACCAACCGGCCGCATCGAGAACTACACTGGGATGGGTGGTGCACGGAACAGCGCCACGAAGTATCGTCGCAGACGAAGAAGACGTACTGCACGTCACCGAGACCGGGAGAAGAGACGAACAACTCCACGATCTAGTCGAAGCGCACTTCAGAATCGAAGCCCTAGGCGTCGCCAGGAAGCCCCGAGTCAACGAGGCAGACCAGAGAGCGGCGGACATCGTGCAGAAGACGATAAGGAAGATCGACGAGGGCTACGAAGTGGGACTGCCGTGGCGGACAGACGACGTGGTCATGCCGCCCAGCTATGGAGCCGCGCTCAGGAGACTTAGAAAGATTGAAGAGAAGATGGATGCGTCACCGGACTTCGCGATGCAGTACGCCACGCAAGTGAACAACTTGCTAGAAAAAGGATACGCCGTGCCGTGCGACGGGACGGAGAAGGAAAGTAAAGTGTGTTGGTACTTACCCCATTTCGCTGTGCAGAATCCAAACAAGCCGGGGAAGCAACGACTGGTCTTCGACGCAGCGGCGACAAGTCACGGAAGGTGCCTCAACGACGAACTGCTGGAGGGTCCGGACCTGCTGCTGTCCCTGCCGGGAATAGTCTTCCGGTTCAGAGAGCGGGCAGTGGCAGTCACCGCGGACATACAGGAGATGTTCCTGCGGGTAAAGATACGACGGGAGGACCAACCAGCGCAGCAGTTCCTGTGGAGAGGACAGGACAGGACGTCCCCTCCGCGCCACTACAAGATGACAAGTATGATTTTCGGAGCAGCAAGTTCTCCGTACATGGCTCACTACGTCCGGAACTACAACGCGGAACTTCACGGCAGTGAGTATCCCAGGGCCCTCGAGGCCATTACAAAGGGTCATTACATGGACGATCTGGTGGTGAGTTACAGCGATCCGGAGGAGGCGTGGAAGGCCGTAGAAGAAACAAGACAGGTGCACGCGGCCGCAGGCTTCACGCTGCGAGGCTGGAGCTCCAGCGACACGACGGTCCTGCGCGACGTGCCCCAGACACTCCACGCCACCGCCCCGACACAGCTGGGAGGGGAGCAGCCCGACAGCAAGATCCTCGGGTTGTTCTGGAACGCGGAACGAGACGAACTCGGATTCAATACGTCCATGAACCGAGTGCCGCATGAGGTGAGAGAAAGGCTCCGCGCACCCACCAAGAGGGAGGCATTGAGCGCCGTAATGTCGATCTACAACCCGTTGGGCCTTCTGAGTCATTTTACAGTGCGAGCGAAGATAGTACTCCAGAGCCTGTGGCGACTGCAAACGACGTGGGACACGCCCATACCGGAGGAAGAAAACGAGCTCTTCGCATCATGGCTGGGTCAACTGCAGGAGGTGAATCAACTGCGACTACCCAGGTGCTACCTCAGAGGCAAACCGAAGCGCATCGAGCTACATGTGTTGTGCGACGCCAGCGAGCAGGCGTACGCGACGGTGGCCTACTGGAGAACGGAGAACGAAGACGACAGCGTCGACGTCGTGTTGGTCGCGGCCAAGGCGAAAGTGGCACCGCGGCGAGCCCAAACGATACCACGTCTGGAGCTGCAGGCAGCGGTGATAGGGGCCCGACTCGCCGACACCATAAGGAAGGAGCACCGCCTCGAGATCGACAGGACGATATACTGGACGGACTCCTCAACGGTGGTCCACTGGATCCACCACGACATGAAGAGGTACACACCGTTCGTCGCGCATCGACTGGGCGAAATCGCCGAGCTCACAAGTAAGGAAGAATGGCGCTGGCTACCTACGGAGCACAACGTGGCGGATGACGCCACCCGACTCACCGACACACCGATCAGCGCGACCGATCGTTGGTTTCGCGGACCAGGTTTCCTGCACCTGCCGGAAGAAGACTGGCCTGGGAAGACCGCACAAGAAGAAACGCAAGAAGAGGTCCTGCACACCGCGCCGGACCTGGAACGAGACAGCTGGCTGCCCGATCCTGCCCGCTTCTCGAAGTACGAGACGCTGGTGCGCGCTGCTGCGCGCGTGCTGGCCTTCATAGACGCGTGCCGCCGCGTCTCTACTCAACTGGAACATCGGCACATAGAACGCGCCGAAAAGGAGATCCTGCAAAGAGCCCAGCAGGACAGCTTCACCGAAGAAATAGAGAAGCTCCGGTCTGCCCGCCCCATCACCCGGGCGAGCCGTCTGTACAGACTGGACCCGATCATAGAAGACGGCCTGTTGCGCGTGCGAGGACGAATTGAAGCCTCAAACGCGCCCGTGGAGGCCAAGCGACCGATCATTTTAGACGGTCGACATCAGGTAAGTAAGCTAATAGTGATGCGCGAGCATTGCGCCGCTGGTCATGCCAACAGGGAACGAGTCACGAACGACCTACGGCAGCGCTACTGGATCATCCACCTGCGGCCCACGGTGCGGGCCATCGAGAAGGCCTGCGCATACTGCCGCAAGCTGCGAGCGACGCCGCAGCCACCGGCCACGGGGGACCTGCCACGCGCCCGTCTGGATCCCTTTCACCGCCCGTTCACCAACTGCGGTGTGGACTACTTCGGACCCATGATGGTGAAAGTGGGCCGGCGCCGAGAAAAGCGGTGGGGCGCACTGTTTACGTGCCTCACCTCCCGCGCCGTGCATCTCGAGCTTGTTACATCCCTGTCCACAGACTCAGCAATCATGGCGCTGAGGAGAATGGCTGCGCGCCGCGGCTGGCCGCGGCTAATGTATTCGGACAACGGAACCAACTTCAGGGGAGCCGACCTGGAGCTACGAGCGGCGTACGAAGAATGGGCGCCGGCTCTCCGAGAAGAAGGACTGCTGCACAGGATGGAGTGGCGGTTCATCCCGCCTGGTGCACCTAACCAAGGCGGTGCATGGGAGCGACTGGTGCGCTCCGTGAAGACTGCTCTCGCTGCGACACTGCGCGAAAGGGCACCTGCAGAAGAGGTGCTGCTGACTCTGCTCACTGAGGCGGAGTTCGCCATCAACGCGCGCCCCTTGACTCATGTCAGCGTGAGTCCGACCGATCCAGAGGCCCTCACCCCCAACCACTTCCTGTTGGGGTCCTCCATGGGCCTACCCTCAACCGGGCCTTGTGATGAGGCCGACCGACGTGCTTGGAGAGCCAGCCAGGCCCTCGCCGACCACTTCTGGCGACGCTGGCTGCGGGAGTACCTCCCTACACTGGTACCCCGCGGCGAGCCGCAGAGCAATCAACGGCCGCTGAAGATCGGCGACGTCGTGATCGTCGTCGACAGCACGCTGCCACGGAACGTGTGGCCTATGGGAGTCGTCACGAAGATCTTCCCGGGACCCGACGGCGGCATCAGGGTGGTCGACGTGCGAACGAGGACTGGCGTCTTCAAACGTCCCGTCAGCAAGCTCGTCGTGCTGCACCAAGAAGAAGAGGCTACGCAGGCTGCGCCGGGGGGAGAGATGTTACAGACGACGAGCGTTAACCATGTATTAGGCATAAGCACTATGTAAATAAACAACTGTTAGTGTTACTATGTATGAGTAATAGGCAAATAAAGAACTATTAGTATAAGCAATAGGTAAATAAAGAGCTGTTATTGTATTATGTACAAGCAAAATGCCAATAAAGAACTGTTAGGCTCGCACAAGGCGAGAAAGTAAAAATAGATTGTAAAAGGATCAGTTCATTACCTTATAAGGTAAGCATTCATGTCGGCACAAGTCGTAACCAAATATGGTTACGAAACGCCATATCGCCGATTGTGGGCGGAGCCTCCGACAGGTCGAGACTTGTCTGGTCAAAGTAAGTAGAGAAAAACGCGATCTCCGGGCCTGTGATTGGCCAAACACAAGTTCTACAAACACGTCCTCCCACAACTCGCGGTATGGCGTTTTTACACTTAAGTAGAACGGACCTAGTCCACAACACAGTTGATTGTTTGTTCCAGTAATGTTTGAATGATAATAAGTATTCGTGTTAGTTTTAAGGTTTCCTAGTGTTTAAGTCTGTGAGTCCCACGCGTTCCTTTATTGTTGTTGTTCTATAAATAGATTAGTAAGTCAAGTGATTCGTTTCGTGTAGTAATTAAACAGTGTAAATAGTAAAAGTGTCTTTAATTAGAAGAAATCCCTCGTCCCAAACAACTGAGCTATCGAAGACAGGGAAATATAAACCAATACAGTCCACACCATAATAATATTGTTCTTCGAAATACATTGACGGATTAGGTAGCTTACACATAACGCGATTCGTGCGACTTGCAATTTCTACTAACTAAAAATGATAATCGTCCTTGCTACTACGCTATAATGATGCAATTCGACTGACGTACGTCGTCGTGGCGAGGGTGTTTTGTTTTTCATCTACACGTAGATAACCGCACGTTTTATGTCATATATCGTAGTGGTAAGGATGATTTTCACTTGTAGTTGGAATCGGTTGAATTGGGTCGCATCGCGTCATGGGGAAGCTACTAAGTGCTTTGATTAATATTTTCAAATATAGAACTCATAGAATCGATTTTTTGAAAAATGCGAGTTCTTTTTTTAAATGCCGCCATTACAGTGAAAGTATTTAACCGTTTATTTTGCAAGAAAGGAATCTTTAGAGATCTTCGCATTTTTTTTGTCTTTTTTATTGTTTTATGTTTTAAAAGACGCCGTTTATGTTTTGCTATTGTTCCCTTGCAATATATTTTAACAAAAACGTGTTACAATAAAGTTAACTTAATTTGAACGTAGTAACTGTTTTGTTTTTGGTATTTGTATTTTTTATTGATTGCGCCTGTGCGTTTAGCTGATTTTCTTTTTACTTTACATATAACGAAGATAAATAGCCAATGATAATCTATATTATTTATATATCATTGGATAAACATATCATACTTCCGATACACGTCCCATACCTATATCGTGAAAAAAATCGTAACTAACATCGATGTAACACGTCAGACTTGGACTTTGATATTTTTCTGACGTCAATCGGACGTGGAATTACATTTTTGTGTTTTCTTATTAGGTAGGGTACTTACCTACTGTTAGTGAAAAAAAAAATTTGAATCTGTTCCGAAAATTCTTTAGCTACATTCGTTACATTATACCTACACCATGTGTCAATGGATTAGACAAATGTCATTGGATTTCAAAAAAAACTAGCAAGTTTGAAATATCTCTAATACTAGTACTAATAGCATTAATTCTCGGGAAGCTCATAAAATAAGGTATCGCATATTCCACAGCTGATTTTGAGCCCCCGAACAAAAAATCAGCTGACTCTCTTCAAACCATAAAATAAACAAAACTAAAAACGTTTTTCAAGTTTAGAATAACTCCTCCATTTCTTAGAACTCAATAGCTCATTCAGCCTTATCTGTCAAGCGTTCTGCCAACATAAAAATATGAAAATTCAAAGAAAATTGAACTTTATGTTAGAGCAGTAAAGATTATTCAAACGGTAAACGTAAAGTATGCAGGATGCAAAAGCGCGCGAAACCAAGCGTCGGTTACTATACCGTTGTTTTTAAATCTGGAATTCTCCCGGTCCGTTTACATTTCTATAAATTACTGCTACACGAAATTGAACTCTCTAACTATCGTAGTAAAAGTCATAATTCTAAACAGATGAAATTTTAGCGGTAACACTTTTAATATGTCGGAGTTTTTTTTCGTGTCTGCGAGAAATGAGATGAAATTACGTGTTTTTAAACGGTGTTAATGTAATACCTACTTTTTGGAATCAGCTGTGATTTTCTACATGCTCAAAAATGCAAAAAAAATACTTATTTGAAGTAAATAAAGAATGTAAATTACATAAATGGAACTCCATAGGAGGTCCACACCAACGGAAGTACTTATTTGGTTCGACAATGACACCACATTTTGAGTTTGACATTTAGAAGTGTTAATTTATTTTTCCATGTAGCTTTTTTTAGGATTCTTTGTATTCAATATCCTTGTATAAGTACCTATTAGGTAGGTGTTTCACTTGTTAAAATCACAATAGATTTGAGTGACAATAATTTTCGTAGATTGAAAAATCAGCTGACTTTTACCATAGACGCTAGAACTTTCTTCAAGCTTAGTAGAGCCAGTAGAGCACAAGAATTTGTATTCAGCCTTGCCTAAGTTTTATTTTAGTATGTGTCTGAGGTACTAAGGAGTCTGTAATGTGCCTTGAATAATAATTTTGACAAAAAATCGTAAAATTGTCGAAGAAAAGACACATTTTTATGGTTCCAATTCCAAGTTGCAACAGACAGATAAAAACTTGTTGAATTGTGATCAAAAGTGTTATTTGTTATAAACATAGAGAAATTTTGATGAATTTTTGTCTGTCTGTCAAGCAAGGCCCATTTTCTCAGGAACACTGAAATTGATACCACAATCAGGTATGATCCCTTGGACCGTGCCTTTGAGCTATAAAAAATCATGCTTCTAAGTTAACATAATAAAAAATTGGGCCATTTATGTTCAATTGGAGCCGATACATACCTATTTTGATACTCGTAAAATAAAAAAAAATTACTATGATGAATTCATCAATTCTATTTAATTTATACATTGGTGCGTACGGCAAATAAAGTATCGGTATATTTATAATTTGAAACCGGTTTCATTTCAAATTTTTATTCTCACATTTGAAAAAAAATCTGTGATTGCAATTTTTTCTAATTCCTTTAAGGAATTGGCTAAGAAGAATGACAGTCTTATCATAAAGATATAACTTTAATGATAAGGAAATGATGTTTATTTTGCAAGTTGGTTGTTATAAAACACTTTTACACGTCATATAATATTTTTAAAGCTAGATGAGGCCGGTGTTTCGTACCTGACTACTCTGAGAAGAAACAGCCGAAACAAACTCAGAGGTCGCAGTTTCTTTTAAAGTCAAGACATTAAATTGGTAGTCATACGAGGACCATGCAGGTCCTCGTATGACTACCAATTTAATCGATCGATCGATCGTCTGAGACGGTCTTTTGTATAAAGAACCACACAGATTTGAGTGGACCTGTCCAGTCAGTGCAAGCATTTGTCAGCTATCGTGTAGATCGACTCATAACTAAAGGAGCTCTAAGCTTACTGCTACAAGGAAAAGCCTGCAAAAATAAATATATAGAGCTTTATCAATTACTTATCGATTTATCAACCTTTTATTTACTTATAAGGTAGTACACGAAAGTAGGTTTAAGTAAAAAAAAATGGCGCCCACCATTTAGCGCCAAAAGTACAAATTCGAAGATTTTTCGTCATGAATGCACTACACTACATTAATAAATCAAAAAAATGTTATCAATATTACATCACAACGCATTTTTGGCGTGTAAAACTCAATCTTATCAGCAGTAGTTAAAGTTGTTTATCAATTAGCAAACAACATTAACGATAAAGCATTTTTCCCTCGCTTTTTCAAGAGGTCATTGTCGGTCAGAGAACAGGTATGCCATTACGATGCAATCGAAAATCAACTTTACACTAATCAGTTTAAAGACTATAATCAATTGACAAGCAATAATTCTCACGATCGATATTATTATACCACGGCAAAAAGAAATGTCTTTGCAATTAAAGAACATTAGACACTACCACTTAGTTATAAAGTTCAAATTCCTTTGTTGTGGTACGTTTGACAGCCCGCGCTTTTCTCCTTGAAGGTTACGTGTGCTATCTTGTAATATTTATGACGTTTTGATAAGAAAGATAAGCTTTTAAGTCTTAGATTTGTCGTTACAAAGGTCTATCTTTACGTTTTGTCTGTGGTTGGATGCGTTACATTGATAAAATTACTTCACAATCTATTAGTAGCAAAGATTTTGACTTTGAGACTTCTTGTCATTTTGACATTGACAGTTTAGTACCAACATAATGTGGCTATACCAAATTCTGTGTCCTTCGTAATAATATTCGCAAATGCGAGGTGTCTTTTGTTTTTTTGCTGGATGTCATTCACAGACTTTGATATTTGCCGACATTGCGCTTTTTGTAGGACGAACCCAAATGTTGTTTGTTTCTTAGGATTGATGATTTTTGTAGGTATTTGTTATTCTTACAAAAGATGAAGAGATAGTATTCCAAGTGCTGAAGAGTATAGATTTAAGACGATAATTATACCTAGATTATTTTTATAGTAGTAGAATCATGAATAGAGTCCTCCCGTGGGGACAGTCAGAGGGACTGTCAGACTCGTGCTGACTAAAATCCACCGTGATCTTTCAATACTTTCCTTTTACGTTCCAGGGTCACGGTTTCCTGATCAGACAGTCTCTTGACCCCGACAGGCTTCGGCCCTCTAAGGGGAGCACCGTCAATTGTCACTGGTAAGGCCTACGACCACCAATGTGAGGGCTTATTTAGTTGTCATCGCAAGTTACAGATAGCCCGTGAACTGTGATGCTGTTGCCTGGGATGTACCGCTAAGAAATGGATATCAACAGCCCAAAATTCATCATTCAACTGGGCCCATAATCTATTATTTAATATAAGAGATTTCAATGCAACGACGTGCTCGATATTGAGCTTTTACGGAAGTAAGTTTATTATCTTGTTTTAGCATTGACCATAGGGATATCAATATTTTCTTAAAGCAGTAGACAGCATTTAGTGTAACGTATTTTGAGTATATATTATCAGGTTTAGGTGATTAAATAAATAAATCACAAAATATTACATTAATAACCTCAAAACATTGTCTTTTTGAATAAAACAACAAAAAATATTAATAAGTGTCAATTTTTTATACAAAAAAAAAAATGAGTATCCATGACCCGGAACCAAGTATTTTTTTAAATACCAATAACCTGTATTATCAACCATCTAGTACTGCCAACTGCACAACAAAAGTAATAATTTTGACATTGACAGGACCTTTATTCCTTAGCTGTAAGGTTGCCTTTCGTAGTTCTAAAGATAAGTTGACATTACGACCATCCTAGCCTTTTTGAACCAACGTCATTTTTATTAATAAGCCAAGACTGGATTGTACTAATAATATTATGTTCAGCAAAAAAACTTTTGAAGATCAGCTGTTTGATGGGATTATCTGATTTAGAAATTATTAGGCGTTTGTTACATCATACTTACAGTTGACGTTTAGCTTTGAAATACTCGAGCTTCTACCAGCGACATAGCTCGCGTGGTAATCAAAAATTATCCCACGGTAGCGTAATAATACTGGGATAAAAAGTAGCCAGTATCCATACCAGATCCTTTCGATCCATGATTAAGTAACAAACATATATCTAGTCAACTATCCATCCAAAGTAGTAGAATACTGCAAGTAATAATAGCAGTATTTATCTGGAGCCCTAAAAGACTACCCTCGTGAAATAAAATATTGAGATTTTGATTTACAATTAAGGTTAAGTATATACTTTCAGGGCTTCACTGAGAGGAAACTCCTAATAATTCACGGAAGCTAGGCACAGCATAACTATTTTAGCACTGGACTCACATCGCAAAAAAAACTGCTATAGCTTCATCAGACATTCATAATTGATACAGCCATCTTGGTCTGATTAGCTGTCAAAGTTTTTAAATGTTGGCTAACTACAACTTTGAATAACTGTCAAAATTGGTAAGCAAGGACGACAATTGATACAGCCTAGTAAAAAATCTATACCTACAGAAATGGTCTAAAGATAGAAAAAGTACTTGTGCCTAAAAATTAAGCTATAAAATAATTATTAATCAAATAAGGCATTTTTGAAAGTCAAAGATAGAAATAGAAATGATTCTATTGCCCATTCGCAAAATTAGAAGGAGAGTCAAGAATCTCTATGGTTACTCATTTAAAAAGACTGGAATTTGTGTGGAGGCATAACCTCCTAAAGTAGCAGACATGACCTTGAACTCGGGCTCCGGCTGGGCCGTTGATCGGACACCCAGGACATTCTTAACACATGACTTAGGACATAAAATACTGTATTGATGGTGTTTCCATATTATTATTCATTCTGGTCCTTAACACTGAAATAACTGTAAAAATACAGCAATTTGATCATATAATAAAGTTTTTTTTTAATAACTTGTTAAAAAAACGTTCCATTCGAAAAATGGCGGTAAATCTGATAGATTACGATCAAAAGCGTAACCTCCTTCGAATTTCTAACACGATAAGGTCCACCATCACACCCGAAACGCCATATAAACACTTAAAAGAGCCGAAAATTTAACTTTTAACAATAGTTTTAAAGCCCGGAACTTTGTACCTGCCACAAATATTTTATGTAAAAAAAGTCCTAGCTTTCCGAGAACGTATGCGTAGCGACCCGAACCTGTTAGCGAATTTAAAAAAAAAGTGGACAAAAAAGTATGGCCGTCCGTTCCATCAGCTGATTTTGAAATCGGTGAAGCTGTGAGGCGCCCCTGTACCAAGTTTGCGACACCATTGGAATGTGTCGTTTAGGACTTATTATTATTGATTGATTTTACGACAATTCTTGAGGTTTTTGTCAGAAAAGCAGTGTTGAAACTTGATTTTATTGATAAATATTGAACTAGTAGACCGTTTACAAGTAATTTGTTTAATTTATTTCGGGAATTCACGATTTTAGACCGGTTAAATTGAATTTTGAGGTTGTATTTGTGTAAAAGCAGATTTTTTACTAAAATTCTCATCTGAAAACTGGAACCTTTGTAATTTTATACGGTATTTAATCAAGCTATGTCTACTTATTAAATTTAACTTCAAAAATATGTCTTAATCAGTACAAAATTCATCAATAACCCAGAAAAAGAATCCCCATACCAACACGTTCAGTTATCGCAAAGAGTTTCATAATACAAGGAGCCCGTCCAACCTGTTTGCTCTCTCAGCTGATTCCCGCCAAAACCAGGCGTCACAGTTTAAAAAAAAAGTTCGACAGACAACAATAGTTGACAAAATACTTTATTATCATCATTTTAGTGTAAAGGAGAGCTATTGTCATGTTTTGAAGCAATGGGTTAGTGTTTACAACGTTATTTTAAAACGTTATTGTTACATACATTACCGGTTTGCGAAAAGCTCTACACGTCAGCTGGTTGTCGCGCGAATTGGCTGTGTGGCTGCATAGGTTATTGCCTTTGCTTGATTATGGAACCTTGAACCTTTAGAAATATTTTATTGTTTTTGGCATTTAATCAGACTTGGCTGTACGGGCTCAGCTCCCTTTGCCTGTCCCAAAGAGGACGAAAAGAACAAAAAAAAAAAATGTTTTTGGCATTTTGACATTTGACATTTTCATTTTTTTTTTTTTTTTTTTTTTTTTTTTACGTGGTAAAATCATCAAATGAGACCTCCCACCCCGGGCAGGGCGAGAGGTACTGTCAGACTTGTACTGACTAAAATCCACGGTGTTCTTCAGTAGCCCTTTATGTTCCGGGGTCACGGTGATGGTATGAGTCCCGCAACCCCGGCAGGCTTTGGCCCTCTGAGAGGGGGCCCCGTCATTTTGCTGACAGCTCTTTGAGGCGCGCGTGGAACACGACGCGCCGTCGACCCGGGCATGGTCCATGGTCGGGCGGCGAGTTGCCCTTTACTCGCCGCCCGCATGCCCGCGCCTACGGTGGCCGGAGATCGTCTTGCGACGTCCGACGCCGTGGGCGTCCACCACCGCGGGTGGGGCGGAGGGAGGACCTTGTCCTCTCTCTCACGCGGCCCGCCTCCTCCTTCGCGAGCATGACTGCTTCGCAGAAGGAGGCGACCGCTTCCCACTCCGTCTCGCCCCGCAGCATGGCCGCGACCAGTGCTGGGCGCGAGAGGTCTCCGCCTATCGCTGCCGTGAGGACACGTCGGTGCTCCGCCCAAGCGGGGCAATCCTGCACCGTATGCTCGACTGTGTCCTCCGGGCGATCTACGCAGTGGTGACACCCAGGCGTTTCTTCCTTTCTCATAAGACACAGGTACCTCCCGAAACATCCGTGTCCGGTGAGGACCTGCGTCAAGCGGAAGGTTAGGACGCCGTGACTTCTCTCCAGCCACTCCTCAAAGAGGGGTCTTATCGCCGCTATTGCGGCGTGCCCGTGACATTTTCATTTAGCGCCAAAATATCTTCATGACACTAAAAAGTCACTTTTTCTTGAACTTCAATTATTAAACGAAATGGGAAGGGATTGATTCTACACCCATTCGCAAGATTAGGTTCGTATAATATCTTCTTCTTCAACCTTTAGTCACCCAATGCTGAGTGTAGGTCTCTTCCAAATCTTTCCACTTCTGGCGGTTTTGTGTTATGGCTATCCAGTTTCTTCCGGCCACTTTAACAAGATCGTCTGTCCACCTAGTCGGTTGTCTCCCTACATTCCTCTTTCCCGTTCGTGGTCCCCACTCCAACACTTTCCTGCCCCATCTTCCATCCAGTCTACGGCATATATGACCCGCCCACTTCCACTTTCTTTTTGCTGTCACCCATGCTATGTCTAAAAGTCTCGTTCTTCTACAAATTTCTGTGTTTCTCACCCGGTCGTAAAGAGAGATGCCCAACATGGCTCTTTCCATAGCTCTCTGAGTAACTTGCATGCGGTGGATTGTATATTTGGTGAGTTTCGTCCACGTTTCAGCCCCGTACGTCATGACTGGGAGAACACATTGCTCGAACATGCGACGCTTTAGGTTAACGCTCTTATAATATACTACTGTATAAATATTTCGGGATAATAAGAACTCAATGCGCAATGTTAAAAGAATATAATAAACGAGCGGAGAACCCAAGATCTAGATATATGTTAGCAAATAAAATAGCGCAAGAATCCAACTTACGCCCACGCCATTTTGAGCATACCTACTTTGTTGTCTTTCAAGACTATAAAAGTATGTTAAACTCATTTTTCGAGACTATACATCTTCTTTTTGACACAAGGAGCTTGAATATAACATTCCTAAGGTATTGAAAGACAAGTCGCGGGACTGTTTCACCTGGTAACCGCGGCCCTGGTACATAAAGGGCTATTGAAAGATCACCGTGGATTTAAGTCATTTCAAGTTTGATAGGTAGTCACTCCCGTCACGCCCTGGGTGTGAGGACTCATTAGGATGATTTTATGTTAGAGGTTCGAATGTGGTCGCGGGACTATCGGGTAATTGTGGCCCCGAAACGTTAAGGCCATTGAAGGACACCGTGTATTATAGTCTGACAGTCACTCCCGTTCTGCCCTGGGAAGGAGGACTCATTTGATGATTTTACCACGATAAAAAAAGCTTCGTATGTATAAAAATGACCAGTAAAGGGTGAATCCTGAGATTGGCGATATTCAGTTGATTCCCCTGGCGAAATTTATTTACACAGATTCTTTCAAAGTAACAATGTAATATAAAATTTAACTTCATTATAAACACATTAAACGAATTGGCATCACTTTTGGTCGGATGGTTCTCAATATATAGCAGTTTAATTTTTTTCTGGCCAGGGGAATCAAAAAAGTCGACAAGGGAATCAAAATCTAAACAATGTTTTAAAAGAAAATCAAGTTTTATTATTATTTTAACGTAGCCTCTAATTTTTTTTGTAGTCTAAGACGTTCTGCAAGTCGTTTTTTTTAATATTTCTTGCCTTGATTGTTTTGGAGGCATTGCTCAAATCTGAAATATGAACATAGGTAATTTAAAAACTTAACATCTTTGATCAATATTTGTTTAAGACATAAAGAAATTCATATAAATTGTTAATAGTGATAATATTTTTGTTTTTAAAAAACAGGCAGGAAAGTCGCGCTAATTAAATTAAATAAATGATTTTTAATCGATAAGACGGTTTAAAAAAATTATGTATAAGAAATATAACGAAAACATTCTTGTTTTCACAGAAAACTTTTGATTTCCATAATACATTTTGATTACCTTGGCGCAAATACCAAGGGAATCAATGCCAATGGAATCAAAAAACACGATGTTTTTGTCGATTCTGATAAAAACAATACGTTTTAAATAATATGAATGTATTAAATAAATAATGATCATTAAAGCTGTTCCATGTACACCCGAAAACAAATCCTTAAAACTCAAATTGCATTTATAAACGTGATCAGGGTAATCAACGAGCTAGCGAACCAAAACCAGGGAAATCAAATCTTTACCTTCGTAATTTCGTCCTGGACCAACGAGCAGCGCAACCTTCTACAACTACGTTGTAAGCGCTACCGGCAGCGCTCGTGCGACGGCTCGGAGACACTGTTCTAGAATATTTTACTAGAGATTTACGAAGTTTAATGACGCGCCAAGGGAATCACTGTTTAGTCTCGGACAAACTTTATATTATAGTTCTTAATAAAACTATCATAAATACACAAGGTGTATATTTTTTTTACATATCTACAACAACCCTGTTAGCGATTAGATCGCATTGTTTATTTTGTTTATATTCGTAAGTTAGGGTTTTGTCGGTTTGTTGTTTGCAAAATGTGTAGCGGACGCGCCAGGGGTATCAATATTTAGGCCTTTTGGATTTTTTTTCGACTATTTAGTACCAAATTAGACCCAAAAACTATCGTGCTACAGTTAGATCATACATTAACGTGGCATAAAAAAAATATTTTGACATCAAATTTAAATACTACGGGTACTTTTTTTCTTCGGACAACGTAAAATTAACCTCTCAAGATTCACCCTAAAGTCCAACATTGATTAAAATAAAATAAAAACTCACCGGATATTATGTCATCTGGCGATTCGCTGCCAACCTTGCAAAACTAAAGTCATTCCAACACGTGACTTTCGAAAATTAGAATTCTTTGTTGATTGTTGATTGTCTATTGTTTTTTTGGATATTTCTGGGAAAAGATTGTTTTAAATCGTCATGCAATGAATAGATGAAAGCAAAAAATGATTTACTTATGATTTTTTGTAGATCGACTGTCAGACTTTCATAAGGTGAAGGAAAACATCGTGAGGAAACCGGAATGTCCTAGAACCAAAAATTCTAAGACATGTGACATCTAACCGTACGCGCGGGCATGCAGACAGCGAGTAAAGGGCAACTCGCTGTCCGACCATGGCCCATGCCCGGGTCGACGGCGCGTCGTGTTACACGCGCACCTCAAAGAGCTGTCAGCAAAATGACGGGCCCCCTCACAGAGGGCCAAAGCCTGCCAGGGTCGCGGGACTTATTTCACCGTGACCCCGGAACATAAAGGGCTATTGAAGGACACCGTGGATTTTAGTCAGTACAAGTCTGACAGTCCCTCCCGCCGTGCCCGGGGTGGGAGGACTCATTTGATGATTTTACCACGCAAAAAAAAAAGGACGCGCGTGGTGGATTATGATCCACTACCTCTTACAGAGAGGAGGCCGTGTCTCAGCAGTGGGAACATTATATATACCTAGAGAAGTAATTTCAAAGTCAGTGGGTAACAAGCCCGATCAATCTCCTCATGTGATCTATAAATCAATAAAAAAATACAATATTATATCTACCACTTAAGATAGAACCTCTATTTGACTTTACCAGTACCACCTTAGAGGTCATCTAACTTTAGACGACCTCACCACCATAACATGACCTCTCTATTCAAACATTTCACAAACAAACACAGCTCAACTACAAACCAGATAAAAACCCATAGAAAACTGCTTTGGCACGCCGAAAATGTATTTAAAAATAATTAAAAACACGTTTATACAGTTAACAATGACATTTTGTTAGCAAAAATACTTGAAATTAATGATAATTTATTCTCACGTGAACCTCTCAGCTGATTTGGCGGGAAAGGCGCCATTTTGAAGCAAAACTCGTTTTGCGAAGTCCCTATTAAGGAAGCGTTCGATATTTTGTATTGTTATAGAAAGGGTTAGATAGTAAACAGAGGGAGTAGTGAATGCGCGAAATTGTTTCTTTATTTCTAGTTTTTTGTACATAAATTAAATACGCCTGTCATTTTTGAAGGGTGAAAGTTGATTGTTAGTTGTCTCAAACCGTGGGATGTTACTTCCTTAAACATTGGATGCTGTATTTCGAGATTTTTTTTCTGTTTTTCTTGTTTGGGTACTATCTAAAGTTTAACGTAGACAAGTGACCAGCACGCGTAGCATGGCTATTCTATGTCTATTCTACCAAGAAAAGACAAAGTTATTTCATCGTTATTTCTACGCAAGTCGACTGTTTTTTTGCACAAATATGACACCATTCTTACACTATTGAAGAAAATAACGTTTATTTTCCAAATTTTTTACATTACCATGCTTAAAACAATAAAAATATTTCTACGTTCTGTCATTTTGTCTATTCTTCCGTCGACAAAACCCCTTTCTACGGCGCCATGCTATGCCTGCAGTAGCTATATTTCCGTAGGATTTAAAAGGATATTCCGGACACATTTTTACTAATATTATAAATCTGAGGAGTTTCTTTGGTTGAACGCGCTAATCTCAGGAACTACTTAGTTTAAATGTTAGCAAACGCACCCACGATACAGGAGAAATTCTTGCAATTCTTCACTGAGATCCTTAAGAGATTACATTCATAATGCGCCATCGCGATGTAATTTGAAAAGCGTAGTTCAACAATCTTTACAAAAGGCCATGAGAATGTTAAAGAACTCACATGTTGTATAGTTTCCCACATATCTATTAATGAAAGCCAGAACACAGGAAGACGCAGGGTGGCCTCTGAAATTGAAGACCACAATAATACAAGGTTCGAGCCCAAATATCTCTTTCTGATACCGCTCCAAGCCTCCGAACCATTAAAAGATAACTATAAGCCAAACACTTTTGTATTCTCAAGGCAGTAGTTGCCAAAAAAAGACATATTTCGGCGAAGAAACCATTTTTTCTGCAAATCTTTAAGGATGGGATCTCAAAGGTTAAATTGACCGATGAAAAAATTTCGTTCCACGCTCGTCCTTGATGAATGGTGGATGTCGAGGGTTTAAGCTATTTGTCATGTGAACCACGGTTGTTAAAGACTGCGGATTGTATGTGACAGGTTGTTATTAGTGTCAGGGGAGCCCTAGACTGTTTTATATTGTGTCTGTCTTGTTATTGACGGATGTGCAAAGAGGTTGGTTCTTCCGTAGGGCCCAAAATGGGCAAAAAGGTTTCATTCTATCTATTTTTATATCAGGGTCTACCAAATAACATCCGTGAAGCTTCTTGCTTTGGAAGCCTCCTTATAGTTTTCATAACCCAAAAATAGTAATGTGAGGCCTTTCTTTTCTAAAGCTTATTCATTACCCACATACTTTTGCGTTCGGTTTTCCTCGCATTATTGTCACATTGAAGGAAAGTTTTAAAATATACATGATAGTAGGTATCATGTAGGGTGCATTGGGGCTGAGTAGAAAAAAATTGAGTTTCACCATGGTGAAAGAATTTTCAGAATCTTTTCAGAATTTCCGAATATCTCCAACATAAGATCACAAACATAGCTTTAAGCTGGGTACTCACTACTCACTTAGCAGTGTTGCATGTAACGTATCAGATAATGTATCATCCTGCAAGTGGGTACGGCTCGTCCGAGCACACTGCGAGCCGCCTTTGTGTTTGTATGACCCGCCGAGTGTCGGTATCACTGCGAACTTACAGCGAGCGGTTCGCATCGGGCTCGTGCCTACGTACTCACTTGATACTGTATCTGATACGTCACATGCAACACTGCTAAGTGAGTACCCAGCTTTATGCTTTACCTCTTCTTCTACTTTTACTGGCTGTTGCGGGTTCAAAAGTCAGTCTATATGAGACGCATTCGGTCGTGGGGCTTCGTCCACGAAATGTATGGTAACACTTGGCAATAGTTTAGCTTGCAAACAGTGAAAGAATTTTTGAAATCGAAATCAGATCAGTAGTTTTGGAGAATCCTTCCTAAATCTCAAACTAATCTAAACTAAATTTTTGACTGGCCTGTTGGTCACCAATAATATGCATATTTTCAACCATCAGGTACCATTTTACAATGCCAAATAGTATAAGGCTCGGAAGCCCGTTAAAAAAGGATTTTAAAAGTCTCTTCTATGGCGTCAGTAATAAAAGTACAGACACGTACATGAGATATTTAGCTTTTGTAACATTGTTATGGTCAGAAATGCTTCCCGTTAGGCACCCATCAGGTAGGATGTCGGCCGCTTTGGTCAAAGACTCGAGAATATAAACAGGCCTATTTTCTTCGAAGAGGCAGGCAGTGCGCTCTATATTTAATTTTATTATATCCTTATGTAGTTCACCATTTTTAAGACACATGTAAACATCTTTTTCTTATTTAACGGGCACAAATACAGACGCCAGACTGTTACCCTGATATTTTATTTATTCACAATTATATTCGTTTAGATTAATAATATTCCACAACTATCACACAGCGTTATCTAGTCTCAACCGAAGCAGAGCTTGTGTTATGGGTACTAGACAACTGATAAACATACTTAAATATTTCTAAATACATACATATTATAGATAAATTACACCCAGACACAGAACAAATGATCATCATCACTCAAACATTTGTCCTGGGTGGGAATCAAAGTCACGACTCCCGGCATAGCAGTCAGGGTCACTAACCACTGGACCAACAGGCCAGTCCAGCCAGCCAGTCACACTCACTATTGACTCACTGTTCTCCCAATAATGCTGAAAATCATAGCTATCTGACATCCACAATAGTCCATAACCTAGTTAGTACGAAGGAAGGTAGTTACCAGACTTTTGGGACACCAAATCTACAAATGACAACTGGAAACACAGAAATATGCTGGGAAGAATGACCTAACGTGACTTCTCTTTGTCTCGGCTTAACACTGCATTGACGAATGACTTACGTTCCGCTTAATTGCGGTAATGTCTTATAACTATCAATGTCTGTTATAAGTTTCACTATTTTTGAGGAGCTCGTGGCTAAATAATTACAGCCGCACAAGCCGATCTTCCGGATTAAGTCGCGCTTGCCGAGATTGGTCTGTGGATGGGTGACCATCTGTCATAGCGAGTTTCCTCCGTGCCTCGGAAAGCACGTAAAGCTGTTGGTCCTGGCCGTCATTTTTAGATCTTTGACAGTTGTTACTGTCAGTCAGAAGCCCTAAAGTCTGACAACCAGCGTTACTATGGGGTATCATACCCAGTTACTGGGTTGTGGAGGTCCGATAGTCAGTCGCTCCATGTAAAATACTGATATTCTGCTGCATCTGGTTTGACTGGAAGCCTACCCTCATATAGTTGGGAAAAGGTTGATAGATGATGATAAGTTTCACTATTTCCAAAAGCCATAAAACAAATTTTCTCACGCGTGTGAAATTGTTAAAAACAAAAGAGAGGTATTATTGACTTTCTCACATTATTTCTTTTTGAGCCAGTTACTAAAACAATACAAATGGAAGTCTACTAATCACGTACATCATTAGTAATCCACTTACCATACTAATTTCTTGTTAACGATCTATGCAATGCTTCTTTATTCTACGAAATTTTCGGCAACACACAAACGTCTTAAAAAAGATAATGAATAAAAAGGCAAACAGTCACAAAGGTTTCTTCAATAGACTTTAAATCTTAACTAATAAACATAAGCCCTTCTTTGTCAAACATTTTATGACCCGGCTTAGAATTTTTGACGTACATTGACACAATACTAAGCAGTTTGATTGACAACTTGCTTTCAAAAACAGCATTGGAACTCAAATTCTGGTAACGCTGATTTTTGCCTACCGTTCTTTGAAAATATTTTCTTTTAGTCAATTTATAGGATAAGTTTACACCAAGAAGGTTGTCGAGGCTTTTTTGTTACAGAATTTGGGATGCTTTTTTTCATTATCGGACTATAGCAAGTGTGGGCGACTCGAGGATTATAATCAGGTGGCTAGGTAGCAGTGTTTAGCGAAAATAATCCGGTCAGACGGCAGTCGCCAATGTCCGTTCAATAGTTAACGCACGGATGAATTCCTTTCTTTTTATTATGTGTGCTTTGACGATACTTGGGTTCAGTGGTAAGAAACTGTAGAAGTTATTGTCATTTGAAGAATGTTGATCGTGTATTTAGGAGAGTAAAGAATTGGTAGCTTTCTTGGTTACAAGAGTTCTATAAAATGGCTCCAGACACACGACTTATAATCCCCGTTATCTAGAATCCTGGCTGAGTAGAAACTACTAAATCTTACTCAATGAATAAAAATAATAGTGATTAAAATTAATCAAACTAATGCGCCTGCCTGGGTTCGAACCCACGACCCGCCACTAGGGGCCTCTACCTCTAGTTTAGTTTTAATAACTGGTAATGTGTTCTGCATTATCACTAAATAAAAGGGCGATTGTTATTGACATAATAATACGCAATTTAGTTGTGGTTAGCCGCTTTGGCATAATTGACTAATCATTCGGTGTTTGTTGATCACTGGCTAAATGCTCATAGACTAAGCAGCCCGGGTATGGGCGGACTTATTAAGCAATTTGTTTCTCTTCATCACCATTTTTTAAGAATGGTAGAGAATGTCTTGTTAATAAGTCGACCATCTTACTAGTTTGAGTATAAAACACATAACAATGGTCGCGGGACTTATCAAATTACCTTAACCCTGGATTTTAGTATTACAGTAAGTCTGTCAGTCCCGTTCCATCCTGCCCTGGGTGGGAGGACTCATTTGATAATTTTACCACGATAAAAAAGTATAAAACACAATTCTATACCTCCTGCTAAAACTGGTCGTTATTTTATCGCTCGCTCGACATAATATCGAGTGATATCATAATAACCGCTGGAACATTATTCTCTTTAATCCAATAAGTAAATGCGTAAGCAGGACTAATAATAATAATTATGTTCGTCTCGAAACATAACCTAATAGGCACATGGTTAAATTTTTCGTTTATTTAGTTCCTAGCTGTTACCAGCGGCTTCACCCGCTACAACTCAAAAATTATCCCACAGGAACATAAAATCGGGATAAAAACTATCCAATGTGTTAATCCAGGTTACAAACTATCTGTGTACCGAATTTCATCCAAATACGTTCAGTAGTTTTTGCGTGAAAGAGTAACAAACATCCATCCACACATACAAACTTTCTTTTTTTAGTAGGATAGCAGGATTCATGTGTTAGTGTGTCGTTTTTGAAGCTAGAATGTCGTGTAGGTAACGTATCTATTCATTTATAATATCATAGGGTGCGATCGATTTGATTGTCTCTCTGGACGAGTTCGCACATAGCAAATATGGTCGCAGCAAATCTCTAATCTATAATCAAGACACATACGCACCCATTTCATCTTCCCAAGCAACTAGAAGCTGTTCCTAACGAGATCTGCAGCAACTTTTTATCTCAAATGACTTCTTAAGGACAGCAATGTCTAATCATACGCAAAAACCATGTGATTACGACAGGTCCGCCATCTAATGGTCGCGTTCATTGCACCAACACGAGCTCCTGTGGCGGCCATTATTATTGTTGTTCTTTTTTTAAATCGGGGTGTAGAAAGGAGGTTGACACTTAAATCGGTGTCTATGGTGTGGGAATTTGAATTTTTCTAGGAACTCCTTATCTGTTCCTGTCTCTAATATGTGTAGCGGCGAGTAATTGTCAACTCGCTGTCCGACAAAGAGATTTAATAAAAAACCCCGACACAAAAACAATGTTCCCTTTAAAAAGTAAAAAATAAAAATACGTCGCGTTGGGGGGACTTATATCATTTTATGTTGCTAAGAGTACTCCCGATTAAGTCATCAATATTCCCTTTCAGTACGCTTTCATTTGATACCCAACTCCAGTATATTTGCAGACCCTCGGTTACCTTTCCCCACTTTCACCCCCACAACTTCTAAACGGCTCAACCGATTTTCATCAAACATGTCTAAGAACACTCGCAGGTAAGTCACCTTTCATACAAAAACAAACTAAATTGAAATCGCTTCATCCGTTCGGGCTCTATGATGCCACAGACAGACAGACACGTCAAACTTATAACACCCCTCTTTTTCCGTCGGGAGTTAAAAATAGTAGTAATGTCTTTGCTGTCCGTCGACGGACCATGCCCGTGTCGACGGCGAGTCGTGGTCCACGCGCGCCTCAGAGAGTTTCAGCACTATGTGCTTAGAGGGCCAAAGCCTGCCGGGGTCGCGGGACTAACGAGCTACCGTGAATCCGGAACGTAAAGAGCTATTGAAGGACACCGTGGATTTTAGTCAGTACAAGTCTGACAGTCCCTCCTGCCCTGTCCTTGGTGGGAGAACTCATTTATTTTGATGATTTTTACCAAAAAAAAAGAAAGTCTATGGCACTAATAGCCTTTGTTGACGTATCTCTTACTTCCCGCCATTCCTTAATAGGCAAGGGAAACAAACCAGGCTTAACAGAAAGTACAAGGAAACTATGTATTCTGCCTAACACTACACTACATCCTTTGTGGTCAAAATGCAGTTATAGGTCCAGAAGTTCAACTTAAAACGGAAAATGTTAGTGGACAAAGTAAGCTGTAACCCGGAAGACGTCCACTGCTGAACATAGGCCTCCCCCTTAGACCGTCACGCCGAACGACAATTTGCCACTTGCATGCATTGGTTGTTCGCGACTCTCCCTAGGTAATATAATAATATTCCACAACTATCACACAACGCCATCTAGTCCCAAGCTAAGCAGAGCTTGTGTTATGGGTACTAGACAACAGACTGATAAACATACTTATATGTTTCTAAATACTTACATTTTATAAATAAATTACACCCAGACACAGAACAAATGATCATGCTCATCACACAAACATTTGTCATGGGTGGGAATAGTGCCGTGGTTTCATGGTGCATAGCAGTCAGGGTCACTAACCACTAGTGACTAGACCAACAGGCCTGTCAAATTCCGTACTGGTCCTTCTATTTTGTCTCTGCGTAGTGACAGTTCTAACCAAAACGTCAAATAGTTGCATCCGCCCTCACGATGACCATGTGCAAATACATTTCGCCATGTACACAAAACTAGCAAATAATGTTTTCGCGCGAAAAGTGAGCATTCCCGGTTAACCATATTTGTTTTTGGTATTCCTTTTTTGTAGTTAGCAACACTGACTGGAAACATTTGTTTTACATTGATTTCTGAACGGTACTGTTCTTCGGAAATGGTGGGAATTTTAAACAGACTTTTAGTTGTATTTTAGAAAAGTACTTCAAGATTTTACTAATTTTGGATAATTATATTGGTAATGATTTTTGATTGAGAGAGCAGTGGTGGCCCAGTGGTACCGGCCTCGACTTACGATTTGTAGGTCGTGGGTTCGAACCCAGCAAGGCGCATTCCTTTGTGTAATTTATTTCATCACCACTGCTCTCAAAACGGTGAAGGAAAACATCGTGAGGAAACCGGCATGTCCTAGAACCAAACATTCGAAGGTGAACCATGATTATGATCATGATGGAATCAAACCAAGGGCGTGAACGCTGGTGCTAATCATTTATTTATCAAAAATCATCATCATCAGCCTATAATGTTCCCACTGCTGGGACACAGGTCTCCTCTCTGTAAATAGTAGTGGGCTGTAATCCAGCACGCGAGCCCAGTACAGGTTGGTAGATGTAACATGTCTTCGAATGTTTGGTTCTATTACTCGCGTTGTGTGGAATATTATTATCAGCTGATCGCTATAACTTGCACAATTTATGACATTTGCCGTTGACAAGACCGTAATACTATAACAAAGGTCCTAAAAGACTTGTTTCATTTCATATTTACAAGATTTGGTTTACCATAAATCAAGACCCGCGCTTTTCAATTTCAAAAGTTGCCATTAATAAAAATCAGGTGATCTTTTGTGTTGCTAGCATGAAAAAACTTCACAATAGAACTTTTAACTGTACCGGTGTGTGTATCAAAATGACGAATGTGTGTTTTTTGGGATTTTTGGTAAAATGTTAGGAAAATAAGTTTTGCAGCTCAAACAACGGTAATGTCAACGACGATACATTACTAGACTCCTAATAACAGGCGACCGATGTCTGTCAACACATTAGACAAAAAAGTCTTATATCCGTCTTATTTCGACCACTCCTGTGAGCCGTAAACATACCTTGAGTCAGAACAGACCTTGAGTTAGCCAATCACAACGCAGTAGCCCGTCCCCCTCGCTTACGTAGTACCTCAGCGAGTTGACAGAATAGTTTTTGTTCCTTAGATCGTGCATGCGGAGTCTAGTAATAATTATATCGTCGTTGGGTAATGTACTACATAAATAAATTGAAACACTGTTAAGGCCGTAAATTAGCTCATTGTGAAATAATGACTACGTATTTTTTGTTTTTTAAATAAATCATTGAATATTGGCAAAGATAAAAGGCTTCGAAGATCGGGGGTGGGGGATTGTGACGTCATAATGCCTGTAAAATAAAAAATACCGAGTGACGTTTTGCGTTTTTTAGAAGCGTCGTATCTTTTGCCAATTTTGATTTGCGTAGGCAACAAAAGAAAAAATACGTGCCAAACAATTTTTTATAATCTATGTTTCGTACTAAGACGCTCGTGGCTAAATAATTACAGCCGCACAGGCCGATCTTCCGGGTTAAGCCGCGCTTGCCGAGGTTGGTCTGTGGATGGGTGACCATCTTTCATAGCGAGTTTCCTCCGTGCCTCGGAAAACACGTAAAGCCGTTGGTCCCGGCTGTCATTTGTAGATCTTTGACAGTCTTTACTGTTAGTCAGAAGATCTAAATAAAGCCTGACAACCAGTCTTACCATGGGGTATCGTATTACCCAGTTATTGGGTTGTGGAGTTCTGATAGTCGCTCCATGTAAAATACTGATATTCAGCTGCATCTGGTTTGACTGGAAGCCGACAACAATATAGTTGGGAAAAGGCAGGCAGATGATGTTTCGTACAAATTTTTTTTTCGAGTAAAACAGCATATTTATTGGTCATTAGAGTTAAACAATTCAATAACAATCTATAATGGCTCGTCTCAATTATAATAATAATAATATTCCACAACTATCACACAACGCCATCTAGTCTCAAGCTAAGCTGAGCTTGTGTTATGAGTACTAGACAACTGATAAACATACTTATATATTTATAAATAAACATTTTGTTTACAAACAAAACACATTCGCTGTTTCGTAACTCCACATTTCTCATCTGACATTATACTTACCTGTTATTTTTGACAATAGTAATGGCGGCGATCGATTTGAAAAAAAAAGTCGGCCATATTGAAAAAAAAAACGGTCAAATTATATAATGTTCATGTTTTTAGGTTTTTGTAGGCTTGTGGTGGGTGGGAATGGCATTGTGGATCGTGGGTTCGTTCCTGGATGATGTAAAGTGTTTTATTTGGTTTTAGTTCGATAATTTATCTTTTTTGAAGGGACGTGATAGTGTGGTTTTTGTAATTTTATGTCAAGTTAATAGAAGTCGGGGTTGCGCAACTATCTTATCAGGTAATCGTGGATCTGGAGCGTAAAGGGCTATGGAGGAATATCGTGGATTTTAGTCAGTACAAGTCTGACAGTCTCTCCCGTCCTGCTCGGGGTGGGAGGACTCATTTGATGATTTTATCAGGACAAAATTTACGAAAATATTCATTCACTTATATTTATGTCTATCAGGGATAGTTATGTCCTTAGTGACAAAAATTGGACCAAAATACTAAAGGACACTTATATTTTCGATTAAGAAAGAATGTATTGTTTCGATGTTTACGTTTATTGAGCTCCTTGAGGTCTGTGAGTTGAGCTACACGATCATCGACAAATGCTTGCACTGACTGGACAGGTCCACTCAAATCTGTGTGGTTCTTTCTTCAAAAGACCATCTCAGACACCCACATGGTCCTCGTATGACCTGAACAATGTCTGGACTTTAAAAGAGACAGTGACCTCTGAGTTTGTTTCGGCTGTTTCTTTTCGGAGTAGTCAGGTACGAATCACCGGCCTCATCTAGCTTTAAAAATATTGGTTATGACGTGTAAATGTGTTTTTTTTTTATAACCAACTTACAAAATAAATAATATCATTTATTAGAAAGTAATTTAACATATTATTATCTCATACTATTCAGCATGTAAATGTTATAGCAATCAAATCTGCTCACTAATACAAAACTTGTAGCTAACGCATTTCTGACAGGCGCTTGCGGTTTATAGAAGAATAAAATTAGCTGTTGCCTGCGGTTTCACCCGGTACAACCCGTGGGAACATTAAATCGGGATAAAAACTATCCTATGTGTTAATCTAGGTTATAAACTATCTGTGTACCAAATTTCATCCAAATCGGTTCAGTAGTTATTGTGTCAAATAGTAACAAACAATCATCAGAAATCCACACATACAAACTTTCACGTTTATATATTAGTAGGATTTAATACTGCTCCCCGTCCCGTGGTTTCTTTCCTTTCTGTTCGGCTTCTACTGGTCGTAGCATGGTATATTATAGCCTTTAGCCTTCATCGATAAATGGACTATCATCATCATTATCATCATCAGCCGGAAGACGTCCAATGCTGAACATAGGCCTGCCCCTTACACCGCCAAGACGAACGACAATTCGCCACATGCATCCATCGGTTGCCCGCGACTCTCACGATGTCGTCGGTCCACCTAGTGGGAGGCCTACCTACGCTGCGTCTTCCGGTCCGTGGTCGCCACTCGAGAACCTTTCTTCCCCATTGGTTGTCAGTTCTAGTAAATGGACTATATACGACACAAAAATAAGAGTGTTCATGGAGTTTCTTGCCCGTTCTTCTCCATAGAGATCTACTTCTTGGAACGGGCATTTACGGTACTTTCACAGTTTTTATGTCGTGTGACTGGGACTGTAGCAACATGACTATATTTGAACTGTTTTTATTTATTTAACGTAACAATTTTTGAACTGTTATTGTCTTTTGACAATTCAAAAGTGCTTTAACTGGCCTACTTGAAATAAATGCTTTAATTTGATTTGAAAATATTTATTCAATTCGGATCAGTAGTTCCTGAGATTAGAGCGCTCAAACAAAGTAAGTCTTACGCTTTAAAACATACTAGCGATCCGCCCCGGCTCCGCACGGGTGTAATCTGTACTATATTACGCTTGTTATATACATAAAAACCTTCTTCTTGAATCACTCTATCTATTAAAAAAAAACCGTATCAAAATCCGTTGCGTAGTTTTAAAGATATAAGCATACATAGGGACAATCGGTTCACCCAGTCGCAAGTTATGAGGTAACAAATCTAAAAAAAAAACAGTCGAATAATAATAACCATTGATAAAAATATTAGTTTATTTCACAATAAACTTGAATGAGGTATTTTCTTTTGGTTGTTTCCCTAGTTGATGGATAGATGGCGCTGAACGTGGTATATTACTGCAATGAACGGAACGTCGTCATTTTTTGATTGTTTTAACTTGATTGTTATTTCGAGATCTTAAAACGTAACGTGCGTGTCATGTCATTGTCAGTCACATCACATCACACCATTGGCATTTGGAAATAAATAACAACAAGGAAAAAGAAAAAAATATTCATTGACCAGTCTTTTTAATTTATGAGTTTTCCACGCCTTAAAGAAAATGTCCCAAGAGAAAAAGAAGAGAAGTCTGTTCCTCGTGGATTTGTGCAAAAATGAAGGCATAAATCTAGTAACGTAGTCAGTTCAACGCCATCTACAGAGTTCTTGGAAACTACTTTTTTTTTTAATACTCTAAAAAGAAAACTTCTCATTGAAAACATTTTTTAAAATAAAAAACATAAGTTCACATTATTAGAAATTGCACAAAACACGTCATGAGCAAGCCTGCTAAGTGTCATTACAGGCGCCATTTTGTTTTTCAATTCCACAAATTCGCGGGAAAAAATCCTTCCTTTAGTGTTTCATCTTTGAATATCGAAGGAAATGATTCAAAAACTCTTCTATAACTTTGAGTAGATGTTTCTTCATTTAAATTATCATCTGTCACTTTGACATTACTGTCAATCGCTGTATCATCGATTCTGTTTTGTTTTACCTCTTTGGAGACGTTTGCAATTGCATTATCAACTTTATTTGTGGCGTGTAAGATAGTTTTTTCAAGTATCTCATTGTTATCTTTTGTTGTAGTTAGTATTTCAATAGATTTAAGTACTGCGTCCTTGTTAGATTTATTTTTATTACGTTTTGTTGTAGTTTCAGCATCGTTAGTCTCACATTTGCATGTTGTTTTATATATTTTTGTCTTTTTAGATTTATTTCGTGTATTTTTTTTCTTGTTTCTCAATTTGTGTGCTCGATCACTGTTGTTTTCTATTGATTTAGCTTTTCGTTTTAATCTGTGTTCATCATCTATTGTAATACTTGTTTCTTTGATACTTTTGACACCAGCTTCAGTATTCTTAATTTTATTTTTATTTCTCAGAAGTCTTTCATCATACTCATTACTCTTTCCACCATTAACAGTATTATTACGTTCTCTTCTTTTATTTCTGTGTTTCTTATCATTTATCTCATATTTCTCTTTCTTCTTCTTAAGATACTTTTTCATTCCTTCTTTCTCCTTTTTATCTTCTTTAGCTCTGTTGTCATTATCTCCTTTTCCCATAGCTTTTATAGTATGATTAATTTCATCAATTTTCTTTAATCTATCGACTTTCTTCTCAAGAGTCTTCTTTAAATAGTTATAATCATCCAGTTTTTGTCTTTCTGTACTAATGCTGTTACTTCTTAAGGTAGACTTCTTCTTTATTCTTCTATCTTCTCTATCAAATATTTCTATAGAAAGTTCTTCGCCTGGTAAGGGGGGAGCTATACTTCTTCTGAGGTCATGTTTCATCGACGAACTGAAACCAAGCATTGAGTACAACGACGATATATTACTAGACTCCACATGCACGATCTATGGAACAAAAGCTATTCTGTCAACTCGCTGAGGTACTACGTAAGCGAGGGGGACGGGCTAACTCAAGGTCTGTTCTGTCTCAAGGTATGTTTACGGCTCACAGGAGTGCTCCAAATAAGATGGATATGAGACTTCTTTGCCTAATGTGTTGACAGACATCGGTCGCCTGTTATTAGGAGTCTAGTAATATATTGTCGTTGATCGAGTATGATTGTGGGTACAACAATACAAGGACGATATAAAATTACGGAAAACATCATCTGCCTGCCTGTTCCCAACTATATTGTGGTCTGCTTCCAGTCGAACCAGATGCAATTGTATGTCAGTATTTTACATGGAGCGACTGACTATCAGACCTCAACAACGCAGTAACTGGATAATACGATACCCCATAGGAAGTCTGGTAGTTAGACTTTTAGAGCTTCTGGCAAATAGTAACGACTGTCAAAGATCTACAAATGACAGCTGGGACCAACGGCTTTACGTGTGCGGCTGTAATTAATTAGTAACGAGCTTAAAATTATGTATTAAAATTACAGAGAACGTAAGAGACATTTTATTAATGAAGAACAAGCTAAAAATGTTTATCAAACGGCGAAGCTCCCTTATACATACCTCGCCCTTTCGGTGGTAGTAGTTTTAGCAGTAACTACAGTCGTTGCAGGATCTCCCAACATTTTTTCTACTAGTTTGCTTTTTATCTCAGACTTAAATACGACACCTGGTTCCTCAGTTGTTATAAAGAACATTTCTTCTATTACAGTCTCAGTAATTGCCTTCTGTTCACTGTTTCTCTCATTTTTTGAAGTTTCTCGAAGTGTTTTATTATCTTCTAATTGCGTTTCATTTGTTTTAGTTCTAAATATGATTCTTTTGTTTTTTTCGTTTATAATAATAAACTTGGTGGTTCTTGTTGATTCTGTTTTGTTTATTCTATCTTCTGTGGAGATATTGGCAGTAATTTTAACGATTGTAGTGTCTGATTTGTTAGCTGTAGCTCCAATTTTATTTAATTTATCATTATTACTTCTAGGTAAAAGAAAATTAACGTTATTCATAACCGTTTCCATGTGTGTTTTCAAATTATCTCTTACTTCCTTACTCAGATCACTGTGATAGAAAACAGTAGCTTTTACACATTCTCTGACTAAATTAATAAAATCTTCTTTAGTGTTTAATTCGCTATAACCAGCTTCATAACCCTTAAGAGCCGTTAAAATGATCCTGAATCTCCTTTTAGTATTATTTATGTATAAAGAATTGACATAATCAAGAAATTCTTTGATATTGTTATTAAATGTTTGCAGTTTCATTAAAAGTAGAATTTTATTTAATTCTGCTCTCTTCTCTTCAACCGTTAGTTCTGCGAAAGATTCTAATTTCGCAGCCATAAGACTTCGGAATTCATGTTTGTCTTTCAAGTCGTAATATTTGCAGCCATTATTGTGGTATTTTCTTATTACATTGTCTAGAATTTTGACAAAATCTTCAAATAGATCATCGTTATAAGAATTTAGTATGTTAATAAGTTCTGCTATAAAATCTGTGAATGTCTCAACATTAGAGTAAGGTTCTGGCATGTCATTATCAACAATAAATGTGTCATTGGTGACAAAGACTTTTTTAAGGTTTTCTTGGTCAGTTCTCTGAGCTTCTTTGACACGCCTCTCATTATATACGGTTAGTATATATGGTAGTTTTAAATAGCTTGAGTTTGTAAAAGCTAAAACAAACGTTGAGAACAAAATTAAGAACGAAAGCATAAAAACATTTACCGAAGTGTTTTTTATTCGTTATAAATACGTGGAGTTATTTGATATGCAAAATGTTGTCAACATTTTTGTTTAAACATAGCAACGCCATCTAGTCCCAAGCTAAGCAGAGCTTGTGTTATGGGTACTAGACAACTGATAAACATACTAATTTATTTCTAAATACATACATATTATAGATAAATTACACCCAGACACAGAACAAATGATCGTGCTCATCACATAAACATTTGTCCTGGGTGTGAATCGAACCCACGACCTCCAGCATAGCAGTCAGGGTCACTAACCACTAGACTAACAGGCCTGTCAAATTAATTAAATGCGAAATATCTACCAAATATCCCGAACAGCAGAAAACAAATGGACACATTCATTTTAATTCAAAAAATACTTTCATTTTCATGGAATCATAAAACATGTTATACCTAGCTCGAGGAACTGCTTTTTATGTCTATTTCTAAATAAAATAACTAGAATTTTATTGACAATAAAACTAAAATAGTTACCAGTTATAAATAAAGTTATTTTTACGTGTTTTTCAATGTGACACGGACCTACAGTACCTACCTATATACAACGTGTAACGTTAATAGCGCAAAACCTCTCGTGGGATAACTCAGCCCATGTTATCTATACTAATATTATAAAGCTGAAGAGTTTGTTTGTTTGTTTGTTTGAACGCGCTAATCTCAGGATCTACTGGTTGGAATTGAAAAATTCTTTTTGTGTTGTGTAGTCCATTTATCGAGGAAGGCTATAGGCTATACAACATCACGCTATCACCTATAGGAGCGGAGCAGTAATGAGAAATGTTTCAAAATCGGGAAAATGCATTCCTTTTTTAGAGCTTCCGTTGCGTGCGCTGCGTAAACGGTTAGAGTTTCGCAAAAATTATGTACTACGGAATTATTCCTCATAAAATTTTCTAAAATAAAGTCCGCGAGAGCATATATCTATCTTAAGGGTAAAGGTTAAGTCACTATAACCTTTTTTATGGGAAACAAATTTGTTTTAAAGTAATGCATTATTTGCGAAGGTGTTTTCATTAACATGATATTAATCCTTATCCAAATAAATACATTAATCATCACAAGCATTTAATTTTGAACGAAATTGCCCTTTACATCATTTGATTTCAATGAATATCTTAGGAGATATCACAGTTTCAAAATAATACCGCGACAAAATAATGACGGGCTGCGTAATATGTCACAATTGCGTCGCTAAGATCCCTGTTTAGGCCGGTCAATATCGCCATCAAACATTGCAAACGCGCATGTAACTACCATTTTGTTATAATTTGCAACCTTAAAAACCCTGTGCTGTCAATTTAGTAGTTTTTGCGTGTGTATCTCATGAACCGTGATAGCCAGAGAGTTGAAATTTCACAGGTGATGTACTTCTGTTGCCGCTATAACAAAACATACTAAAACCTAATAAATATTAAGGGCTCCCATTGGTCGCGGGACTTATTTCATTACCGTGACCCCGGAACATAAACGGCTTTTGAAGGACACCGTGGATTTTAGTCAGTACTATTCTGACAGTTCCTCCCTGCCCGGTGTGGGAGGACTCATTTGATGATTTAGCGTAAAAAAAAGGGGGCTCCCATACAAAAAACGTGATTTTGTTGCTGGTTTTTGTAGATATTATAAAGTAATGTAATGTTTCGGAGGCTGTTCTTGACTTCTGACTGGTTCTTCTGACTGGTTCCTTGAATTGTCAATGTAATTGATATTATTTATATGTTGCCGTGCCCTATCCGGGTTTCATGTTGAAACTACTACATTTCTGTAACACCTAAACCTAACACATGAATGCAATAAAGAATTTGAGTTTGAGTTTGAGTCTGTTTCTCACGAACCGTGACCGTAGTTAGATAGTTTAAATTTTCACAGATGATGTGTGTCTATTGCCACTATAACAACAAATACTAAAAACTGGTTAAGTGCGAGTCTGGTTTTTAGTATGTTTTGTTATAACGGCAACAGCAGTACATCACCTGTGAACATTTCAACTCTCTAGCTATCACGGTTCGTGAGATATACACGCAAAAACGACTGAACGGATTTTGATTCGACATTGACATTGACAGAACAGGGTTAGCAGGGTTGCAAACTTGGGTGTTAAATACTCTAAAGGGATCTAACAACATATAAAAGAATCGTAGTTACATGCGTGTTTGGTTTTTATGTCGATATTGACCGGCCTACTTTGAGGATCGTTTGGAAAGGCGCTACGGGCTGCGTCCTCACCTTCAGTCTGACGTAGTCCTCCCGGTTTTAATTTTTTCGTTTCGGGAGGTACCTCAAGATTCAGTGGCAAGTAAGGGGAATGGTTAGCAGTCGGAATGCGTGAGGGAAAAGACATCCTCTACCTCCCGCCCCAGCCACCACTGAAGATGCCCACGACGTCGGAAATCGCGCTCTTCAAGGGAACTGATGGAGACGGGACCATAGGACCAAACGCCTAATATGACGCGGGTGAAACCGCGGGCAGAAGCTAGTTGAACAATGTTTGTTCTAAAAATGTTGAAAATTCGCAAAAAAATAATTGATTTTTCATACTGATGAACCCGATCAATTTCTCATTTTGTATGGAAAAGCAATTTTTTTTTACGAATTTCCTAAAGTCTTGGAACAAACATTGTTCAGTAACATGGGCTGAGTTACCCCACGAGAGGTTTTGCGCTATTAACGTTGCACGTTGTAAAGATAGTGGTACGGAATTCTTCATGTGCAAGTCCGACTCGCTCGATTGGTTTTTAACTGAAATCACCTCAAAAGTGTTTTTATCTTAACCTCAGGTCAGGCGCTCAATAGACGGTCAATTATTTCCATCAATCATGAATGATGGCATTTTTATCGCCTACAATTTTCGTCATGCAAACGTCAATCATGGCATTAGACAATAGGTTCACCGTCAGTCAAAATCTCTAAAACCTAGCGTGTAATGGCCGCCTTAAAACCAACTGTTGGTTTCTAGACGAAACACGTAGCGCCATCTCTCGGTAAAATTATGAACAAATGCATTAGTCTTACCATGGGCTATCGTATTTACTCAGTAACTGTGTTGTGGAGGTCTGATAGTCAGTCGCTCCATGTAAAATACTGATATTCAGCTGCATCTGGTTCGATTGGAAGCCGACTACAATATAGTTGGGAAAATGCAGGCAGATGAGATTAGACAGTTGTATTAAAATAACAAGCACATGGCGCGATCTACATTTTTTACATGAAACTAATTGAACAGTTGTAGATAAAAAAATAGTTTTGTCGGAATATTTGAGTAAAAAATTTCTAATTAATCACGTACGTACATAGATTATCAAAAAATACTCGACCAGTATTTGAGACGTAAAGTAAACTGGAACTTTGACAATTTTCAAGGAAAAAATTAGTTTCTTCTTCGCACATCAGAGGCGCTGTTCCATGTTTTCATACAAGAAACGCTGTAAATACTGGAAATACGCTGTAAAGTAAAAGTGTGAAAATTCGTGCCAGGGGTACTGTATTTTTTCTTTTGTTCCGTAAATCAAAATTTAAGAAGACACAATGTTTTATTATGTTTTTTCTACATGGAGTGACTGACTATCGGACCCCACAAAAAAACTGAGTGATACGATACCCCATGGTACGACTGGTTGTCAGACTTTAGAGCTTCTGACTAACAGTAACGACTGTCAAATATCTACAAATGACAGCTGGGAACAACGACTTTACGTGCTTTCCGAGGCACGGAGGAAACTCGCTATGACAGATGGTCACCCATCAACAGACCAACCAATTATCAAATAGCCAATTATGGACTAAGATTTAAATTTAAACGTACTGATGATTTTTTGAGGAAAAAAAATATCAGTTTGCAAGCGGGATTCAAACCCGCGTCTTCTGGATAGGTACTCCAGACGCCTTAACATTCTACCATTCTACCATTCTACCATTCTACCATTCCACCATTCTACCATTCTACCATTCTACCATTCTACCATTCTACCATTCTACCGTTCTACCATTCCACCATTCTACCATTCTACCATTCTACCATTCTACCATTCTACCATTCTAGCATTCTACCATTCTACCATTCTACCATTCTACCATTCTACCATTCTAACATTCTACCATTCAGAGGGGAGAGATTGAGAGTCGAGAGTCGAGTCGAGAGTCGAGTCGAAAGTCGAGTCGAGAGTCAAGTCGAGAGTCGAGTCGAGAGTCGAGTCGCGAGTCGATCGGGAGTCGAGTCGAGATTCAAGTCGAGAGTCGAGTCAGCAGTCGAGTCAGGAGTCGAGTCGAGGGTCGACTCGAGAGTACCATTGTACCATTCTACCATTCTGAGGGGAGAGATTGAGAGTCGAGAGTCGAGTCGAGAGTCGAGTCGAGTGTCGAGTCGAGAGTCGAATCGAGAGGCGAGTCGAGGGTCGAGTCAAGAGTACCATTCTACCATTCTGAGGGGAGAGATTGAGAGTCGAGAGTCGAGTCGAGAGTCGAGTCGAGTGTCGAGTCGAGTCGAGAGTTGAGACGAGAGTCGAGTCAGGAGTCGAGTCAGGAGTCGAGTCAGGAGTCGAGTCAGGAGTCGAGTCGAGGGTCGAGTCGAGAGTACCATTCTATCATTCTTCCATTTCTACCATTCTACCATTCTACTTTTATACCAGTCTACCATCCTACTATTTTACCATTCTGAGGGGAGAGATTGCGAGGAGAGAGTCGAGTCGAGATTCAAGTCGAGAGTCGAGTCAGGAGTCGAGTCGAGAGTCGAGATTTGAGAGTTGAGACGAGAGTCGAGTCAGGAGTCGAGTCAGGAGTCGAGTCAGGAGTCGAGTCGAGGGTCAAGTCGAGAGTACCATTCTACCATTCTACATTACTACCATTCTACCATTCTACCATTCTACCATTCTACCATTCTACCGTTATACCATTCTACCATCCTACCATTTTACCATTCTGAGGGGAGAGATTGCGAGGAGAGAGTCGAGTCGAGGGTCGAGTCGAGAGTCAAGTCGAGAGTCGAGTCGAGAGTCGAGTCGAGAGTCGAGTCAGGAGTCGAGTCAGGAGTTGAGTCGAGGGTTGAGTCGAGAGTACCATTCTACCATTCTTCCATTTTGAGGGGAGAGATTGAGAGGAGAGAGTTGAGTCGAGAGTCGAGTCGAGAGTCGAGTCGAGAGTCGAGTCGAGAGTCGAGTCGAGAGTCGAGTCGAGAGTCGAGTCAGGAGTCCAGTCAGGAGTCGAGTCGAGGGTCGAGTCGAGAGTACCATTCTACCATTCTACCATTCTGAGGGGAGAGATTGAGAGTCGAGAGTCGAGTCGAGAGTCGAGTCGAGAGTCGAGTCAGGAGTCCAGTCAGGAGTCGAGTCGAGGGTCGAGTCGAGAGTACCATTCTACCATTCTACCATTCTGAGGGGAGAGATTGAGAGTCGAGAGTCGAGTCGAGAGTCGAGTCGAGAGTCGAGTCGAAAGTCGAGTCGAGAGTCAAGTCGGGAGTCGAGTCGAGAGTCGAGTCGCGAGTCGATCGGGAGTCGAGTCGAGAGTCGAGTCGAGAGTCGAGTCGAGAGTCAAGTCGAGAGTCGAGTCGAGAGTCGAGTCAGGAGTCGAGTCAGGAGTTGAGTCGAGGGTTGAGTAGATATGGGCGCCGCGCCGGCGCGGCGCCGCCGTGTTCCGTCCGCACGCCGCCGCCGCCGCCGACATTCACCGCGCGGCGTGAGTGGCTTAAAGACGTGTATTTGTTTTCGTGATTGACTCATCCAAAATGACTGAATTAATATCCCAATAATCATTGGTAAACAGTTTCGAGGATATAACATCCCCCTGTGTCACCCTCCTGCGCAGCGTATTAGGAAACTATACCTTCAGCCAACGCTCATGACGTCAGAGATCGTGTTGCCGTCGGTCATATTTTCAAATACAGAAACAAAGAATTAACTCAATAAAGTGTACCTTTACCTAACATTTGTGACGTCACTGGCCGAGTTGACATCGGGTATACTTTCAGATTTATGATTTCGCGCGTAGGTATTTTAAAACATACCCGACCGCAACGAAGTAATCGTTCGGTATTCTTTTGTCACGTTACTATTTCAATCGGGATTTGACCCCGTGTGTACGAAACGGGGCAATGAGAAAAAAAAATCGTTAAAACGACTTGGGGCACCCCGACACGGACAGGTTAGGTTAGAAGGGGATGGCGGGGTCTGAAAGACCCCGCCATTCCCTTCGTGGTTATTTTTTTTTAAACCACCCAGAAGTAGGAGCACCGCTTGCGGTGCTCCGTCGACGTTTTCTGACATTTTACTAGATTTAGCTTAGTTTCAAATGAAAAGTTATTTTTGTCATTTCGCTGAACCAATTTAGGAATTTGTTTTGATCACCAAATTTGCTTAGGCAAATGATAAAATCGTGTTGTTATTCTAACATCCTCCGTGATTTGATCAAATCCCTTAGGGATGTGGCCAAAACCCTGTGTTTATCATATCCCTGCGACAGAGACAGTAAAACGGGTATACATTACAGTATATTAAAATGGAATGTCCTACATGAAAGTATACCCCAGCAAAATGTTGGGATCGGGTATATTTTGAAATCCCTAACACGGGCGTATATATTTTTAACGTATACCTGAACTCAACACTACAGAGCGTTAGCTGAAGGTATAGTTTCCAAATACGCTCCTGCGCAGCAGGTTATGTTTAGACTGTTGGTTCTGTCTCATAGTCGTGGCGTCATACAGACATTTCAGCAGTCGATGTACCACCACTCCACTTGACATCGCTGCAGTGATTGTAGAACAGCCCAAGTTTCAACGCAGTCAAAGGTCTTTTCTTAATCAACAAATACTAAGCACAGGGGCTCAGTGGTGGATGCCCACGGCACCGAACGTCGGTAGACGACCTCCGGCGACAGTAGGGGCGGGCATGCGGACAGCGAGTAAAGGGCATTCGCTGTCCGACCATGGACCATGCCCGGTCGACGGCACGTCGTGTTCCATGCGCGCCTCTAAAAGCGTCAGCATAATGATGGGGCCTCTCAGAGGGTCGCGGTACTTATTTCATTACCGTGACCCCGGAACATAAAGGGCTATTGAAGGACACCGTGTATTTTAGTCAGTACAAGTCTGACAGACCCTCCCGCCCTGCCCGGGGTGGAAGGACTCATTTGATGATTTTACCACGATAAAAAAAAAGTACAGGGGCTGGTTATGCTCTTCGGACTTCTGTATTTATGGACTAGTTATACAGAAGACCGAAGAGCAAAGAGGCAAGTTTGCCTTACTGTGTGGATGTGGACTATGGTGCTAAATCCTTCGCGAAAACCAGACTGCTCCGGAGATTGAAACTCGTTAAGTCTTCTTGCGAGACGGTTTGTGATGACCTTCGAATAGTTTATAAACGTGGCTCACGAGGAGTGATATGAGACGATAGTTTTTCAATAGGGTTTTGTCGCCCTTCTTAAAAAGGGGATCACAATACTCCTGTTCCAAGCCTTTGGAGTTCTACCAGTGTCTCCCGAAGTACGGGCTTACCATCTGCTTTTGGAACTCCTGTAGTGCGGGCTTTCCACCTGCTTTCAGAAGCTCTGAAGTCATTCCATCATCGTCACCTCATCTAGGCTGATTTCCGACAGTTCATCGGTGTAGTGGCGTGTCAGAGTGTCTCAGTTATTCTTTGAAGAAGGGGCTTGTGGACCACGACTGTCGTACAACCGACCATAATAGTCTTTTATTTCAGCTAGGATCCCCCGGCTTTGAGGTTATGTTTTGCTTATTAGGTGATCTAAGCTTCGTCAGATGCGATGCGTTTCAACTGTTGGGTGAACATTTTAATAACCCGATTTTCTTGTATTGCCTTTTCAATTCCGCGTTAATTGGTGGTTCAGAGGTCACGTCGCACCAACTTGCTTATTTTCTTATTGAGTACTCGCTTCTCTGACTTAAGCTTTTTATTTGTACCTGATGACCTGATCAGGACAAGGTATTTACTGTACTGTATAGGACTGCCATTTCCCCCACCCCAGCGACGCCCTAAGCTGAGGTCCCTACCCCAAAGGAGGTGCCCTTAGCGTGTGGTCGCTTAGCTTATTTTTAACTAAGTTTGTTGCCCTGGCTGCGCAACAAGTCCGGTTGCGCAGTACACAACCCTACTAGAGGTTGACCTGCAACATGCCAAACAAACAAAAAAGAACAACATTTTCCTGTCTTCCGCCCGAAACGACATTACGGAGCCGGCCGGTATAAAGAAGATAGGGAGTATGTAGATTTCGAGTTTTAGTTGAAGGTAGAAAACCACGCCGCCGGCGCCACGCCGCCGCCGATTGAAATTGGTCAGCGCGCCGCCGCCGATAATTTTTAAGGCGGCGCCCACGTCTAGGGTTGAGTCGAGAGTACCATTCTACCAATCTACCATTTTGAGGGGAGAGATTGAGAGGAGAGAGTCGAGTCGAGAGTCGAGTCGAAAGTCGAGTCGAGAGTTGAGTCGAGAGTCGAGTCGAGAGTCGAGTCGAGAGTCGAGTCGAGAGTCGAGTCGAGAGTCGAGTCGAGAGTCGAGTCGAGAGTCGAGTCGAGAGTCGAGTCGAGAGTCGAGTCGAGAGTCGAGTCGAGAGTCGAGTCGAGAGTCGAGTCGAGAGTCGAGTCGAGAGTCGAGTCGAGAGTCGAGTCGAGAGTCGAGTCGAGAGTCGAGTCGAGAGTCGAGTCGAGAGTCGAGTCGAGAGTCGAGTCAGGAGTCGAGTCGAGGGTCGAGTCGAGAGTACCATTCTACCATTCTGAGGGGAGAGATTGAGAGTCGAGAGTCGAGTTGCGAGTCGAGTCAAGAGTCGAGTCGAGAGTCAAGTCGAGAGTCGAGTCGAGAGTCGAGTCGAGAGTCAAGTCGAGAGTCGAGGTGAGAGTCGAGTCGAGAGTCGAGTCAAGAGTCGAGTCGAGATTCAAGTCGAGAGTCGAGTCAGGAGTCGAGTCAGGAGTCGAGTCGAGAGTCAAGATTTGAGAGTTGAGACGAGAGTCGAGTCAGGAGTCGAGTCAGGAGTCGAGTCGAGGGTCGAGTCGAGAGTACCATTCTACCATTCTACCATTCTACCCTACTACCATTCTACCATTCTACCATTTCTACCATTCTAGCATTCTACCATTTTACCGTTATACCATTCTACCATCCTACCATTTTACCATTCTGAGGGGAGAGATTGCGAGGAGAGAGTCGAGTCGAGAGTACGATTCTACCATTCTACCATTCTACCATTCTGAGGGGAGAGATTGAGAGTCGAGAGTCGAGTCAAGAGTCGAGTCAGGAGTCGAGTCAGGAGTCGAGTCGAGAGTCGAGTCGAGAGTCGAGTCGAAAGTCGAGTCGAGAGTCGAGTCAGGAGTCGTGTCGAGTGTCGAGTCGAGAGTCGAGTCGAGTGTTGAGTCGAGAGTTGTAGAGAGTCAGAAAGTAATATGGTCCGAAGTAATTGGGTCATTAATTGGGATAGTAATTGGGCTAGATAGTAATTGGGTCCAGATAGTAATTGCGTCCTAATAGGATTTGGGTCCAGATAGTAATTTGGTTCAGATAGTAATTGGGTCCAGATAGTAATTGGGTCCAGATAGTAATTGGGTCCAGTTAGTAATTGGGTCCAGATAGTAATTGGGACAAGATAGTAATCGGGTCCAGATAGTGATCGGGTCCAGATAGTAATCGGGTCCGGATAGTACTTTAATAACTGAACCTATTTTAATAACTGGACCCACTTTAATAACTGGATTCACTTTGATAACTGTACCCACTTTAATAACTAGACCCAAAAAATAACTGGACCCAATTAATTAACTAGGCTCTTGTCTACAATTGGACCTGCGTTAATAACTGGACCCACTTTTATAACTTATAACTTTGACTGGCCTGTTGGTCTAGTGGTTAGTGATCCTGACTGCTATGCCGCGGGTCGTGGGTTCGATTCCCACCCAGGACAAATGTTTGTGTGATGAGCATGATCATTTGTTCTGTGTCTGGGTGTTATTTATCTATATAATATGTATGTATTTAGAAATATTTAAGTATGTTTATCAGTTGTCTAGTACCCATAACACAAGCTTTGCTTAGCTTTGAACTAGATGCCGTTGTGTGATAGTTGTGGAATATATTTTATTTATTTATTAATTGGACCCATTTTAATAACTAGACCCAAATAAATAACAGGACCCATTTTAATACCTGGGACCATGTTAATAATTGGACCCACTTTAATAACTAGACTCATTTTAATAACTAGGCCCATCTTAATAACTGAACCCACATTAATAACTGGACCCACTTTTATAACTGGTCCATGTCAATAATTGGACGCACATTAATAACTGGACCCATTTTAATAACTAGACCCACATTAATAACTGGATCCATTTTAAAAACTGGGCCCACATTAATAACTGGACCAAAATTAATAACTGGGCCCATTTTAATAACTGGACCAATAACAATAACCGGACCCATTTTATAACTGGACCCACATTAATCACTTAACCCATTTCAATAACCCATGTCAATAATTGGACCCACTTTAATATTTGGGACCACCCTAATAACTGGATGCATTTTAATAACTGTGGACACCCTTTAATAACTGCGACGCACATTAATAACTAGACCCACTTTTGACCAAATTGTCCCACGATCACAACCGGCTACAACTCTAAAATTATCCGAGGATCATAAAATTGGGATAAAAATATCATAGCCTATGTGTTAATTCATATAATAAAAAATCCCGTCTTTAGTATTATTTCTGTACTAAACATCCCAATCCGTTCAGTAGTTTTTGCGTGAAAGAGTAACAAACATCGACCATCTTCACAAACTCCCGAATTTTAGTAAGAAAAGATAATTTATGCGGGCGGCGAGTAAAGGGCAACTCGCTGTCCGACCATGGAACATGCCCGGGTCGACGGCGCATCGTTTTTCACGCGCGCCTCAAAGACCGTCAGCATGATGACTGGGCCTTCACAGAGGGCCAAAGCCTGCAGGGGTCGCGGGACTTATTCCATCACTGTGACCCCGAAACATAAAGAACTATTGAAGGACACCGTGGATTTTAGTCAGTACAAGTCTGACAGTCCCTCCCAAACTGCCCGGGGTGGGAATCATTTTGCCAATTTAAAAAAAAAGGTTAGATAATTTCTTTGTAGTTTTACATAAATTTTGCCAGTTCTTTCCACCAGGTGCCTCCACCGTGATGTTCCACAGTCTGCTGCAGCGGAAGCCAGGATGCTCTCCAAGGCTGTCTTCGATGATAGACCTGGCTGAGTCCTTTTATGGAGCCGCTGATGGTAGACGTCTGCTCTGCTCGTTGAAGGACTTTGAAGAGTACCCTTACAGTGAGTTATATCATTATAGGCGTCGCCCTACTCATTATTGGCGTCACCCTACTTATTATTGGCGTCGCCGTACTCATTATATGCGTCGCCCTACTCATTATTGGCGACGCCCTACTCATTATCGGCGTCGCCCTACTCATTATTGGCGTCGCCCTACTCATTATAAGCGTCTCCCTACTCATTATTGGTGTCGCCCTACTTCTTATAGTCGTCGCTTTACTCATCATAGGCGTCGCCCTACTCATTATTGGCGTCGTGTGTTACATAGTCGGCGTCGCATTCTACAACTGGTCGTCGATTGGACTATAGTAAAAGAAAATATCAATGAATTATTAATTTAATGTGACACACGATACAATAATAATAGTAATAGCGAACAAAATTTTATCAACGAATCACAAAAAACAGTTGAATAAAGATTGAAATCTCTACTTTCAGCAACTAAATCTAGTTATCAGATCTGTGAGAGCCTTATAGAGAGCTTCTTAGAGCCTCTCCGACCTCCGGCTGACACACGGAGACGGGGACAACTGCTGGCCTCCGTAACCAGGGTTTTTAGGGAGAGGTTTCCTCATCTCTTTGCGAACACGAGTACAGGAAGAAGCACTGAGAGAGGTATGTTTGTGACATCATTTATAATGTGACGAAGTTTATGAGAAACGGTCAACGACGATATATTACTAGACTCCGCATGCACGATCTAAGGAACAAAAACTATTCTGTCAACTCGCTGAGGTACTACGTAAGCGAGGGGGACGGGGTACTGCGCTGTGTTGGCTAACTCAAGGTCTGTTCTGTGTCAAGGTATGTTTACGGCTCACAGGAGTGCTTGAAATAAGACGGATATAAGACTTTTTTGCCTAATGTGTTGATAGACATCGGTCGCCTGTTATTAGGAGTAATATATCGTCGTTGCCTAAAACCTTTGGAAACGTAATTTTGTTTTTAATGTGGTCTTTGAAAACACTTTAATGTTTACAGGAACTATGATTGCAACCACACTAAGAAAAGGAAAACATCATCATCATCATCATAAGAAGAAACGAAAAACAAGAAAAAGTTGTTTAAAACCAGAATATTATAATAAACCACATTAAAAATTTAACATTACTAGCACTTCGCCCGCGACTTCGTCCTCGCGTATATCGTACTTTGCCTCTGTGAATTTCTACTCACGGCTACCTTCTTTCTGAAAGCCATTTGGAAAATCTAAATCAATATCCAACAAAAAATGATTCAGCTTCCAAAACAAAAAGTCCTAAAAAGGACAAACATGAGCAAAATTTGTGACTCCTAACTATCCCAAAATAACTTTTTTAATCGTGTTAAAATCTGCAAATGACTCCTTCCACCCAGAGTGGGACGAGAGGGACTGTCAGACATGTACTGATTAAACTCCACGGAGATCTTTCAATGTCACTTTACGTTCCAGGGACACGGTTACCTTATGAGATAGTCCCGCGACCTCGGCAAGCTTTGATAGATAGATAGATGTAGAAAATTATCAATAAGTAGAGCTAAGTAGTGAAATAGACATGTTGAAAGCATCATCAAATTGCTTTATTAACTCCGTCCAATGATATTATAAGTAAAAAGGTGTAGATACGTTATACGCGCTCAGAAAGTGACGCGCTCAAATGTGGTCAATTGACAAACCTTGACTATATTTGTCTCTTTTTCACTTGCGATGCCATCCTACTTTACCGACTAATAGTGATGTAGTGTGCTATTGCAATATTTAGTTATTCATGTGTGCGTTAGTGTGCCGTTTTTGAAGATAGAATGTCGTGTAGGTAACGTATCTATTCATTTATAATATCAGTCTGAAAGTCCCTCCCGCCCTGCCTTAGGTGCGGACTCATTTGATGATTTATCACGATAAAAAAATATCTATACTTACCCTTTCGTCCAAAAATACAGTTACCAAACCACTTGTAATACCTTTTCCCAGTAAATAATTGACCAACCATGCGACACCGGATATCTATTCACCATTTTAAGTACTCTCTCAAAGTACGGACCGACAAAATTCTTGCAAACATTACAACAATATGAATTGGTGAAAGTGCGTTAGGGTTGCCAACCGTAATATAATATTAATAATAATATTCCACAACTATCACACAACGCCATCTAGTCCCAAGCTAAGCAGAGCTTGTGTTATGGGTACTAGACAACTGATAAACATACTTATATATTTCTAAATACATACATATTATAGACAAATTACACTCAGACACAGAACAAATGATCATGCTCATCACACAAACATTTGTTCTGGGTGGGAATCGAACCGACGACCCCCAACATAGCAGTCAGGATCACTAACCACTAGACCAACAGACCAGTCAAATATAATATACAATATAATATAGTATGTGTATAGTATTGTACTGTATTTAGGGTCTCCGTACTGTATACTGTTAAAAATGTAGTACGCGAAAATACTATATTTTCGTACAATCAATGTTTCCATTTCACAATAATAAAATTAGTCAAATAAAAAAAACTTCCTGTAATTTTCGAACGCGTCTTTCGTTCGACAGAAGTATATCTATCTTTTCTGCTCCATAATCCCGCCACTTCGGCACAGAAAGGCGGGAAGAAAGAAACAGAGCAGCCAACGACGATATAAGTATTACTAGACTCCTAAGAACAGGCGATCGATGTCTGTCAACACATTAGGCAAAAAAGACTTACATCCGTCTTATTTCTCTCACTCCTGTGAGCCGTAAACATACCTTGAGACAGAACAGACCTTGAGTTAGCCAATCACAACGCAGTACCCCGTCCCCCTCGCTTACGTAGTACCTCAGCGAGTTGACAGAATAGTTTTTGTTCCTTAGATCGTGCATGCGGAGTCTAGTAATATATCGTCGTTCAGAGCAGCGTTAGCTGTAATAAAAAATGAGCTCTTGATTAATCATAATTTAAAACTTGACTGTGATAAATGATAAATCGAATTGCAGTTTTAATTAGGACAAAAAATATTAAAAAATGCAAAGAATTTATAAAAAGTAAAAACTTAAGTCTATTTTTTATTCTTACCTATTAAATACTATATTTTTTTGAAGCGTACTATATTTTGTATGGCTTCAAAAAAAAAATATTCAGACAAAAAAATGTTGGCAACCCTAGTTGTGTTACAATAAAACGCCTCTAAGATCTGGGAATCAGTATCTTATGAATGGAATACGTTAACAGATTATAAACGTTCAATAGTATTTATGTGAACTACTGAATGTAAAGGAATGTACGATTCGATTGTAGTAACTGAATGGGTGAACAAAGTACTGCGCGCCATAAACAAGGAATGTTTTTGATGGCGCCATTTTGTGTTTTTTTTATCAATAGCGCGCGCTTTTAGTTTTATTTTAAACTAGCGGCCCGTCAACTCGCTGTCCGACCATGGACCATGCCCGGGTCGACGGTGCGTTGTGTTCCACCAGCGCCTCGAAGAGCGTCAGCATGATGACGGGCCCCTAGAGGGCCAAAGCCTGCCGGGGTCGCGGGACTTATTTCATTACTGTGACCCCGGAACATAAAGGGCTGAAGGACACCGTGGATTTTAGTCAGTACAAGTCTGACAGTCCCTGCCGCGCTGCTCGGGGTTGGAGGACTCATTTCATGATTTTACCACGTAAAAAAAAAACTAGCGTCCCGTCCCGGCTTCGCACGCTAAAAAGGCACCGATGGTTACAAACACAACAAAAAAAGAATTATTCGAATCGGTCCAGCAGTTCTCGAGTTATGAGCTTAGCAACACGTTTTGCGATCTATTTTTATATTATAGAAGATAGATCGAAGAAGATAGATTAGTAGTTAATTTAGAAGTTGCCTGGAAGACCGCTATGAGCGATAGAGCCCGCCATTGTAACCTTAGAATAAGTAATATTATAATACAGTTGTGTTATCAATTTGGTGTATCGAAAATAAAGTATCTATCTATCATTTCAAAACAGCAAATAAATAATAATTATTAAAAAAATACAAACACAAAATATTTTTTATTAAAATTTACTCTGCTCTAAAAAGTATATTTTTAGCAGAGTAGAATGTAGATATATAATAATAATTTATTATAATATTCCACAACTAGCACACAACGCCATCTCGTCCCAAGCTAAGCAGAGGTTGTGTTATGAGTACTAAACAATCATGATAGATGGCGCGGACTTTAAAAATGTTTTGGACATAATTAAAAAAAGAATCCGTGGCTCTTTCTCTTATTATGTCTATGATGATGTTTCTTCTTCTTTTTTCTTAGTTGTCTATGGATGTTGAACGGTTGTCGTAGTAAATTTTCTTTATTAGGTGATGGTTGCAGCGCTGTGGAAATAAGTAAAGTATTAGTTGACGACTGTGGTTGGAAAGGTGTGGTTTAGGCAGCCCCGGATCTACAAGTTTTTCGAACCGGGGCAAAAACTTGATAGTGGTGCCCCCTCCCTTCAGTGTTTGAGAAAAATGACAAATGAGTAGTATTTTTGTGACCATTTTTTAATGTACGCAAAATAATCTTTTTTTTTTCAAACTTTATATTATAAGATTGAAGGAAAAGGATTCTTCTCTCAAGGATTTGACGCCCCCATGAGACTGCCGCCCAAGGCACGTGCCCCGGTTTGCCCCCCTTAGATCCGGTGCTGGGTTCAGGAGGATTAAAAATGCGATTCCACATCGCTCTAGTGAATCCATCACTCAATCAAACACGAACACATTCTAAAAATGTTCGCGCACAACTGGATACTTTTGTGCGCGCACATTGCTAAACTCAGTTCAGTGAAAATGTTCTCGCACAAATATGTATACTGCACTGTGCGCGAACAAAAGTTACACATAAGCTTACGGTGGATGTGTACCATTTACCATGCCCGGGTCGACGGCGCGTTGTGTTCCACGCGCGTCTCAAAGAGTGTCAGCACAATGGCCCCCCTTAGAGGGAATACCGTGAATCCGAAACGTAAAGGGCTATTGAAGGACACCGTGGATTTTAGTCAGTACAAGTCTGACAGTCAATCCTGCTCAGCCCTGGGTGGGAGGATTCATTTGATAATTTTACCACCAAAAAATCTATTATTACTTACCAACGCCAAGGCTGTTAAGTTTTCCAAAGAATCCTCGACCAGCTCCCAGTTGCTGCTGCTGTGTCCTCAAAGGTTCCCGTGTGCTCAGAGCCAGGTTGATGGACTCCACCAGCTCTTGAAGCTGCTGGGTGTCCTTCAAACGGCGGAATGGTCTCAGGAACGCGTTTATGAGGTTATTGCACAACGTATACCCGGTAACTGCAACTAGGAATAAGAATAATACACACATTTTATATTTAAGGCCGCTTCACTGAAATGGGCTTGGGCCGGCCACGTCTGCCGCATTCCCAATGAGCTGTGGGCCAAAATAACCACTTTGTGGAGCCCGGTCACAGCCAGAAGGCGTCGCGGCAGACCTCGTAGAAGATGGCGGGACGAGTTTGACAAAACCGATGACCCGTGGACCACTTTGGCCCTGTGTCGTGAAAACTGGAGATCATGCGGAGAGGCCCTTGCCCAGCAGTGGGATGATCTAGGATAACAGTATCAGTATCAGTAAACCTGGCGGTTGAGTTTATGTCATGCTCACTCAAATGTCTCGCTGATGGTGGCGCGTGTGTCGGATCATTTAGTTCCCTTCAAATTGGTTGAGCTTAATGGTGCTGATACGTGTGTCATGTTCGTGAACGGGCGCTGTCAGTTGGGACTGGTCATCTCTTAGCTGCCACGGTATATTTTAATAATTATAGTCCATTACTGACGCGGTCTAAAATGACTACTTTGCTGGTCGCGCAGGCAGCAAGCTGAGATAAAGGTCGAGGCCTTTACAGCGAGGACAGCAAAGGCTGCAATGATGGCCAAGCTGGAAGGTCTATTTGGCCCCGGATCGTAAAGGGCTATTCGTAAAGGGGTATTATTTTACCAAGGTCTAGGTACTCACTGTTTGGATACTCCACAAGTTCCAAGAGTGCTTCAAACAACTGCCTCCCCTCTTCATCTTCATAAAGAGTCTCCGCGTACTCCATCATCGTGTTCATCATCAGAGGCAGTCGCTCGCGCCGATGCACCAGCATCTGGTATATTTCTGCTATCAGGTCTGAAGACGTTTTGAGGTTTGGTGTCAGTATAGTTATTTATGATACTAGTGCGGTAAGTTGGTTTTTACAAACGAGTAGATGAATGTAAGCCCGAGACAAAGTCGAGGGCTTATCATAAGGTTACATAACACCTTGTATGTACACAGTATATAAACTCATTTACCTGTAATGAGCGAGATTTCCGTTACTCTTAGCATTTTGGCGATCTTCTGCACCTTGTCCAGTAGAGGGTGACCCATCCACTGCAGACGTTTCCTTTGGCTACAACGAAATTGACCATCATTCTAAGGGAAAATCGGGATAAAAACTATCCTATGTGTTTATTTAGGTTGCGGAGACCTCTCGCGCCCGGCATTGGTCGAGGCCATGCTGCGGGGCGAGACGGAGTGGGAAGCGTTCGCCTCTTTCTGCGAAGCAGTAATGCTCGCGAAGGTGGAGGTGCGCCGCGTTAGGGAGAGGACATAGTCCTCCCTCCACCCCAGCCGCGGTAGTGGACGCCCACGGCGTCGGAGGCTGGCAGGCGATTTCCGGCCACCGTAGGCGCGTGCATGCGGGCGGCGAGTATAGGGCAACTCGCTGTCTCGCCTCCAAGAGCGTCAACATGACGACGGGGCCCTCTCTGCCGGGGTCGCGGAACTTTTCTCATTACCGTGACAGCGGAACATAAAGGGCTACTGAAGGTCACCGTGTATTTTAGTCAGTACGAGTCTGATAGTCCCTCCCGCCCTGCCCGGGGTGGGAGGCCTCATTAGATGATTTTACCACCCTAAAAAAAATATGTTAATTCAGGTTATTAAACTATTTGTGAACCAAATTTCATCGAAATCTGTTCAGTAGTTTTTGTGTGAATGCGTAACAAACATCCATGCAAACAAACTTTCACGTTAATAATATTAGTACGGACGGCAAGTCACCCATTTCTCGCCGTGTCTGCCAATCCTGACCTAGACGTGCCTAGACTAAGGTCTAAGGTTTGTTAGTCTCGCTAAAACTCGAGATCGGCTGAACCGATTTGGATAATTTTTGTTTTGAATTATTTTTGGAAGTTCAGGCCAAGTTCGAGTCAGACTCGCGCACGAAGGAATCCGTACCATTATTTCTAAAAATATTTATTTAATAGGGTATTTCACTGCATAAATAAATTGAAAATCTATTTAGTCCGTCAGTAATAATATTGAAAAATAATGGACACGTATTTTATATTTTTTCAAATCAATGAATATTGAAAAAGATACTCGTAAAATGCTTCCAAATTCAGGAGTGGGGGCTTGTGACGTCATTGCGCTTGTACAATTGTACCGACCGAGTGACGTTTTGTGATTTTTAGAAGCGTTGTATCTTCGTCAATTTTGGTTTACGTGACAAAAGAAAAAATACGGGTCTAATATTTTTTAATAATCTGTTCGAAGTCTAATATTTCGGACTAATATTTTTTTTTGAGTAAAATACCCTATTCTTTTTTTTATAGTTACGGAACCCCGAAAAATGATTCTGAGGTGTTCTGAAGATTGCCGGGTCAGCTAGTAAAAAATTAAAGAGCACATACCGGAATATGATCTGGTCAGCATGCTTCACGACATCGTGGACCTCTGCCGGCGTCTTCGAAGCCAGGATCCTCATCAGCTCAACCAAGAAGACCATCATATAACCCTCGTGGTGAACCTCCATCATTTTATAAAGATGACTGATAGTCAGTGGCATTCGTAGATACTTGATTGAAGACGCATAACTATGTGTGGTCGTTGTTTTATACGCGGTTGAGGTCCTATGTGTGGTAGACGCTTTACTCCCTGGAAAATAATAAGAATAATATTCCACAACGATCACACAACGCCATCTAGTCCCAAGCTAAGCTGAGCTTTTGTTATGGGTACTAGACGACTGATAAACATACTTATATATTTCTAAATACTACTATAGATAAATTACACCCAGACACGGAACAAATGCTCATGCTCATCACACAAACATTTTGTCCTGGGTGGGAATCGAGCATCGAAGCCACGACCCCCGGCATTACAGTCAGGGTCACTAACCACTAGACCAACAGGCTAGTCAAATGTTGATAACTTTAGTTCACAAGTGGATTACCTGGTTTCTGATTCTTAATTCCATAAAAACTCCAATCAGTGTCCACTAAATAGCTTGCTGAAATAAAGATAACAAAAGTTAAAGCAATAGTTGTTATGATACTAGTGTGGTAAGTTAAGTAAAGCTCGTGACTATGGTAAGCCCTCGACTTCGTCTCGGGCTTACATTAGTCTACTCGTTTGTAAATACCAATTTCTGCATCACGTGCACGTGGTGAAAATTAGAACTACATCTTTTGTCTCATTTACTCTTTAGTATTAAAGTGAGACAACGTATTGAGCAAAAACACTTCCAAGGAGGTTCGATCAGTCAGGTTGTTTATTCTCATAATATGAAACTATTTGGTGGAATTCTTATATATTTTTATGGGAATTAAAAAAAACCGTTAAGAAATCGCACGGTGCTGTACAACGGGTTATGCGGTAAAATAGGTACTTATGTGAGAGTACCTATTTTACCGCACGTTCCGTTGTATGGTGCGTAATTTTTAACCTTTCGAACAATGTATACAGGCTTTGTAAATGCATTTTTCAAGCAAATGTGTTGAAAAAATATTGAATGAAAACCAAATGAAATAATGATGATTGATTCTGAAAGAAAAGGAGTAAATGATGCTGTGGAAAACATGTGAATATCTTAATCTCACTTAGCAGTGTTGCATGTAAACAACGACGATATATTACTAGACCCCTAATAACAGGCGACCGGTGTCTGTCAACACATTAGGCAAAAAAGTCTTATATCCGCCTAATTCGACCACTCCTGTGAGCCGTAAACATACCTTGAGACAGAACAGACCTTGAGTTAGCCAATCACAACGCAGTACCCCGTCCCCCTCGCTTACGTAGTATCTCAGCGAGTTGACAGAATACTTTTTGTTTCTTAGATCGTGCATGCGGAGTCTAGTAATATATCGTCGTTGTGTGAAAGAGTGATTCGAAACTTCAATTTGTTTTTCTTTTGCACTAGTTAGGCACATAAATGAAAAGTACATACGCTTAAGCATCCGCTTTGCAGTCGTTCTCATCCAATCCTTCGCCGGGTACGTGCGTACTCCATCTTCCACCTTAATCCCATCAGAATACCACTTCTTTTTCGTTGATATCTTATGCATCCTTAACACTTTCCCATTTTCTTTCTTCTGCGCCATCTTCTTGAATATTTCTTTATCATTAACAAAGATATTTTCTTCTTTAATTTGGCGTGACTTCTTGGTAAAGGGTTGGTTGTAACCGAAATTCCATTTCTGGTTGGTCTGTTGTGTAGTTGGATTATTTAGCTCTTCGTAAAGAATCATAGTCTTCCCTAAAAGAAGATTCGGTTCTAGCCTTCCCGCGTATTCCATCTTCCGTGTTCTCAGCTGTGGCAAGCTTTCAAGTGACTCTGAATGCGTTCTAAAAACTGACGACTCTGTATCTTTCGACTCTATGTAGCTTTCTGAAATATGCCTTAAGTCATTGTGTGAAGGTTCCATATCGTCTGTTTCAGAGATTCGTTCTGAGGTATCCAGTTCTATCGAAGTTGATTCTTCTTTGTTTTCAATGTCTACCTTTTTAGAATTGTGTTCATAGTCTTCTGTGCTATCAGTATTCTCTTTAGAATCTTCTGGGGAACTGTAAGAAGATCTCTGGTCTTTATAGTCTTCTCTTTTACCAGAAGAATCGATGATGGTGAATGGTTTTTGCCTAAAGAACATGTCTTTAAAGAACATGTTTTTTCTTTGTTGTTTTTTGCGTACGTTTTGATTCCTTCTTGTTTCTTTTATTTCTTCAACTGTTGATGAAAAAAAGGTTAGCTTATTGCATAATACTGATACCTACCTACCTGTTAGCCTACATCATCCCACGCTGGGTAAAGGCCTCTCCTCATGATCTCCAGTTTTTTATTGCATAAATAAATTGAAAATCTATTAAGTCAGTTTGACAGGCCTGTTTGGTCCAGTGGTTAGTGACCCTGACTTCTAAACCGGAGGTCGTGGGTTCGATTCCCACCCAGGACAAATTTTTGTGTGATGAGCATGATCATTTGTTCTGTGATTGGGTGTAATTTATCCATAATATGTATGTATTTAGAAATATATAAGTATGTTTATCAGTTGTCTAGTACCCATAACACAAGCTCTGCTTAGCTTGGGACTAGATGGCGTTGTGTGATAGTTGTGGAATATTGTTATTATATTATATTAAAGTTAGAATAATGTCAAAGATAAAACGCTTCGAAATTCGGGAGTGGGGGCTTGTGACGTCATAACGTCTGTGAAATGATTCCGACCGAGTGACTTTAAGTTAAACGGGAATTATCGCAAAGATTTGATAATTTGGCGCATTTTTACTGTGCTACAAGTAGATTATAAACTTGATCAAACGAGTCCTCCCACGCCGGGCAGAGAGGGACTGTCAGACTTGTACTGACTAAAATCCACGGTGTCCTTCAATAGCCCTGTATGTTCCGGGGTCACGGTGATGGAAGTAAGGGGACCCCGTCATCTTGCTGACGCTCTTTGAGGCCCGCATGGAACACGACGCGCTGTCTACCTGGGCATGGTCCATGGTCAGCCAGCGTGTTGCCCTTTACTCGCTGTCCGCCTGCCCGCGCCTACGGTGGTCGGAAATCGTCTGCCGAAATCCGACGCCGTGGTTAGCTTGATATCTCCACGCGTTCTTAGGAAAAAATATTTTGACAGACGGACGACAAATTGATCCTATAAGATTTCCGTTTTTACTTTAAGGGGACCATAAAAAAACTAAACAATGATGAACTTTACAGCATCTTTCCAGTATTTACAGCGTTTCTTGTATGAAAAAATGGAACAGCCTCTGGTGTGCGAAGAAGGAACTAATTTTTTCCTTGAAAATTGACAATTAGAATTTGTCAAAGTTCCAGTTTACTTTACGTCTCAAATACTGAAAACTCGTGCTAAGGGTACAGAATCCATAATTATACTTACGTAAGCTAGTAGATGGAGTGAAGAATGCGAACTCCGGAGTGATAGGATCCTGTTGGTAGACTGGAGGAGTACTATTCCATGTGGAACTGTTCTGGCCATGAACCCTCATGAGGGCTTTAAAATCCGCTGCAATGGAATAGACCCTTAGATTATAATTATAATAATATTCCACAACTATTACACAACGCCATCTAGTCCCAAGCTAAGCAGAGCTTGTGTTATGGGTACTAGACAACTGATAAACATACTTATATATTTCTGAATACATACAAATATTATAGATAAATTATATCCAGACACAGAACAAATGATCATGCTCATCACACAAACATTTGTCCTGGGTGGGAATCGAACCCTCGACCCCCCATAGCAGTCAGGGTTACTAACCACTACACCAACAGGCCAGTCATAAAATGTCAAGCCACTTTTTTTATAAATGTGTGGTTGAGCGTCACGCACACACTTGAATGTTTTCCTTGTAGATATTCAATTGTTTTACGTAGGAATCAAACGACGGGTGTAATTAGTCTTCTGTGTTTTTGACTTAAAATAACGAGTATGTTGCGATGTCCTAATTGGTAAGGTTGAGTATTTATCCAGTACCGTCAGCACGAGTTTTCAGTATTTGAGACGTAAAGTAAACTGGAACTTTGACTACTTCAAATTGACAATTTTCAAGGAAAAAATTAGTTCCTTCTTCGCACACCAGAGGCGCTGTTCCATTTTTTCATACAAGAAACGCTGTAAATACTGGAAAGATGCTGTAAAGTAAAGGGTGAAAACTTGTGCTAGGGGTACTGAAGTACTGTAGCTGAATTATAATTCCTAAAAAATCTTTACGACACAGGCGATATTTCGTGTAAATATATAAAACTTTATATACATACCTTTTTCAAATTCCACACAGTGAACCAAACCATCGTATAAAAATAAACATAACAATAATATTAAAAGCATAATGCTCAAATTCTTCAACTTGTGTCGTTAACTACATTTTGTAAATATACACTGACATAATTCTTTGAAAAAGATTTAAATAATACAGTCACTTCATTTCCATTCGTTGATATATAAAATGTAACCGCCTTCAAAACCAACCACTAAAAAAGGGTAAAATAACCTACAAAATAACTTTTCTTTCGGAAGTTGGTGGTTTTATTTTTCATTGTCTTTTTTGCCACCGACTTCCGAAAGAAAAGTTATTTTGTAGGTTATTTTACCCTTTTTTAGTGGTTGGTTTTGAAGGCGGTTACATTTTTTTTTGAAAAAGCTTTTATTTTACTCTTTTTAGTTTAAATATTCAACCCAAATTCTTGTCAAATAGGTACATCATTTTCTTACATGTGCACTAGAATTTTGTAATCCGTAGCACCGGTAATAACATCGCTCATGTACAAAATTAGCTAATAAAATTCCCTATCTCAAAAATTACTGAACCGATTTTGATGAAACTTGCAGTGTTCCCTCAGTTGAACAATACCTAGTATAACAAAAGAAGAATGACTTAAATCGGATTTGTAGTTCCAGAGATAAGCGAACACAAACTAAATCAGTTGATGCCTACTCCTTACTGTTGAGGAGTTGTACCTTCCATCATCAGCTCAGCTACATGAAATTATGATTACCATACGCAAATACTTAAATTACTTCATAATATTTACGAAAAACTATATGTGGGCCTATAAAATTTGAGGGTTGCCCTCGATTTCTCCAGGATCCAATCATCAGATCTTGACTTGGTGAATATGGGACCACTCCGGAAGCATCTCCTTTCGAACAAAAAAAGAATTTTGAAAATCGGTCCACAATCGCAGGAGCAATCGCGTAACAAACACACAAAAAAAAAAACTGATAACCTCCTCTCAGTCGAATTGATAACCTCCTTCTTTTTGAAGTCGGTTAAAAAGAAATAAATCTTGCTTTAAGAATGTTCACATAGCACTAAAATAATCACGTTATTGGTGAAATATTTAAATATTATTTTCTACTTTTTATGTCCAATTGTCCATTTCCCGACGACTTTTCAAGTTTTCACGCTATATTTTGACTTTGTTTTTGTATTTGTGTTTATATATTCAAATTTTATAAAAACACACTAAAAATATACTGCATAACTTTGTTTAAAAGTAGTAACTATTTTAATAACATAATTTTGATAGTATTTTTATTGAATTGGAAATAAAAAAAATCATGTGAAAAAACATTTTATGATTCCACGAATCCATAAAAATTGTTCGTATTTTTTATTACAATGAAAATATGTACTTGTTTTCGGATATTCAAGCCCCGTTGCTGGTGATTTTTTCTGTATAAAAGTGATTTTGGATAAAAATCTGTATCCTAAAGCGTAGGCCGCTTTCACATTAGGGCGTTAGCAGCGTGACAGTAGCGCGGCAGAAGCACATTTCTTCACATTTTGTAGGAACAGCCGCGCATAAGCAGCGTCTGTCACGCGACTGTCGCCCAAATGTGAAAGCAGCCTGTATGTACTAGCCTTGCGCCCGCGACGCGACTTTTCTGTATGTTTTGCGTCGCGACGCTTCTGTACATTTAAAATGAAAGAGACGCTGCAAACACAAATGTCTCCGCCCCGTCTGAGTTTACGTCTTTTCTGTGTGGCCAGCGCCTAAGTTTAAAACTCAAACCTGGTGTCCAACTAGATATGCTTGTTCAGCTATTACAATATTATCAGAACGGTCATCATTGATTTCATATTGTTGAATTTGACAAGTTTGGTAGTCTTGTAATAAATAATGGCGTCATTATGACTTCTCTATGTTCTGATTGATCTACACTCGAGAGCAATGAATCCGGGTCACTTAAAGAATGTTAAAAATCTCGGAAACTAAAAATGATAGGTTAATGCAATAAATTGTGTTGTAAGTATTCTGGTGCATTCTTCAGGCGTAAGCGACATAATTTCAGCTTGAATAATGAATATAGAGTACTATCAACATGGTTTATGTACCCACATAAATGACAGATTACAAACAAAAGCAAAACCAAATGCTGTAATTTCGTAGTTCCATCTTCGAAAGAGGCCCTTTTTCAAATTTGTTTTTTTTTATGATATAACTTTACAATAACTAAGAAGTTTTAATACCGTCATTTAAGGAGTATTACATTGTCTATTAAATACAATTTATTGCATTAACCTAGCATTTTTAGTTTCCAAGATTTTTAGGATTCTTTAAGTGACCCCGATTCATTGCTCTTGAGTGTATATTATGAATTTGGGTTTATAATTTGAGAAATAGGGTAAAATAATAAAAAAAACCGACTTGAAAAACAAGGACAAAAAAATGTGTAAAACGTGTTTTCTTTCGGAAGTCGTTGACATTGAGTTCTTTGCCACCGGCTTCCGAAAGAAAAGTCGTTTTACACATTTATTTTGATTATTTATCTTTACATTTTAAGTCACATAAAAAAAGCCGGTCATTGGTGTCAATTTAAATAAATGGCATAATGTATTCTGAGGTCTTATTTCCATATTGTAATGCCTGAACCAAGTTCCTCTTTAGCGATTCCTCCTCATCACTATAACTCGAGCCCTCCGCAATCCTCCTGATCAGCTCAGCTTTCTTTTTCTGTCGTTCAACTTCCTTCCTTATTTGTGCTTGTTTTAAAGTCTCTTTTACTTTGTTGTAAAGATTTTTGTTGTCTAATTCTGGTGTTTTGTCTTGTGTTTCCGTTAGTCTGAATACTTTGTCAATTACAGTGTTATTGTGGTTGGAAAGTTCCGGAATTGCTTTCAGAGGATAGGTCTCTCCGTTTAAAAGTCTGAAATAAAAAATAATTATAGTTCCCGCCAGATAAATCTGGGATAAAGGTCATTGCTCCTAATAATGCATCGTTTGAATTCCATTATACCATCGTTCGAATTTCAAAATAAAATATAAGGTCACGGTCGCCTCTTACCACGATACGTTTGTTCTGATCGTGTTACGACACTTGCGTTACATTTTTTCGAATGGTTTTGAAATATTGGAATACATTGCTACACGGGGGTCAACGAATTTTATTCCACACTTATCTGGCGGAAACTATAATTTAATTAATGTTGATAGAAACAGAGCATTGGTATCGGCATCGATTTACGAGGCAGGCGCATTACTTTGTGTAATTTATTTCATCATCACTACTCTCAAAACGGTGAAGAAAAACATCATGAGGAAACCGGCATGTCCTAGAACCAAACATTCTAAGACATCTGATATCTACCAACCCGCACTGGACCCGCGTCATGTGCTATTGAATGACACCGTGGATTTTAGTCAGTACAAGTCTGACAGTCCCTGCCACCCGCCCTGGGTGAGAGGACTCATTTGATAATTTTTAAAGCTGAATATCAGTATTTTACATGGAGCGACTGACTATTGGACCCCCACAACCCAGTAACTGGGTAATACGAAACCCCATGGTATGACTGGTTATCAGACTTTTAGAGCTTCTGAATAATAGTAACGAATGTCAAAGATCTACAAATAACAGCTGGAACCAATGGCTTTACAGTATTCCCAAATTAATAATGCGCATGAAAATCTTCGCTATTTGTCGTATTCCCGGAAACACCCGAATCGTTGTCAAATCATGTGAAACAATTGAAAACAATTCGGGCGGTCGGCGGCTGTCGCCGGTCAGTCAAAGGTCCGTCAGTCGTCTTTATATATTGTTGGTGACTGCACGTGTTCTCTCTGTGTGGAATTATATAGAGCTGCTATTACACACCCTTCTTGGTTGAGTTAGATTGTAGCATATTCGCAATCATGTCGTTTTACTCGCTATTTACTTAAATCGAATTAACGAATAAATTTAGTTACTGATAGATCAATATTTATCTCTTTTAGCTCAAAACACATAACTCTACTAAATTTTGCATGAAGAAAATGCACTTAACCACTCTATATACATATCGGCTTCCGACGCTCGGAGAATACGACCGTTGCCGAACAGTGATGAAGATTTCTTTGTGCATTATTAATTTGGGAGTACTGTACGTGCTTTTCGAGGCACGGAGGAAACTCAAGCTCGGCAAGCGCGGCTTCACTCGGAAGTTCGGCCTGTGCAGCTGTTATTATTTAGCCACGAGCTCCACGTACCCTCTGTTAGAAAAAAAGGCTTGAATAAATTAAAATTAAGAAAACATACTTTTCACTAGATTGGTTCTCTTTGGCCAGTTTCATTGGCGTCCCAATGCTCAACCGTTTACGAAGATCAGTATATAATAATGGATATTCTATTTCTTGCTTCTTTTGTTTTCTATACTTTTTTCTATTCTTCCGAGTTCTGTGTCTATGTTTGTGTTTTTTCTGTCTTGTGTTATGTCTATGGTAGTGGTGACGGTTTTTTTTCTTTTTCTTTAAAAGGTGTCTTCTTGTTTTGTCTACTTTCTGAGCTGCTAAAGGTTGTGCTGTGAAAAATATGATTAAAATTTTATTATGGGTGGGTTAGTCGGTAGCGGGACTAACGAATTATCATGACCCTGCAACGTAAAGGGATATTGAAGGACACCGTGAATTTTAGTCAGTACAAGTCTGACAGTCCCCCCCCGCCCTGCCCGGGGCGGGAGGTCTCATTTGATGATTTTATCACGTAAAAAAAATGGTCACAATTAAGATGTAACATAATAAATGTGCGTCAAATATATATCATGAGGATACAAACCTCTAAACATCCCATATTTTGTATTTATCATAACTGGATCTCTATCCCTCACATCAACAGTAGTCAACGGTTCCAATATCTCCTCATCTTCCACTATAAACCCTGGTCTTCCAACCCTGGCAGCATCTTCATCATCCCCAGGAATGGTTATCAAATGAAGTATACCGCCGTGGTTCTCAATAGTAAATCTTGGTTTATTAGTTACTGCGGTTGATAGTGTATGGTCTTTAAAGTTGGTTGGTGTGGTTGCTAGATTATCGTCTTCAAACTCTGTGGTTGTGGTTGGTAGACTATAGAAATCAATGTTGGTTGGCTTGATTGGGAGACTATAGTCATTATTTTTAGTCGTTTTGCTTAATGGTCTATGGTGTTTAACGTTGTTTGGTGTGGTTGATAGACCATAGTCTTCATTTTTAGTGGTTGTGGTTGACAGTCTATAGTCATGAGTATTGGTTAGCTTGGTTGATAGGCCATAGTCTTCATATTCAGTGATTGTGGTTGATAATCTATGGTCGTCAATGTTGATTGGCCTGGTTGGTAGACTATAATCATCATCTTCGATCGCTGTGGTTGATAGTCTATGGTCGTCAATGTTGATTGGCCTGGTTGGTAGACTATCATCTTCGTATTCGATCGCTGTGGTTGATAGTCTGTGTGCTTTAACGTTTGTTGACTTGGTTGTTAGACTATAATCTTCATATTTAGCCGCTGTGGTTGATAGTCTATGGTCTTCAAAGTTCGTTGAAGTGGTTGGTAGACTATAATTTTCAACCGCTTTGCTTGTGCTTGATAGTCCATAGTCTTCATATTTATTAGTTGTGGTTGATAGACGGTCTTCAATCATAGTTCTTATCCGGGGAGGGCCTTGACGAAGGAACTTAATTGCTTGATTCTGTGAAGATTTCTTCAATTGTTTATACGAGACCAGCGCGTGAGGTCTAGTGGATACTCGTCCAAGGATGCGAACGCGGTTAGCTGGTGAAGGAAAAAAATACTTTTAATGACAGATTTTGTCAATAGACGCTTATATTGGGGTGCTAAGACAGGAAACCTCCACGTGCGCCCGTAGACTGGAGTTACCTCCGGGGGAAGACTAGTTTCGGGCCGGTGCAACCTGGGATGCGGACAAAAACTCTCCCTTAGTGTGTCTAAGGGATCTCTTTGCCCGTATGCGAATAGCCTGTCGTGTGGACGCTCCAACGCGTGTCCCTCTGATCAGCAGAGGGCACAGCGGCGAAGCGGGCTTGCGGACGGTGAGTAATGGGTAGCTCGCCGTCCGACCGAGGACCAAGCCCGGGTCGGTGGCGCGTCGTGTTTCGCGCCAAATGCCTGCTGGGGTCGCGGGTTTTTTCTTAACCCAGGATACCGCGGCCCCGGAACGTAAAGGGCATCCGAAGGAACACGGGTGGATTTTAGTCAGTAAGAGTCTGACAGTCCCTTCCGCCCCACCCAGCGCGGGAGGACTCATTTGATGATTTTACGACCTAAAAAAAACAATAGACGCTTATAGTTCAGAAACAGCTGCAAAAATGTCTTGCATCAAGTTAATTAGTTTTGGCAATTGATTGGTTACTGTGTCTCTACTTGATCTCCGATCCTGCAGTAACCCCACGCAAAAACAAAAAAGTGTGAATGGAACTGAGTGTGTGTGTGTGTGTGTGTGTGTGTGTGTGTGGTGTGTGTGTGTGTGTGTGTGTGTGTTTGTAAAAAAATGTGAAACTCATACGAAGCCGCGGCGGACTGTCGTTAATAAATATATTTAAGAAGACAAAGAATTTGCAACATTGAAAATCGATTGTGTCACAATTTTGGTGTACAATGAATTAAAAATAGTCTCTACATTTTATTTCTAACCGTCATACCAGAATCATTTTGGATCACCATCATCATCACCAGCCGGAAGACGTCCACTGCTGAACATAGGCCTCCCCCTTAGACCGCCACGCCGAACGACAATTCGCCACTTGCATCCATCGGTTGCCCGCGACTCTCACGATGTCGTCGGTCCACCTAGTGGTCGCCTACCTACGCTGCGTTTTCCGGTCCGTGGTCGCCACTCGAGAACCTTTCTTCCCCATCGGTTGTCAGTTCTACGAGCTATGTGGCCTGCCCATTGCCACTTCAACTTGCAAATTGTACATTTTGGATACCTTATCTATTATAATATGCAATTAATCATTAAAGTCTTACCTGTAAAGCTTTTCCTAGTTGTCAATCCAATCTTTTTCATTAAAGTTAGGACCCATTTTTCATACGGCTTATAAGTGGTTTCTCTAACCAATTTCTTCTTATATACCTCATTGGGTCTTCTCAAAGACGCATTGAATTTAAAACCTTCACCTGAATCTCCCCTTAGTAGAGTTTTCGGACGAAAACTTGGCTTGGCACGTGGTGGGATGGGTGAAAAATTATGTGGTTTCATAGACTGGGTCTTCTTTTGGGAAGGCTTAAGAATGTTAGACTTAAAGATCTTAGCTCTAGATAATTTCAGGGCCTTAGTAGAAGACTCTAGGTACGTAGGCCTAAAAGATTTTAAAGTCTTTGCGCTAGAAGACTTTATTTTAGGGCCAGAAGACTGTAAGGTTTCCAGGCTTGGTTTAAACGTTTTTGAAGATATTTTAGCCTTTGTTGTCTTCTTTGAAGAGTCTTTAAGTATAATTTCTTTTGCTTTTATAGCAGGAATGGTTTTTGGATTAGATTTAAGTGTTGTTGAAGAAGATGATGATGATTCAGCAGTAACCGGTACAGGTTTGACTATTAGTATAAATTCTTTTGTCTGTAATGAAGGATCAAAACGATATTGATACTTTACACTTGACGTAGAAGTCTTGAAAGGTGGTGTTAACGGATTTCTGGATCTAGATAGTTCTTCAGCAGTACTCCGATCTCTATATTCACCAGTTTCTGACGTAGATTCAAAATTATGGGAATGTGGATCTACTGTTAATTTCTTTGATGGTGATTTATTTGACATAGGTCTACGTAAGTTAAACTCTGGATTAACAAAACGAGATCTTGATTCATTTGGAAGAAACCGTTTTTGGAATTCTATGGGTACTTTTGAAGATGGGTGCAGATTTGTTGGAAATTTAAGTGTGGAAGATTCTGCATTATCAATATGGATTCTTGATTCTATTGGATCAGAAAGTTTTAGTATAAAATGTTCTTTCTTTGAAGATGCTTTTAAATTAGCTTTCATTTCAAAGTCAACTGGCTTAAAACCTTTTCTATCTTTAAAATTAACTAAAGACACAGATGGCATTTCAAAATTGGTTGCAGATATTTCAAAATCAATTCTAGAACTCGATTCATTTGTTTTTGATTTCAAATTCGGAATGATTTCTTCCAATGTTAAGTGATGGTCTTTTGTTTCACCTGTATATGGTGTAATTTCGTCCGGGAAGGTAGGTCGGGATCTGCCAAAAGGGAGATAAGGATGGTTCTCATTGCCAGGTTCTACGGAAGATGGGTTACCAAATAACCAATTTCTAACGTCTGTTGATGGACTGTCTCTGGTGGTTGCTTGTTTGTGGTCTACTCTTGTAGGTTTATCGTCTTGGAATTTCTGCTCAGCATTCTTAATAAAAGTCTTCACTTGGATGTAATTTTCATGATGTTTTCTCATTAATGCTGTTTCGTTGAAGTTTGCTGAAACTGTAGGTGAATAAATAATAATATACATATATTATAATATAATATTCCTCAACTATCACACAACGCCATCTAGTCCCAAGCTAAGCAGAGCTTGTATTATGGGTACTAGACAACTGATAAACATACTTATAGGGTTACTAACCACTAGACCAACATGCCAGTCGATTCCGATTGGACGATAGGCAGTAGGTACGGTGTATGGCTTATATTTTAATAGTTTCTAACTACTTTAAAACAACACGTTGACATTATAGTCAAATCATGTTGTTCAGATTGTCTACTTTGACAGGCCTGTTGGTCTAGTGGTTAGTGACTCTGACTGCTATGCCGGGGGTCGTGAGTACAATTCCCACCCAGGACAAATGTTTGTGTGATGAGCATGATCATTTTGTTCTGTGTCTGGGTGTAATTTATCTATAACATGTATGTATTTAGAAATATATAAGTATGTTTATCAGTTGTCTAGTGCCCAAAACACAAGCTCTGCTTAGCTTGGGATTAGATGGCGTTGTGTGATAGTTGTGGAATATTATTATACTAAATAATTATTTTTAACTATTCGTAGTAACAGTTAGATTTCAATGTAAAAGAGACGAACTTTTCTCATCAATAACGCAGTCAATCAAGTCATAATGTAAAAATAAAGTTAGTACTAGTAATAACATAGTATTATTCACTTCATAATCACTTGATACAATTTACATGTTGGTATTTTAAGTCAAACATTTTGTAAACAAATCGTTCTAAAAGTTGAGTGAAAAAGAAAATAACGGAAAACATTTTTATTATAATTTAAAACGAGAAATAACTGTTTCAGTTTTATCGTCAATAAAATTCACTAGTAATAATATTCCACAATAATAATAATATTCCACAACTATCACACAACGCCATCTAGTCCCAAGCTAAGCAGAGCTTGTGTTATGGTTACTAGACAACTGATAATAGTAGATTACGCAACAAGGGAGTAAAGCATTGCCTTACGTCACGGGCGTATTGAATCCCGAAGCGACACTAAGGATTCTGGAGGTGAACCTCCGTAGCGCAGCGAGGAGGTTCAAGTGTTAATTCCCGAATGAAACGAGGGAATTAAGTTAAGAATCCTTAGTGTAGCCGAGGGATTCAAGTTAGCCCAAGACAATGGCAGCTTTACTCCCGAGAAGCGTACTCTGCTTTTCACACCTACTGCGAGGAAATAAATTCAATTTTTGAAATTTGATGTGGTACGACAACCTTCGAACGTGAAGTTGGCACCACTGTAAGCGATCAGCTGTTGCGGCCAGCGGCCGCCATTACTGATACAACTGCTTGGTGAAAGTTTTCATACGGTTTTATTTGAGGTTCCAAATTCAAATCACATTATTCCCACGGGAATAATGAAATTCAGTACATATATTATTGCCCGGTTCGAGTGAGAGGGAACAATGACTTGCTTTACAGTAGGGTTGCCTGATATATAATTTGACATTTACGAGCAAGTAGTGTGAAAACATAATTATATATTTCTAAATACATACATATTATAGATGAATTACACCCAGACACAGAACAAATGATCGTGCTCATCACATAAACATTTGTCCTGGGTGGGAATCGAACCCACGACCCCCGGCATAGCAGTCAGGGTCACTAACCACTAGACCAACAGGCCTGTCGAATCGCAAATCTTTTCGGACAGTTACCAACTCATGTCGGTAAATCTTAAGATTTACCGTACTTTGGCTTTTTACAGTAACAGTAATATTTTTATTGGATTAGAAATAAAACATTTCATGTGCTATGGTTTTTTCGTTAAAAATATTGATTTTTTATAAAATGTCAATTTTTTTTTCAGCTGTTCGGAATCATCATCATCAGCCTATAGTGTTCCCACAGCTGAGACACAGGCTTCATATTCCATATTCTCTCTTAGTCTGGTAAATGAGTGCTCAAAACGGGTGTGTGGTTGGAAAAGTTGAAAGCAGAAAATCTGACTTATGAACTTTGTTTGGACTAGTTAGAAGATAAACATATTAAAAGTCCTGACCCCTCCGAGGTGAGCCCGAGGGAGGGGGGGGGCAAAGAAGGTCCCGTTTTTTGTTTTTTTGCTTATATCTCGAAAACAATGCGTCGTATCAAATTTTGTTGTACTACATAATAAAACCTCATAAAATTTCCTACAACTTTGTTGTTCACACTTTTTATCTATCTCCAATATTTGCATAGCTGTGAGCTCCGAAAAATGACCAATCTTCAAAAATGTGTTAAATTATCTGTCTCGTACTTTGTTTTCTTGTTTATATCTTGAAAACGGTGCGTCGCATGAAATTTAGATGTACTAGAGAATGAAACCTGATAAAATTCTCTACAATATGTCTTTCACATTTTTTATCTATCTTCAATTGCCTAGCTATGAGACTCGAAAAAAGCGTTAATCGATTTTTTAAAAACTTCGGAAAAAAAATGTCAAGGTTCAACATTTTCAAAAAAAGTGGTCGCAATTAAAACAATAAAGACAATTAACAATGGGTATTGACGCCTCAGGCTTTAATGACTTCTTGGAGCTGGTTTGGCAATCCATCCGTGATTTCTTGGATATCTGACTGAGGGATATTATACCACTCCTCCACCGCAGCCGTCTTGTGCTCTTCCAGGGTCGTAGGGGCTGCTACTCTTGGTCAGAGACGTCTTTTTAGGTTGTCCCTAATGTGCTCAATCGGTTTATGATCGGAACTGCGTGCTAGCAATGGTAAAACTTGAATCCCGACATTATTAAGGTACTGAGAGACTGATCTAGCGCTATGACAACGTGCATTGTCATGCATTAATCTGAAGGTGAAACCAACGAATGGTGCAAAAGGCATGGCATGGTCTTGAAGAACTTCCTACACGTATCTTTAGGCATTCACACTGCCTCTATCGAACACAACAAGATCGGTACGAGCCTCGTAAGAGATGCCTCCTCAAACCATTACGGACCCTTCCTGTTAACCCACTGTTTCGGTTATAACGCATGGAGCAAACCTTTCGTTTAGGCATCTGTAGACATACTGTTGTCCACCTGGACCTCTTGAGGCTATTCTGCTCTCATCTGAGACCATTATGTCCTTCCATTCATCCATTGTCCAGTCAGCATATTCTCGCGCAAAAGTAAGTCTAGCTCTACCGTGTTGTGGGAGCAGTTGTGGGTCATGAGCTGGACGAAAAGCCTTCGTACTCTTTTCTGACAGTCTTCTTCTAACCGTACTTTTACTCACACTGACATTTCTCACCTTAAAAAGACGGGTACGAGCTTCGATAGCAACCTAAATGCGATTTTTCAACACGTTGCTGACAACGAAACGGTCATCTCGAATCGATCATCTCGGGTTGAATTGCATCGATGTTGGCCTTAACCAGGCTTCCGGGTGTAGGAGCCAGTCTCCCGAAATCGTCTGATGACATCCCGTACCGTGGTTCGAGGTACACCGAGCGTACCGGCGATGCGACGTTGGCTGTACCCGGCATCAGCTAAAACCACTGCCCTAGCTGCACCAGTTGCATCGAATGGCATTTTTTTAAGTCAAAAACAGGAAATGAACTCTACAAACTGAATTAAACAATAACACACTATGGCAGAAAAAAACAGCAAATGTTAACACGTTAACGCAACGGCAACAATGTCAAAAAACTACTAAATTCCAAAAACCCTTCGGTGACACACATTAAGCTAACGAATTATGGGTATTAGTGTTTAATTTATTGCCAAAGTATCCAATTGACATAAAATAAAACAGTAATTAAGCAATAGTTAACAAAAACAAACAGGGTGATGAAAGATACAAATGGCGGTTGAATAGGTCTGTGAGTGTATTTTCAAAAATCCATCCTTTTTTCAAGTCTCATAGCTAGGCGATTGAAGATAGATAAAAAATGTGAAAGACATATTGTAGAGAATTTTATCAGGTTTCATTCTCTAGTACATCTAAATTTCATGCGACGCACCGTTTTCAAGATATAAACAAGAAAAAAAAGTACGAGACAGATAATTTAATACATTTTTGAAGATTGGTGTTTTTCGGAGCTCACAGCTATGCAAATATTGGAGATAGATAAAAAGTGTGAACAACAAAGTTGTAGGAAATTTTATGAGGTTTTATTATGTAGTACAACAAAATTTGATACGACGCATTGTTTTCGAGATATAAGCAAAAAACCAAAAAACGGGACCTTCTTTGCCCCCCCCTCCCTCGGGCTCACCTCGGAGGGGTCAGGACTTTTAATATGTTTACCTTCTAACTAGTCCAAACAAAGTTCATAAGTCAGATTTTCTGCTTTCAACTTTTCCAACCAGAATCATTCATTGCCCAGGCTATCTCTATTTTCTTATTTTTAGGATATTTAAAGACGTAGGATTTTAGATTTTTTAAATCTATTAAGTAATTATTTTATTATTTTTTCGTATCCCATTCAGCAAACCCTTTCATTTAATACCCGTATCATGGGGGTGCATTTCAAATAGCCAAATCCAACATCCATCTTGGATGTTGGATTTAAGACACGTAACTATTTTTTTCATATCCCTGACTGCAAAACCTTTCATTTGATACCCATATCATTGGGGTGGATTTCAAACAGCACGTCCGCCATCTTGGGGAGGCCGCCATATTGGATTTTTTGTGACGTTTCTTAGCTAGTCACGTATTGTCATCAGAATTCAGAGCGGGTGCAAAATTTCAGCCTGTTAGCTTATCGGAAATTGCCTCAAAATTGAGTTGACAACACAACAACAAGAAAAGTGAGTGTATAAAAACGTGGGAAAGTAGTTGTTCCGGGTCTGGGTGTTTGAGTATGTGAGTTGATATGTTTTGAGACGCACCCACGATAAAGTAGAAATTACTAGTGTGGAGCAATTTTCAGTCATTTCAAAGCTACCTACTCTATTTTATTAAAAACTAGCGACCCGCGCCAGCTCCGTACGGGTGTAATCTCAACTATATTATGTAAATTATATATATAGAAACCTTCATCTTGATTAACTCTATCTAATAAATAAGTAAGTATCAAAATCAGTTGCATAGTTTTAAAGATATAAGCATACATAGGGACAGGAAGCGGGAAGCGACTTTGTTTTATACTTACATAGTATAAAACAAAGTCGCTTCCCAATAATGAAGATAATTATGTAATAAATTATTTATTTTAAAGAAGTTTAACATTTTTGTTGAAAGGAAAAACGATGCACAAAGATTAAGGGCGCATAGCCAGAAAGTTGACAACGTAGCTAATAGCTGTCGAATCTCTATCTCAGCTCTATGGAAATAAGAAATATGGCTCTGCAGTGCACTAGAAAATTGGTATACAAATGCAATTGAAACGCTGAATTTGATGTTGTAACCATTTCAGGTGTATAAAAGGTATTTGGAAAGTTTCCAAATGATTTTTTCACATCTAAAACTACTTATGTATTCGATGCAACGATATTAATTATTGAATTCCCTAATCCATTTTTAGTGCACTACAGAGCCATATTTCTTATTGTCATACAGTAAATTTGCAAAATCTTGTAAATATTTGATAGCCATTTGCAACGTTGCCAACTTTTAGAATACGCGCTCTTAATTCGAACTCAGTATAATTTTTTTCACGCCTACCCTCATTGCATTTAATTTTTTCAACATTTATCTAGTTAGTGTTTTTAGATCCAACGGTCAGTCTGGCTTGTGCCTCGTAATCGGAAAGGTCGAATTAATCCCTGATAGTCGCGAACAAAGTAATTTGAACCCTATGAAGTGTTAACTGTGTTTAAAATAAATTGAGCTATTTTAAGACGTTTATTTTGTATTTAAAAATGGAACGAACTCGAAATTATAACGATCGTGGACTTATTTCAATCGGAAAAGGAGGGTGCTAAAAAAAAACCCAGGCTCCAGGCTGCGGACCTGTTGATTACAAAAAGTAAATCCATTCAGTCAAAAAAAGAGTTTTCAAAATCGGTAATTTAGGCGTCTTTGAGAAATAGGAGCACGAACAACTACTACGAAGTACTTTTTTATGGACGACTGAATAAAAAAACTGTCAATTTTTATATGTTTGCCAGTAAGGATCACGATCATACCCGGTTATTATTTTATTACACTACACTATTGTTAATTTGAGATACAACTCGTTTTTGCCGGAGCCTGAGTTTTTTTCTATGAAGCCTGAGCATTCTCCTATAAACAAATATTGTTTAAAAATTATTTTTGAACAAAATCAGTGTGTGTGTCTGTATGTGTGTGTGTGTGGAATGCTGCATTAGACAGAGGCCTAAATCTTCAAGAATTTGGTGAGTACAAATCTTTATTGTCTTTATTATCTTATTTAGGACGTTTGCATATTGATTTAATTGTTATTTAAATTGCTGAACTCATACTCAAACTCCGCACTGCCCGAAATACACAGCGAATGCTATCCGACTTCAAATCAAAATCATTCTTACTACTACGATATAAAAGACTTTTTACAGGGAAATAATTCCGTAATACGTTAAGGGCGCTGTACACATTGGGCCAAGGCATTGAGCCAAAATAATGAATTCCGAATGTCGCTGTTTACACATTGGGCCAACATGTGAACACTGTTTCCGAAGCACGCCAAGATCCTTTGATTGGTGCACGAAAATCCGACAAATTTCGGTTGGCCGGCCAGTATTCCCGCCAACTACCAACATACCGCCAAGTAGGTCTGTACACGCTAGCCCAATACGCTGGCCCAATGCGTTGGTCTAATGTGTACAGCGGATTTTACTTAGGTTTTGTGTAACTCTAACCGTTTACGCAGGATGCTCTCGAAAAGGAAAACATTTTCCCGATTTTGTAACATTTTTCATTGCTGCTCCGCTCCTATTAGTGATAGCGTGATGTTATATAGCCTATGTTACTCGCAGATCATGTAGCTTTCTAATGGCGATATATTTATTAAAATCGGTCCATTAGTTTTTGAGTATATCCATTACAAACAAACAAACAAAATACAATTGTTTCCTCTTTATAATATTAGTGGCAATGGGCAGGCCATATTGCTCGCAGAGCAGATGGCCGATGGGGTCGAAAAGTGCTAGAGTGGAGACCACGTACTAGCAAGCGCAGCGTAGGACGTCCACCAACAAGGTGGACAGACGACCTTATGAAGGTCGCCGGAAGACGCTGGATGCAGGTCGCTTCCAACCGGTACTTGTGGCGATCAAAAGGGGAGCCTATGTTCAGCAGTGGACGTCCTAAGGCTGAGGTGATGATGATGATGATGATAATATTAGAGTAGAAGTAGATAAGTTTACTCTTGATTCTAGTCTATGTCAGAGGTGACAGAGACAAAGTCTACGATGTCTGTGAAGCAAATAACAGTAATATTCCACAACTATCACACAACGCCATCTAGTCCCAAGCTAAGCAGAGCTTGTGTTATGGGTACTAGACAACTGATAAACATACTTATACATTTCTAAATACATAAATATTATAGATAAATTACACCCAGACACAGAACAAATGATCGTGCTCATCACACAAACATTTGTCCTGGGTGGGAATCGAACCCACGACCTCCGGCATAGCAGTCAGGGTCACTAACCACTAGACCAACAGGCCAGTCAGAGAAGAAGACTGTTCACTATAACTTTGAAGAGATTAGGGTTATATGCACTAAAAATAGAGGTTGCAAATAAAAATAACAAAATAATCATGCGTTTAAAATAAATATATTTATAAAGAAGTCATACAGACGATGTTTCAGTTTGAGATCGTCAAAATTTGTATAATATCATACTAAATATAAGAAATAAAATATAATATTTATATATATCTACTTTTTTGCCTTTAAAATATGATTTTATAGTCCATAATAGCGGCTAAATAATTACAGCCGCACAGGCCAATCATTCTGTTTAAGTCGCGCTTGCCGAAGTTGGTATGTGGATGGGTGACCATCTGTCATAGCGAGTTTCCTCCGTGCCTCGGAAAGCACGTAAAGCCGTTGATCCCGGCTGTCATTTGTAGATCTTTGACAGTCGTTACTGTTAGTCTCTAAAGTCAGACAACCAGTCTTACCATGTGGTATCGTATTACTAAGTTACTCTGTTGTGGAGGTCTGATAGTTAGTCGCGCCATGTAAAATACTGATATTCAGCTGCATCTGGTTCGATGTATCAAGTTTTTGTGATGTTAGAAGTTTGTTAATTCATAGACTAATTAAACCATAGAATAACTATATTTTTTTATCAAAACTGATTTATTTTTTCTTAATCTAATTAATTATCTACCATCACAGAGTTGCGACGTCCATTGTATTTTTTTTGTACATTTTTAAGATGCTCATTTTTATATCTAATCGTTATAAAATAAATGGTTTAAAACTTAGAATTATCGAAGTCATGTAACACTTGCATTTGTCATTTTAAGTTTTAGAAATGGAATGGTAATATTACATTCCGAAGAATCGTAATAATAAAAACTCAGTACCCCCAGCACGAGTTTTCAATATGTTACTTTACAGAGTCTTTCCAGTATTTACAGCGTTTCTTGTATGAAAAAATGGAACAGCGCCTCTGGTGTGCGAAGAAGGAACTAATTTTTTCCTTGAAAATTGACAATTTGAAATCGTCAAAGTTCCAGTTTACTTTACGTCTCAAATACCTACTGAAAACTCGTGCTAAGGGTACAGATTTGTAGCTCAGATAAGCAGTCACACTCCATACAAAATACTGATATTCAGCTGCATCCAATTCGACTGGAAGAAGATTACAATATAGTTGGGCAACACTACATAATGGGCCTACCACATGCTCTAGGTTCACCACAGTCTTACCAGCGCAATAAAAACAATACACGGTCGGCAACCACAGATATAGGCGTCGCCGTCATCCTAATTGGGAGCGATCGTACGATGGCGCGATGCGTTCTCGTCGTGAGATGAGTTCAAACATACAGATATCATCAGAGTGGTCCTATTTGAACCTCGCAAGTAATCGTGTGAGCATATGAAATGCTTAATAACGATCGTATGATGCGATACACTGATGAAATCTGTATGTTTGAACTCATCGCACGACGAGAACGCATAGATATACCTAGATAACGCAATTACACGTTCTGTATGAAAACCAAGCCAGCCATTTTTTGACTACCTTTTATGACGTTACAAAAACTATTTAGTCATGGGAAAAACAGATTGAAATACGCCCCGCTTACGGGTACCCCGTCGTCCCACAGCACAATTTCCATTTTAATATTAAGGCTAGGCGTATGCTGAGACGCAGGCAATGCAGCACAGCACAGTACAGCACAGTGCAGGGCAGGACAGTTGAGGCAGACGATTGCTGCGACGCAACTGACATTCGCATCCTAGCTAGTACAAATAGACGCTTGACGGACAAAATGAGTTCAGAGTCAGAGTCTGATTATGAAATTAACGACTTTTCAGTTTGTCAAAGCGTAGAAAAAGTATTTGGCAAAGTGATTATCTAAAAAATCGCTCTATTATTGTATTATTGTTAAAAAACACGTCTCGACGTGCACGCGTCGGCAGAATTCTGTGCCGGCACTGCAACGAGACGCAGAGCAGGACAGACTCATGTCTGCGTGGCATGTGCCTGCGTCTCACTCTGGTATTCATGAACATTACTATGAGGCCTCACAGGGCGCGCGGACGCACAGGGTCACAAAAACCTATTCATAAACGACACTTGAGGGACGAACGACACTATGCGCTTACTATAGTGAACGCACAGCTAAAGTAGCTTGCTAGCTACTTTACGCAACGCATAGTGCGACAGTTAACACAAATGTCAAACTGGCATCGGTTATATTATTAATAATTTCGTGCAGGGCTACGGTAGAGTCGATTGAAAGCTAACCTGAATAATAAAACATTAAAAAATAATGATTTCGAATCGACAACATATATCCGCAAAATTCAGATTGTCGAGTATTTTGTAAATTTCTAATGATTTTCTGACCAGACAGATCGCAGCCGCCATTTTTAACATCGGATGACATGTTGAGAAGTTTTTATTTTTTCTCTTTATTTTCGGCCAGTGTCATGTGGGTATTATGTAGTTACTAAACCTCCTTAGAAAAACCTATAAACTGTAACCCCCTTGCCTGGACAAGTTTAGTGCGGCGGAAAGAGTTCCGGCGCGATCACAGGGCGATAATATGGAGGGAGTGACTGCCGTAACAGATGTCCGGGCACGCCGCGATGGCGGTGGTAAGAGCCCCGGTAAGATTTGAGGAGTGGCTAGATAGGCATCGCGTCTTGACCTACCGCCTGACGCAGATCCTCACCGGACATGGAAGTTCCGGGTGTGGAGGTACCTGAGGAAACGCCTGTGTCACAACTGTATGGATCGCCCGGAGGAGCATACGGTGCAGGATTGCACCTCACGACCCAGCCGCATTGGTAGACGCCCAGGAAGTCGCAGGACGATCTCCGGCCAACAGGCGCGGGCATGCGGATGGCGAGTAATGGGCAACTCGCTCTCTGATCATGAAACATGCCCGGGTCGACGGCCCGTCCGTGTGTTCCACACGCGCCTCAAAGACTGTCAGCACAATGACGGGGCCACCTTTGAGGGCCAAAGCCCGTGGTCGTAGGACTTATGAGTTACCGTGACACCTACATTTAGTACCTAGATGTGTATTATGTATGACACACGTTTCAGCCGAGCGAAGCCGGTTTTTCATCTAGTTATGTTATATTTGTAGTGATTTGAGAATTGTGATACGTTGTTTAATTGCGATGAATTACAGCAGCGAAGATGATTTTCATAATTTTATTCTTTACAGGATAAATACATAAAGAACAATCAGCACAAGAAAAGTGATACGTGTCTTTCAAAATCATTTCGATTATTACGGTGCTGATGAATTTAAAAGGCTAGTATTCATATTGAAAAGTTTTTTTTTTATTACAAAACTTGTAAATATACCAGTGGTCTTGATTGACGTATATCTCTCAGCCAGTCAACCCGAGTGAAGTCGCATCACAACGTTAACCAATCACAGCGCCCCATTCAATGCTAAGTGTCCGCATAGCAAAGAGTTCACTAAGTATTGTTTATGAAATGAATGGCCTGCCATGACGAACGCAGTGAGAAATGCCTTACTTAGCAAAGTGTTGCTGCCATACTTATCTAAGTAGCGTTCTTGAATACCACTGTAAGTGTACGTAGTTCAATGACGTTCCATTCTTTACAAAATCTAATCTGCTCTGCGCTGTGTGGACCTGCGTAACCTGCGTCTCAGCATACGCCTAGCCTTAAACTGACGTCCAACTAACGATGGACCGATTTAGACGAGCGTGAAAATTGCCACTTGCGATTTCTGGTCGTAAACTAGCACGGATTTTTGGCACGCCAAGTAGTTGATCTTGTGGTATCTAGGTTTTATATCTGTGTCGACAACACTGAATGCCCTAACACGCAGGTAATACTGTAGTGAAGCTTTTTCGATATTTTGATACTAGCTTCTGCCCGCGACTTCGTACGCGGATCCTGTTGCTTATGCCAGCGACAGCGGGATCGTCAAAATCAAAGATCGGAAAATTCTGATATCCAACTCCAAGAGTCCGAGTAAAAAATTAATGAGGAATTGGCCAGTAGAGTAAAATTTTTGTTAATATATTCATCGCTAGAGCAGTGGTGGCCCAGTGGCATCGGTCCTAGTATTTTGATACATTGCTGATAATTTTAGTCAAACTTTCCTTCCAAATTTTATCATCTTTAAATACAACGGTCTTGAATCTATCAAATTATTTATTGAATAAAAACGATAATCTATATGATTTATGATCATGATGCTTTTCAGAATTCTCTATGCAATCTCTTTGAGGAGCCGTACTCGCTTCAACTGACGATTGGATCAGTTCTATTAAATCCCTGGCTCTTTCATTAAACAATTTGTTAATACTTTTCTCTGCAGAATTCGATTCTTGATGTCCTCTGGAAATAACTATATCATTTTCAATGTATCTTCTATCATTGTCAACTGAATCTTCGTTTTCTACTGTCTCTTGTCTTCCAATGGTGTCAATTAAACGATTAATGTCCTCAACATCGCTGATAGCGGTGTGTGGATGAGCATGTACATGTACGTGGTTTAAATGTTGATCAAGCTCTTCGATTGGAGCTAGTTTTTCGTTATAATCATCATCTGCTGTACTGTCATGTTCAATAGTAGCGTCCTGCTCTTCTGTTTCGCCATCTCTTTCTACCGTAGCGTCAGCAGCTCTTACTTCGACAGTCGAATCATTTTCGATAGTGCCTACCTTATCTTCTGGAGTGACATTGTCTTCTGGAGTGACATTGTCTTCTATTGTTGCTTCTTCTTCTTCCTCAGTTGCTGCTTTGTATTCAACAGTATGTTCTTCGTTTTCACCTGTTGCTGTCTGATCTTCTATCGTTCCTTCTACATCTTCTACGGTAGCGTCTCTTTCTTCAACTGTAGGTTCGAAATCTTCAATTGTTGTTTCTATGTCTTCTAGCGTCGCGGTTCTGGATTCTAACTCTTCTGGGGTCTCTACTGTAGCGTCTGCTTCGATAGTTGCATCTTGTTCTAGGACTGGAATATCGTCATTTTCCTCAGACTTTTCATATTCTGCGGTTTCAGGGACATCTTCGAATGTTTCTGCAAAGTCTTCTTCGGTATGTGTTGCATCCTCAAATGTTTCATCATCCTCTTCCACGGAAACGGTCTTTGCTGCTCTAAGATTATGAAGTTTATGAATCAAATCTTTCATCGGTTCATCTTCTTCACTCTCTTCAATAACAACAAGTTTTTTTTCATCTGACTTTTCAGCGGTTGCATCGCTTTCTATAGTTGCGTCATCGCTTTCTTTATCACTAGCGCTTAGATCCTTAGATTCTTTACTAATAGCATCTTCGCTGGATTGCACATTGCTTGAAGCGCTAGGAGAATCATTATCATCATTAGCTGATCTTAACATATTGGCATTTATATCCTCACTAACCTCCTTCTCTTCAGAAGACTGTTGTTCCTCACTGGTAGACTTATCATGTTCCAATTCTGACGTGTTAGAAGAACTGACGTCATCATTGGTCTCAGCGTGATCTTTATGAGGTTTGGCAGCAGATAGTATATAAGCTAGAGGTTTGGCTCTATTCTTACCATGTAACGGGGTTATTTCTACCACTTGCTTCTTATGGGAGTTCAGTTTCCTCCATCCCTTTCTCTTATGCTCTTCAGATCCTCGGTAGGGTAACACTTGGATGACTTTTTTAGCAGCCTTACTTCTTCTGTGTTGTCTTTCATTATCTCTGGCTTCGCTCTGAGCCAGGCTTCGTTCAAGGAGGGGTATGAGAAGTTCAGCTATGTTACCCTCATGGTGGTGATGAGCTACGAATGGCTCCAGGTCCTCGGAAGGAGGGTCGCGGCTGTCGACTGAGCGACATGCAGATGGCGCCACCCAGCTACACACGAGAGACAAGGCTGAAATAGAAGAGGGTAGTTAGAAGTGATATTGCGAATGTTCGATTTTTGACATTCGCGAATGCGGATGCGAATATCCAATTTCAATATTCGCGGATACGAATGCGAATGCGAATATTCAGTTTAAAGCCAATCACGTTTGATAAAAACATTTTGAAATGATCGAACTTCATAACATAATTTAGAATTTTTATATTTACAGCCTTTTTTACTTCCTGTCTGTAAAGAGAATGAAAAATGTATGTAAAAGTAGCTCTAAGAGGGTCAGCAAGTGAAAGAAAAGCAGAATCAAACACGTTTTTCTTAGCATGAATGGCAAGTTATAGGCAGACAGAATAAAAGATGCATGGCCTCTCCAAGACGCCAGTTAAGAATGAATGAGATGTGTAGAAGAAGGAGTTACAAATATTGGTATAATAATAACAATAATATTCCACAAATATCACACAACGCCATCTAGTCCCAAGCTAAGCAGAGCTTGTGTTATGGGTACGAGACAACTTATAAACATACTTATATATTTCTAAATACATACATATTATAGATAAATTACACCCAGACACAGAACAAATTATCATGCTCATCACACAAACATTTGTCCTGGGTTGGAATTGAACCCACGGCTTCCGACATAGCAGTCAGGGTCACTAACCACTAGACCAACAGGCCTGTATATTTCATTCGTTCGTATTCGCATAATATTAGTATGAATAAATGCGGATGCGAATGCGAATGTCTAAAAATCTGCGAATGCGAATATTCGCAAAATCTCTAGTGGTTAGTGTTCTTCACTGGCAGGCGATTGGTGTGGATCTTCGGTAACCTACCTTCCATAAATCGCTATGTGGAGGTATTACACAAATACAACGTGTAACAACAAATGCGCATAACTTCTCGTGGGGTAACTCAGCCCATGTTAATGATTTTTTTTTTGTTCTAAGACTTTTGGTAATTCGAATCGAATTGGGAATTCGATTTTTCATACAGATGGGCCCGATCAATTTCTCATTTTTTTTTTCAAATTTCCAAAAGTCTTAAAACAAAAATTGTTCAGTAACATGGGCTGAGTTACCCCACGAGAGGTTTTGCGCATTTGGTGTTACCCATACCATGAGTTCTCATTACGATACTCGATCATCGATTTCGACCGCGTTTGGCGCTCTCCTATTGGCCTAAGGCCTATTGAAGGACACCGTGGATTTTAGTCAGTCTGACAATCGACCAAAAGTATCGAGTCCTCCCACCCTACCCTGGGTGGGAGGACCCGATGCTTTTCCTACACTAAAAACAAGTCCAAGTTTTTAACTTACCAACGATTAAGTACATCTGTGCTAGGCGAGTGCGCGCTCTACATGCGTCTGCGCAGGTATTTATACCACGCACCGGAATTTGTGGAAATGCGTGAACTAGCGTGACTGATGACTGTGGATTTTTGTTAATTAGAAGATGATTTTGACGAGCTTTGGTTAAGAGGGTATTAATTACATAGCATAGGTAATAGTACTATATAATATTCCACAACAATAATAATATTCCACAACGATTAGTCGCTGAAGTAGGATGAAAAAGAGACAAATATAGTCAAGGTTTGTCAATTGACCACATTTGAGCGCGTCACTTTCTGAGCGCGTATAACGTATCTACACCTTTTTACTTATGCCCACGTGGTGGATAACAGCTCACTCCCTCTCTCAGAGTGGCCTGTGTCCCAGCAGTGGAAACATTATACGCTGATGATGATGAGTCATCTTCGCAATGGAGAGAGTAATGCTCGCAGTTTCTCTGGTGGATAGGATTCGGAACGAAGTCATTCGCTAGCGAACCAAAGTTATTTATATAATATTCCACATCTATCACACAACGCCATCTAGTCCCAAGCTAAGCAGAGCTTGTGTTATGTGTACTAGACAACTGATAAACATACTTATATATTTCTAAATACATACATATTATAGATAAATTACACCCAGACACAGAACAAAATTGATCATACTCATCACACATACATTTGTCCTGGGTGGGAATCGAACCCACGACCTCCGGCATAGCAGGCAGGGTCACTAACCACTAGACCAACAGGCCTGTCAAATTTATATTTTCTGTTTATTATAGAATACTGCGTCAGTTTTTACAAAAATAAATTGCATTATTTTGAAAAAAATGTGTAACACGGTCGCAAGAAGCCAACGACGATATATTACTAGACTCCTAATAACAGGCGACCGATGTCTGTCAACACATTAGACAAAAAAGTCTTATATCCGTCTTATTTCGACCACTCCTGTGAGCCGTAAACATATCTTGAGACAGAACAGACCTTGAGTTAGCCAATCACAACGCAGTACCGTCCCCCTCGTTTACGTAGTACCTCAGCGAGTTGACAGAATAGTTTTTGTTCCTTAGATCGTGCATGCGGAGTCTAGTAATATATCGTCGTTGAGAGAAGCCGTGAACTTGTATATGTATGTATAAGTTAGTTATGTACATAAGCACGCATATCGGATGATGTTTTAATTAATCAACACTTGCCGTATATAATACGATTAGTGCTAATCATTTCTAATCAGACCATCCGCGAGAGACTAGCTATCACTACACGGTTTGTTTGTGGTATTTTTTTTTTTTTATATTCAACGTGTAACGTTTAAAGCGCAAAACCTCTCGTGGGGTAACTCAGCCCATGTTCATCATCTTCCTGCCCTTATACCATTTTACTTGTGGTCGTCGCAACACGTGTTTTTCTTCCATTCTCCCCTATCAAACGTCACCGAATCTTTTACTCCTTTTTCATTCATATCATCCCTTAAACAATCCATCAATCTTTTCTTTGTCCTTCCTCTTCCTCTCCATCCATCAACATTCATACTCATCACTCTCTTAGCCACATGAGTCAGCACATGTTACTGAACAATATTTGTTCTAAGACTTTTGGAAATTCGCAAAAAAATAAAAAGAGTTTTCATACTGATGCGCCCGATCAATTTTTCATTTTGTATGAAAAACCATTTATTTATTTAATTCGTATCTGTTAATTCTTAGGTACTTGTTGTCTTGGTATGTTGTCTTGTTTGTTATTGACGAGCTCGTGGCTAAATAATTACAGCCACACAGGCCGATCTTCCGGGTTAAGCCGCGCTTGCCTAGGTTGGTCTGTGGATAGGTGACCATCTTTCATAGCGAGTTTCCTCCGTGCGAGGAAAGCATGTAAAGCCGTTGGTCCCGCCTGTCATTTGTAGATCTTTGACAGTCGTTACTGTTAGTCAGAAGCTCTAAAGTCTGACAACCAGTCTTACTATGGGGTATGGTATTACCCTGTTACTGGGTTGTGAAGGTCCAACAGGCAGTCGCTCCATGTAAAATACTGATATCCAGCTGCATCTGGTTTGACTGGAAGCCCACCCCAATATAGTTGGGAAAAGGCAGGCAGATGATGATCTGTTAATTCTTACCAGCAGATCGTACAAATAGTTGTTCTGTGCGGGAATCGAACCCGCGACAAAGCGCAGCAGTCCAATTGCTCAGCCACTGCGCCAAACGTGTCGTCTAATGCGGCCAAATTCAGCACTTATGCGGCCTACACAAATGTCCTTTCTTTGATATTGTTCGTCGTTACGTTGGGTTATGTGTCACCTCGCTCACGGAAAAACTGGCCCACAGGCCAGTACACCTAGCACGAGTTTCCACTATTTTACTTTCCAGCATTTACAGCGTTTCTTGTATGAAAAATATATAAAATATTCTTCTACGAGACGAGCTTAAGGCCCGACCACCCGCGGCCATCCAATACAATTATGTCGGAGGGGTGCTGACTTGCAGTGAATGTGGACGCACTTTCGCTGCAAAAATTGGCTATGTCAGTCACCAGAGGGCACACCAGCGAGGCACTCAATAGATCCAAGTCGCTGTGGCCGAAATCGGTCTGGATCCGAATAATGAAAAAACTAGCGGCCCGTCCCGGCTTCACACGGGTGGAGGACCCGGTCTAAAACCCGGTCCCGATGGTTACAAACACAACAAAAAATAATTATCCGAATCGGTCAAGCCGTTATCATGTTATGTCGGGACAACGGAAAACGGGTTTCATTTTTATATATTTAGATAGATAGATAGAACAGCGTCTCTGGTGTGCGAAGAAGGAACTAATTTTTTCCTTGAAAATTGTCAATTTGAAATAGTCAAAGTTCCAGTTTACTTTACGTCTCAAATACTGAAAACTCGTGCTGAGGGTACAGATCAACAGCCCAGAATTGAATGGTTGTAATACCCCCCGTTGCTGCAGTGGTGGCCCAGTGGTATCGGTCTCGACTTACGAGTTGTAGGTCGTGGGTTCGAACCCCGCCAGGCGCGTTACTTTGTGTAATTTATTTCATCACCACTGCTCTCAAAACGGTGAAGGAAAACATCGTGAGGAAACCGGCATGTCCTAGAACCAAAAGTTCGAAGATATGTGACATCTACCAATCCGCACTGGGCCGCGTGGTGGATTATGGCCCACTCCCTCTCTCAGAGAGGAGGCCTGTGTCCCAGCAGTGGGAACATTATAGGCTAATGATGATGAATACGGGAGGTATTCATCATCATTAGCCTAGTAGTTAACTTTAAACTCATAAAGACAAACAACAGTTAACATTATAGATTTTATTATTTATTATATAAATTTTCGTTTGTCAAGTTCATGGTTTTCGCTTCACATACTATGCATCGCGAACTGTTAATAGAATTGTTTATAATTATTTTAAATACGTCACAACTCTTTATATTGTTACGCTGTATTTACTAAGTATTTTAAAACATCGGGCACGCCGCAATCGCGGCGGTAAGACCCCTCTTTGAGGAGTGGCTGGAGAGACGTCATGGCGTCCTGACCTACCGAATGACGGAGGTCCTCACCAGACACGGAAGTTTCGGGAGGTACCTGTGGCTGATAGGAAAGGAGGAAACGCCTGGGTGTCACCACTGTGAAGATCGCCCGGAAAACACAGTGGAGCATACCACAGAAATATTAAAAATTTTTCAACGAAATCGCAATTGAACCGCTACCAAAACACAACTTTTTGACCGTTTCGTATCGCGCTAAAATTTTGACAGCGTTTGACAGCAAGTCGAGACGCACCTCGATCGTAGCTGGAACGTAACCGCTGTCAAACGTAAAGTTGATGGGCGCTACTTTTTTAGGATCGTTACTGCATCGTTGGAGTGTTTTGTCTTTGTTGTGAAGTGATTCTTAGTAGCGATGGGTCGTTGACGGTTTTTCCGTCAACGAAACGTTAACGTTGATTCATGTTTGTCAACTAGTTAATCAACTAGTTGAATTCGTCAACGAGTTGACCAAGTTAACGGGTTCATCTCGTTGAGGAATTTAACTGTCAACTTGCAACGTAAATCGTTGATTCATTAAACGGTTTTTATTCAACGATTGCGCGTTGAATTTTAGAAACAATTTGATTCAATGTATGTATTGGAAAACGTTTGAAAGAAAATTTTAATTTTATATACAATTAACATCTAAAATTTTGTGAAATCAAAGATATTAATTCTATTTTTCATAGAGGGGCTGTTCGCTATACCTTTGCGTCTCAAAAAGTAATACATTTAAAATAATACATTGGGATTAGGTCTCAGACTATCAGTATCTGTGGTAAACGTAAGTAAACAAACTCCACAAATATAAGTACTATTCTTAAAAGAAACATTTCGAAAATCAACTCTTTCAACCGCTCGCAATCCATGGCGTTAAAAATACGAACCAAAAAATTCAACGTTGAAAACAACGTAAGTTTTGTAAATTGCTCAGCTCGTTGCGTTTACTTTTCGTTAATTCAACGAGACGAACGCGTCTCGTTGAATTAAACGCAAGTTAAGCCCGTAAACGTCGTTCACGAATTCAACTAGTTGATTCATAAACAGTTAACGTTAATACGTTGACAGGAGATCAACGGTTGATTCAACTAGTTCGTTGATTCAACGCTCATCCCTAATTCTTAGTCAAAATGTTGAAAAAATAACAACATTACTATGTACGCCTACATAGGTTTATTGGAGAAATCTCATAAATAAGATGTAGCCGAAATCAAAAGGAAAAACTTAAAAGATAGATAGACTTAGTTACGCAACGTTCCAACTTTGGTTAGCGTTTGAACTTATAACGCAAGACCAAAATCAGAAAAACTGAATGGAAACGTAACCACTGTTGCAATCGAACCATAACGTTATCGTATACGTTTGCAGACGTTTCAAATTAGCGCGATTGGCCTCCAGGACTGCCTCGCTTGGGCAGAGCACCGCCGTGTCCTCACGGAGGTGATAGGCAGAGACATCTCGCGCTCGGCATTGGTCGAGACCATGCTGCGGGGCGAGAGTAGGAAGTGGTCGCCTCCTTCTGCAAAGCAGTAATGTTCGCGAAGGAGCAGGCGGGCCGCGCGAGGGAGCGGACAGCGATTCGACTCGACTTCTCGAGGCAGGATAGGCGCCCTTAAAAAGACCATTTCAGACATTGACCTTCATGGTCCTCGTATAATCTCTTTTACATTTTTATTGTCTGGACTTTAAAAGAGACTGTGACCTCTGAGTTTGTTTCGGCTGTTTCTTCTCAGAGTAGTCAGGTACGAAACACCGGCCCCTTCTAGTTTTATGAAAAGACGTGTAAAAGTGTTTATATAACCTACTTGCCTTATAGTATTTATGTATACTTACGTCATCCATTTCATCCTTTTATCTTATTTAACATCCTTTTATTAGTAAAATATATTACTTGATCATTTTGTTGTGACACTTTTGTCAAATATGAAACTGTCAGTTACTTTTTATTTTTCTGTCCGGCTTAGTCTATGACCTATGTTATAGTTTCTTGTTTATGATGTTGCTTTTGCTTTATATAATTAAATTATTTTATCTAATTGATTTCACAGAAACATTGTATTTTCTATTTTTATAATTATTATGTTTGTAATAACTTAAATCTAAATTTTACATTATGTAAACGCACGCAGACCTCCTTGGTCTGATATGTCCAAACCTTTGATGAAACTAATATTTGAAAATAGAAAAGAAGAAATTACGAAAACAATCTGACGGATATAAAAGCGGAGGCCGTCAGAGGAATGGCTTCTCTATCTTGGACTATTGTATTGAGAACATCTCTCTCTATCTCGGACTGTTGAATGGTCAACAGCTTGGACTCGATCGCAGACTTCTATACAACCCTCTAAGTCACTTAACTGAGGGATCTCCTCTTACCCTCTGAGTCACTCCTGTGAGGTCACTCTTGGAATCTATCCTACTGAGGTCACTCTTGGAACCTCTCCTGCTGCGGTCACTCTTGGAACCTCTCCTGCTGCGGTCACTCCGGGGACCTCTCCTACTGCGGTCACTCCTGGGATTTCTCCTACTGTGGTCACTCCTGGGACCTCTCCTACTGAGGACACTACTGAGGTCACTCCTGAGACCTCTCCTGCTGAGGTCGCTTCTAAGGCCTAACCTCCTGTATGTGTCAAACGAACTGTGTACTATTGTGAACTGTGAAGTGCTGAACGGTGTTTTTATATTATCTAAATTGTATTTTATATTCTAGAATAAATTGTACTATCCTAATAAAGAATATTGTTACAGCCTATATAAACATCATTTCATTTCATTAAGTATATTGTATTGGGACGTAAAATAAAACAACATAGTACTGCAGTGACATGTATTTGCTGGCATTTAACAGTATTTTAACATAATTTACAGAGGTATCATACCTTTTAAAGTATTAGGTACACAGAAGTTTCAGGAATAAAATAATTATTTTATAGTAGCGTTATATCTACGTCAATTATGCTTTATTTAACGAAAAAAAGTGTCGAATATTTTTTGATAATCTATTTTTCGAATTAATTATCTTTTTGGTTAAAATAATCTATTACACAGGTTACAAAAGAATATTCTTAAACAATAATTAATTAATATAAAACTAAATAGACCAGCCTATCAGTACACAGACAGTAAGACACACACACAAACATACATAAGTAGTGATTGGTCGAAGATTTAAACACTTATAACTAGTTTTGTTTGGATACATGCAACAAGCTTTTTTATGTTGGTAAAATCATCGAATGAGTCCTCCCGCCCAGGGCAAGGCAGTAGGGACTGACTAAAATCCACAGTGTCATTCAATAGCCCTTTATGTACCGGGCTCGCGGTATACGTGTGGTGTATGAAGGGGCTAAGGCTCGCAACACAGTTACCATTGCTTGTTGCACGTATCCATACTTTAGACATATTTTATAGTTAGTAGCTCCACTTTTTAAGATGATGGTAATAACTGAGTACAACTATTTTTTTTTTATCAACACGTGTGCGGAAATAAAAATAAAAATCTTCGAAAGAGCACTGAAGAATGTCATCTGATACACGGGGGCATTTGTTAATAGGTGCGTCCACACAGAGCGAGCAGCCTCGCGAGGCTCTGCTCGTTTAGTGTGGACGACTGTGGACGTGTCTCGGCCGAGACAGGCGCGCGCGCTGCCGCTATCAAGCGACTGAGCGCCCGACTTATCCAGTGATGGCTTTTGTTTTATCGCGTGTATTGATTCGTGCCTCGGTCAAGAAACAATAGACACGTCCACATAGCGCAAGCGGCCTCGTTAGGCGGTTTCCTCGCGAGGCATTTGCCGCGCGCTGCTCTCTCTGGGTGGACGGACCTATTAACGTCGTTTGATGCACATGGGCATTTGTTATTGCAATTTTCACCGTAATACCCTCGCCTACGGCTCGAGTTTGAATTTCAAGCTCGACTGCAAAAATAACTTTCCCCATTTTTTAATCAAAATTTAGTTTTATAATTAGAAGAATTAAGTGGAGCATAAAACCTTAATACTACAATATTTATAATTCAAGTAAGGCTCATGAAAATGGTCATTATTATATATCGAGAGAGAAAAATATATAACTATTAGATTTAACGAGAGTAGAGTAAATATATTTGACTACTTTCAACTACATAGTATTGCCTTATAATGTGTCCCACAGATTCTGATGGAACGATCGATTATTATGACCTGCGTATTTCATTTCATCATCGTAATGATGATGACATGAAATTTTATCATGTTTTCATTTAATCACCATTTAACTTCATTATTATTTCATTTCATGTTAATTTCTTTTTATCATTATTTCATCATCATTTAACTTTGTCACCATTTTTCATTTTTGTCATCATTCCATTTCATTACCTTTTCGTTTCATAATCATGTAGCTTAATCATAATTTCATTTTATCATCATTTCATTTAATCACCATTTAACTTCGTTATTATTTCATATCATCATCGTTTCATTTCATTTCATCACCATTTCATTTTATCAACATTTAACTTCATCATTGTTTCATTTCGTTATAATTTATTTTCATCATCGTTTCATTTCATTCTATCATCATTTCATTTCATCATCGTTTCATTTCATCATCATTTCATTTCATCATCATTTCACTTCATCATGAGTTCATTTTATCATAATTTCACTTCATCATCATTTCACTTCAAAGAAATGTTTGAAACACGCCACGAGACGCTTATAGCACACAACATACCTAGTTGTGAAAAACCAAACATATGATGATTTCAACAGGTCTAAAACGATCGTCCCACCTTACAATAAAATTGGTCACGCACAATAGAGGTCTCTTTCGCACATTAACTATTAAATAGAAGAATCTGTAAGTGCGAGAGAGATGACAGTAGATTTAGAAGTAAGACTAGTTATAAGCTACTAAAGTTTTTGGCTAATGCACTAGAGTTGGAAGAGCAATTTTAATAACTAGCTATTTGTAATTATAGTTTTAGTATTTTGAAGAGTTATACAAGATTAAATAAAATAATATGGTAGCAAAACTTCACAGACATGATGCGGAATAAGGGTCAATTCACACGTACCACAACCACACCACAACGACGCGATGTGGTCAGGAGTATATTTTGTATTGAAAATGAATATTTCAATTTACACGTACCACATTTTGCCACGGCTATCGACCGCCTGTGAATTACGACCACATCGCAACCACGTTTCTTCGTGAGGGAATCAAACATTTAGTGTGTATTCACACGGTACCACAACCACACCACGTCGCAACGGCAACGCCACCACCGGCGGCGGCACCGCGGCCACATCGCCACGACATGACATCATCAGTAGAGCGCGCCTAGCTAGCGCTTTTCACCACCCAATAAATTCTATTTCAACGAATACGCTGATGTAGTCGCCTTCTTCTTATTAATAAAAGTCATAACAAGGATAGCAACAACAATCTTTCTTCCATGACTACGTTCAGTCAAGCCGTGTTTCCTCTATGATAGCCAAACGACCACGTGGTTAACACATCGCAACGACAACCACAACGCAACCACATCGACATTTTGTCGCTGCGACGTGGTGTGGTTGTGGCACCGTGTGAATAAACGCGTATTAAGCGTTCGATCCGATACTCAAGTAGTTGTTCCGTGTCTGGGTGTTTGTGTATGTGAGTTTATATGTTTGTAAACGCACCTACGATACAGGAGATTTTCATTAGTATGGGTTCACGTTTTAAACAGTGGTTATTTCTTTCAAACAACATCTGGTTTTTCGAAGTTAGTATTTATTCCGCTATGTTTTTTTTAGTTATTGTTTAGTTTTTTAAACTTTATGATTGTATTTATATAGCATATTTTGTAGTAGTATTTTTGAGATAGTGTACCGTGCAAATAATTTTCAAGAAGTTATCTAATCTAAGCCCTGAAAGTGTATGCAGGGCTGTCCCTCACCAGTATAGTAAAATATTGAAAAATCTATTCAGTTGTTATATGAGTTAAACGTTAAACCGTATGCACATACTAACACGGTATTAACCCTGTTATTTTAAACATGGTCATAATTTGGACCTCTAAAGACAATGGATTACTAATTAATGTTATTCACTATGCTACCACGATAAGAACGACAATGTCAATGAGCAACATTATGTCAGTTGTCACTTTTTTTTTTAATTTGGTAAAATCATCAGATGAGTCCTCCCACCCCGGGCAGGGCGGGAGGGACTGTCAGACTTGTACTGACTGAAATCCACGGTGTCCTTCAATAGCCCTTTATGTTCCGGGGTCACGGTGATGGAAATAAGTCCCGCGAACCCGGCAGGCTTTGGCCCTCTGTGAGGGGGCCCCGTCATTCTGCTGACGCTCTTTGAGGCGCGCGTGGAACACGACGCGCCGTCGACCCGGGCATGGTCCATGGTCGGACAGCGAGTTGCCCTTTACTCGTTGTCCGCATGCCCGCGCCTACGGTGGCCGGAGGTCGTCTGCCGACGTCCGACACCGTGGGCGTCTACCACTGCGGATGTCAATTGTCACTTGGAAATTACTTACGTTTAGAAAAAAAAGGTGCAAAGTTATTTTTCGCTATTAGTATTTTTTTTTGAGTAGCGACCACGGACCGGAAGACGCAGCGTAGGTAGGCCTCCCACTAGGTGGACCGACGACATCGTGAGAGTCGCGGGCAACCGATGGATGCAAGTGGCGAATTGTCGTTCGGCGTAGCGGTCTAAGGGGGAGGCCTATGTTCAGCAGTGGACGTCTTCCGGCTGATGATGATGATGAATTTTTTTTTGTTGTTCGCAGATATTATTTTCATAATCTGATTATTGGGATTCCCCTTGACGAGATTCGTGCGATTTGCAATTTCTACTAACTAAAAATGTAAATCGTCCTTGCTACTACGATATAATGATACAATTCGACTGACTTACGTCGTCGTGGCGAGCGTGTTTTGTTTTTCATGTACTCGTAGATAACCGCACGTTTTATGTCATATGTCGTAGTGGTAAGGATGATTTTCACTTGTAGCTGGAATTACGCGAATTGTGTCATGGGTAAGCTCCTTAAGAGTGCAGAAGTTAACACAAAATGGCGTCAATTAATTTTATTCTTATCGTGGTTGCATTGTACAGCGTTAAATCAGATAGATATTTGGTAACCGTCTAATTCTAAGCCGCAAGACGCACGCCTTAACTAAACATTTCAACATTGGTGTAGACATAATATTTTACTAACTAGTTGAGGTTCAATATAATTTATTAAAGATAGAATAGAATTATATTATAGTAATAGGTTGACATGGTCATAATACTCTTTGAATCTTGGTTACTGAGAGACTACAACTTTATTGAGTCTGTAACGTTTGACCAACATTCGTTTGGTCCATGAAAGAAAGAAAAAAAAGAGATTTATTGTGACACACAGGACAAAATAAACAAAATTACATGAAAAGAAACAACATAGAAAAACAAAAATCAATAAAAGAAAAACAAAAAAAAAAAAACATAACCAATTTAGTCCTGTGCGAGGCCAAAAGGCTCCTACCTCAGCATGTGCTGTGACAATTAACTGTCACAGCGCTGGTTTTCTGGTAGGGCCCAAAGTGAAGTCACGGTCAGATACGTACATCCTACTAATATTATAAACGTGAAAGTTTGTATGTATGGATGTATGGATGTTTGTTACTCTTTCACGCAAAAACTACTGAACGGATTTGGCTGAAATTTGGTACACAGATAGTTTATAACCTGGATTAACACATAGGATAGTTTTTATCCCGATTTTATTTTCCCGTGGGATAATTTTCGAGTTGTAGCGGGTGAAACCGCTGGCAGCAGCTAGTAAATAATAAAACGAAAAACAATAATAATTAAACTAAAAAATAAATAAAAAGTACCAAATCGACACCCAACGTAACAGTTTGTCCATGCCATGAGTGTCTAAAGGATGGCAACACTGAAACAGACGCGGGCGCAGACTATCATTATGAACTGCAGGGACTCAGCAGAATATCAGCGTCAGGTATCATCCTGACACATGCTGAGCTGGATACCCATTTAGTGCAATCCTGAGACACACACCGCACATTTTTTTTTTTTTTTACTTTTTCTATTGTGATGTAAGGTAACCTTCTTTTTATTTGTGTTGTCTGTCACTGTTTTAATTATTTAATTTTCTTGTTACTGTGTTTTTTTTTTATGTTACTATATGTTTTTTTTGTGTCTCTTTTTGCACTAAATAAATCTTTTATCTATCTATCTATCTATCTAACTGTTGGTCAACATTATTTTCCATGAAATTTCCATCCATAAAACTTTTGGCCCACGAAAGTTTTGCCAACAGAACTTTCCGTCAGTGAATATTTAACCAACTGAATGTTTAACGGGTCTCTAATACCGAGAATTGGCCCCCCTGGGTCCGTCCTGTGGGCGATTTGTTACAGAATCAACAACGAAAAATCATTAAAAATTGACATTTGAAGTTTTCAGAAACCAGAGTGGAATATATTTTGTTGAACTATACTAATAGTATTTTTAAATATAGTTATAATACTGAATATTGCTCATCGTTTCATTTAAATAGAATAGAATTTATCTGAATTACTGATTATAATAAACGAAACTATAACACCGCTATCATAGCGAGTTTCCTCCGTGCAGAAAGCACGTAAAGCCGTTGTTCCCGGCTGTCATTTGTAGATCTTTGACAGTCGTTACTGTTAGTCAGAAGCTCTAAAGTCTGTCATCCATTCTTACCATGGGGTATTGTATTACTCAGTTACTGTGTTGTGGAGGTCTGATAGTCAGTCGCTCCATGTAAAATACTGATATTCAGCTGCATCTAGTTCGACTAGAAGCCGACCACAATATAGTTGGGAAAAGACAGGCAGATGATGATATTACCAGATGATTGATGATGATTTGACCGAAGAATTAGATGGTAGTGCAACTAAGAGTCCACTAACATTTCGCTGATTGTATTTGGGACCTATGTTATTAGGGGTGTACCTATTAACATCAACCAAGCATAGACTCGAAGGTATGACTGAGAATTTTTTGATGTAAAACCCAATAACACAGTCATCTTAAGATTTCACGCTTTTTTGTATCGTGGTAAAATCCCACCCCGGGCAGGGCGGGAGTCACAGACAGACTTGTACTGACTAAAATCCACGGTGTCCTTCAATAGCCCTTTATGTTCCCGGGTAACGGTAATGAAATAAGTTTCGCGACCCCGGCAGGCTTTGGCCCTCTGATTCTCCTCTGAGACCCTGTCCGTCCTGGGCCCTGTCATTTTGCTGATGCTGTTTGAGGCGCTAAATTTCATGATTAGCAGTTGCACTTTGCCATTCCATCAAGAATCATAAATAATTCTAAATAATTTGTAATTTCTTTATTAATAATTAAATATGAGTTTATTGAGTATTTATCGAAACAGTTAAAAGAAACAGGTATTTCAAAGTCACAATATTATGTAACAGGTATTTCTGAATCGACAAAAACTGTTACTGCGTTTTCGCCTGTTCCACAAACAGGCTTGCTCTTGCTCTTGACCTTAGTCTAGGTCAGGACTGACTATGACAAGGTCGACGATGGAGCGAGCTTACCCAGAAGAAGCCTGTTCACTCTAACTTTGAAGAGATTAGGGTTGTATGCGTTCGGAAACACAGACGCCGGCAGAGAGTTCCACGCCTTCGCTGTCCGCATTATAAAAGACGTTTGGAAACTCTTAGTGCGAACAGTTTATCTTTAAGGTGAATTTCCACACATCAGTTACGTCACGTCACTAGCACCGTCACGGAATGAAACTTGTATGGAAATATTCCTGACGTGGAACAAATGTTATATAGGAGTGTAGAAACATTTTGTATTTTAAACCGAGCTTGTGACTGATGAGTGTGAATGCGCCTTTACTCTTCTGCCTTAATGTAATTGAAAGAGATAGCATTTTCTCTCTGCCTGTCACTTTTGCTAACCTTTCGCATGTACCAATCAGAGTCATTGGTTCAAATGTAACAGGTTGTTATTTTGGAACAGGTTTTTGAAACGGTTATTTCCTTGAAACTGGTATTTTTGAAACAGGTTCCTATAATGTTACCTGTTTCAGCTGTCACTTTTGTTGACCATTTCAGATGCAATCAGATTCATGGGTTCCAAAGTAACAGGACGTTATTTTGGAACAGGTTTTTGTAACTGTTATTGTCTTAGAATAGGTATTTTGAAACAGGTTCCTAATGTTACCTTTTTTAGCTGCCACTTTTGCTGACCATTTCGCATGTACCAACAGAGTCATTGGTTCCAATGTAACAGGATGTTATTTTGGAACAGGTTTTTGTAACTGTTATTTCCTTGGAACTGGTATTTTTGAAACAGGTTCCTAATTTCACCTGTTCCAGCTAATCGCTAGTTTATTATAATCAGTATAATTCAGATATCATAAGATTTAGAAGCCAAAAATATGAATATTATTCTACGGATAGATTTAAGTTTAATAAGTTAATAGACTTAAGGATACACCCGTTTCTGTCAAATAGGCATTCGCTCACCATTTAAATATATTAAAGAATTAATTTAAACTTAGTTTTAATAATATCATAAGTTGGTTTTTGAAAGATTTAGTTAATATCTTAGAAGTTAATGGTTAATAATACAAGGTGTCCCAAAACTTAACGATAGTCTGGGACTGGATGAAAGGCCAAGTTGTACCAGTATCGGGAAAAATAAAATAAAAATCCATATCACTCAGTTGAGCGATAATAAAGCGTTGTGACATTGGTGACCACAGGACTTGAAAATCGACCCAGGCATGCGGGTGGCGAGTAAAGGGCAACTCGCTGTTCGACCATGGACCATGCCCGGGTCAACGGCGCGTTGTGTTCCACGCGCGCCTCTAAGAGCGTCAGCATAATGACGAGGCCCCCTCTCAGAGGGCCAAGGTCTGCCGGGGTCGCGGGACTTATTCCATCACCGTGACCCCGGAACATAAAGGGCTATTGAAAGACACTGTGGATTTTAGTCAGTACAAGTCTGACAGTCCCTCCCGCCCTACCCGGAGTGGGAGGACTCATTTGATGATTTTACCACGTAAAAAAAGGATGTTGATTTCAACTTTTATGTCTATTATCGCTGAACTGAGTGACATGGTTTTTTTTTATTTTTCCCAGAACTGGTATAACTTGGCCTTTCATTCGGTCCCAGATTATCGTTGAGTTTTGGGACACCCTGTATTGTATCTTTGTAATTAAGTCTACATAATGCCTCGTTTATTTTGATGACTCTTGGTTCACACTCAACAAGATTTTAATCAAATTATGTAATAAGAAGATTCCTGAGTAATTAATTACTTATTTTCTCAACTATAAAATAAATTACCTTATGTACTGTGTTTTTTTTTTTAATGTTTTTGTTTTTGATTCTTAAAACTGAAGGTATTTTGTAACAGATACTTTTAACATAATGTAACAGGTATTTTTAAGTAAGTAAAAAGTATTTTTTAAACGTTAGTAAATGAAAAATTGGTATGATAAGTGTGTTTTGCACTTTAAAATATAACTTTTATGCATTGAGCTATTACTACTACGTATAGAGACGACACCACGCATCACCATTGTGTCCCATCCAGGATGAGTGCGCGCCTAGAGCACGCCACAGAGCTGTCAAACAACTGAATGAACTTGTGCGCGTGCACTCATCCTGGATGGGACATAGTGGTGATACGTGGTGTCGTCTCTATACGTAGTAATAATAGCTCAATGCTTTTATGTCTGAAAATTAAATATTTCTTGACTAAAACGAATCTATTCATAAAATTTCTCGAATATTTCTAAAGTCTAATAAATCTCATCTGTCTTAATTATAGCATAAGGTACATATTGGAATGCATAGTTTCATAAGCACAGCGTTCGAAGGATATTAAACCTTAAATTGTTAGAGTTAAGATGTAGTTCATCGTGGCAGCTGCGGAGAGCTTGATCTTCGTGGCCTGCGCTTCACTTTACGTACGACTGTTTCTTCGGTTATCTGAAAAACGTAATTTAAAAGTTATTATAAGCCAGAAAAAAATAAAGTAATAAATAATATTCCACAACTATCACACAACGCCATCTAGTCCCAAGCTAAGCAGAGCTTGTGTTATGGGTACTAGACAACTGATAAACATACTTACATATTTCTAAATACATACATATTATAGATAAATTACACCCAGACACAGAACAAATGATCATGCTCATCACACAAATATTTGTCCTGGGTGGGAAACGAACCCACGACCCCCGGCATAGCAGTCAGGGTCACTAACCACTAGACCAACAGGCCTGTCTATGCTACTATTATTATTATTACTAACACAAGCAGTCACTCTAGCCGGCACAGGCGGCGGCTGCTTCTTCTTCTCTTCTATCTTCTTCTCTTTCTCCTCCTCACTCTTACCAATCCCACTACTAACAACACTCTTCACTCCACTTGTCGACGAACTAGCGGCACCGCTGTCTATCCCGCTCTCGCATTCACTCTCCACTATACTTCTATCTTTGTCTACGTGCTCGACGGACGCGAAGCTTTCCGAGCGGTCTTTGTGGGGGTGTAGCTGTGGGGCGTAGCTTTCGATGCTCGTTCTGTCCTTGTCTATCTGGATGGGGGGTGCGAAGGATGTGGAGTGAGTTGTTGGGAGGCCAGAGGGAGATGGAGAGCAGTTGTCAGCGGCCGTGGAGCAGGAGGCGCGCGCCGAGTCCGACCTGTAAGAGATGAAGATGTAGATGTAATATTTAGCAGACTGCAAAAAAGGGAATGTTCTCAATTCAACATTTTATTTTTGATACCTTATAACCAAAGCTCGGTATTAAGTAGAGTAATTCATGTACTTTTTTTTTATTTTTTAGTGTGATAAAATCATCAAATGAGTCCTCCCACCCCGGGCAGGGCTGGAGGTACTGTCAGACTTGTACTGACTAAAATCCACGGTGTCCTTCAATTGCCCTTTATGTACCGGGGTCACGGTGATGGAATAAGTCCCCGGCAGACTTTGGCCCCCTGAGAGCGGGTCCCGTCATCATGCTGACGCTCTTTGAGGCGCGCGTGGAACACTTGTTTTGATAATTTTTACAGAATCAAAATTAAATTTTAGAGTAAAAGCTTAGTTTTTTTTTTTAAGACAGGCTAAATGCCGCAACGCATTTTATACAATAATAATAACCTGCACCTGCAGTAATAATAAATGAAAACTTGTATCACTTGCCACGTAAAAAATTGTGCGGCAATTTTGGCATTTTACCGGCAGTGGCAAAATTGGGAATATTGCCACCAGGCACATCACTAGATCAGTGTATAAGATGATAAATAATTGTTTTTCCTTGAAAATTTCAAAATTGAAATCGTCAAAGTTCCAGTTTACTTTACGTCTCAAATACTGAAAACTCGTAATTTTCGTAATATCGTATCGAAAATTCGTAATCGTATTGTATAAAGTTTGCATTTAGTGTGTGTTTTCTATAATTCCTATCATACCCCGCGTCCGCGTCCTCTTTTATACACTGTATTAGTACACACCTATGCTCGGCGCTACGGCCCGAAGATCACAAGACAGTATCCATGGTCTCCAGAGAGCTGAGCAGTGCAGGGTCGCGGCTGCACCAGCGGGCCAGCTCGTCCGGGGTCACCACGCCGTCGCAGTTTGTGTCCATCAGCTGAAAACACGGAAATTAAGTACTTGAGTCTTCATATAATAACAACGCCGCAAGGGTTTTTTTTTCAATACGAAAAACCGATATGGTCTTAGTAGCCGTGTTGTGTATAACTACAGGCGATGCCACAGCGTGCTCAGCCATTGGTATTTCAATTTAAAACTACTAGTAACATTCACAATAATAACCGCTAGATTGCGCTTTTCTAAGATTTGCAGTCCAGTCGTTCTCCACTAGATGGCGCTATATTAAGAAACGAAAACTCTCACTTGGAATATCTTCATGGTCAGTCACTATTTTACTATCTTTATTAATGAACTTCACTTACGTTTCACAATTATTTTTTTTGGTTCAAAGTGTTTTTTTACTAGAGTACCTACTCCTCCACTATTCTTTTCTGATTAATTTCGTTGCAGAATCCAAGACAGGTAAATTCATTCTCCGGGACACGTCGAGCTTCATTGTCTCGGCGCTTTTCTGGTGGTTGCCATTGTTGATTCTGGCGCACAGGAGTTGCAGTGGTTTGGGAATAGTGTGGTGGGTTTGTTCAAATTACGTTTCACATTGTTAACCGATAGATGGCGCTTTTTAAACTAACCCCTCCGCTAGATGGCGTTAGACTAAAAAACGAAAACTTACGTGGAATATTCTATCAACGTGATCCTTAGCAGCCGTGTTGTGTACTGGCGGCGAGGCGGCGCGACCCAGCAGCTCGTATATGGCGTGCACGACGGACAGCATCTCGGAGCGGGAGATACGACCGTCGCCGTCAACATCGTAGAGCGTGAAAACCCAGGATAGCTTCTCCTCGACAGAGCCGCGTGCCACGCGAGAGAGGATGTCTAGGAATTCCTGAAAAATATAATATAATATAATATTCCACATCTATCACACAAGGCCATCTAGTCCCAAGCTAAGCAGAGCTTGTGTTATGGGTACTAGACAACTGATAAACATACTTATATATTAATTCTAAATACATACATGTTATAGATAAATTACACCCATACACAGAACAAATGATCGTGCTCATCACACAAACATTTGTCCTGGGTGAGAATCGAACCCACGACCTCCGAAATAGCAGTCAGGGTCACTAACCATTATACCAACAGGCCTGTCAACAAAAAAGAAATAAAAATCAAAGCATTTATTTCAAGTAGGCCAATTATGGCACGTTTGAATTGTCAAAAGACAAAAACAGTTCTAAAATACACTTCTGGACACATCTATTGGCCCACCTTGTATTTTCAGTTTCGTTTGGTCCTAGCTAAAATTTTATATTAGGTCGAGCAAAAAGTTTTTATACAGTTTTGAACCTGGCACATTCACAATTTAAAACAACAGTCTTTTTTTGAATTTCGAACACAGAATTTAAAGAAACAAAAGACAATTTGGAGCCTGTTTGTTGATATCAAACAATCGAATACTAAGAAAACTTGGTTTAATTGTTTTACTTGGATTTAATTCTTGTAAAAGTGATTGATATCTTTGGTTTTGCAACAAACATTACTTATTCTTAACATTAAGGTGAGGTTCTATCAATAATCTATGGATACTTCACCTGAAGTCGCCCGCCCAAGCTGTGGCACTTATTCAGACCGGAAACAGCCAAAGAAACATGAGTGCTCAACTTAATTTAAGTCGATCTGCGGTCCGAAATGTTTATCGGAGGTACCTAGAGACTGGTGGCTTTGTTCGTCGCCAAGGAAGGCCACAATCTCGGGTCACAACTGAAAGGCAGCATCGATTCATCATGACGACCAGCTTGAGAAATCGTCACCTTACCTCCATTGAGATACAAAACCAACTTCGCGACTTCCACAGAGTATCCGTGAGCGCTCGAACTGTTCGGAGAAGGTTAAAAGAACGCGATATGGTACCACACAAGCCAGCCAATGGGCCCAAACTAACGCGAGCCCACCGAACAGCGCGCCTTCATTTCGCACGCAGTCATTTAAATTGGACGCAGCAAGATTGGAGCCGTGTACTCTTTTCTGATGAGTCTAAAATTTTGTTACATGGCAATGATGGAAGGCAGAAGGTCTACCGACGTAAGGGAGAGCGTTTCGCACAATGCTGCTTTGAAGAGAGGACTGCTTATGGCGGTGGCTCATGGACTGTCTGGGGCGGTATATCCGCGAGTGGCAAAACTCAACTTGAGGTTGTTACAGGACCACGGCTGCCAACATTAAATGCTGAAAGGTACATTCGTGAGTGCTTAGAACCTCACGTGATACCATACGCGGACTATGTGGGCCCAAATTTCCTTTTTATGCATGATAATGCAAGAGCCCATGCGGCCGGCATCGTCAGGGAATATCTTCGGGATGTGAACATCACAGTTATGGACTGGCCAGCCAGAAGCCCAGACATGAACCCCATTGAGCACATGTGGGACGAGCTAAAAAGACGTGTTAGGGCTCGTCAGCCAGTTGCCCAGACGATGCAGGAGTTGAAAACTACCATAGAAGAGGAATGGGAGATGATCCCTCAAAATTTCATAGAGCGGTTTATAAACTCTATGCCTAATCGTATGAGAGCTGTGGTAGATGCCCATGGAGGCAACACGCGTTATTAAATTAAACCTTTATTTGATAAAACATGTTTTTTATTCAAAAATCAATTGCCTTTAACAAGGCGCATATCCGACTTGTTAGGCGTAGCTCCATGTCGTATGGTATTCTGAATTCAAATTTAAAACAATACGATCGAAAAAGATGGTAAAATGTATCAGGTTTAAAACTGCATCAACAGTTTTTGTTCAATCTAGCAATCATATTCCGGTAGGGGCCATCGAAACCTAAACTCTAAGGTGGGCCAATAGATGTGTCCAGAAGTGTAGTTTGTTAAATAAAAACAGTTCAAAAATAGTTACGTTGCTACAGTCCAAGTCACAAGACATAAAAACTGTGAAAGTACCGTAGATGCCCGTCCCAAGAAGTAGATCTCTATGGAGAAGAATGGGCAAGAAACTCCATGGACACTCTTTTTAGATCGCCAAAATTATTACAGCACCTTTGTTACATCATTCATTTTCGATGGTACATTATGTGAGAACGATGTAGCAAGTTAAAAATTAGGTATAGGAAAGGAAGAATTAGTTGAAATGAAAATGAGTACTCCCACTCAGATCAGGGCAGGAGGGACTGTCAGACTTGTACTGACTAAAATTCACGGTGTTCTTCAATAGTCTTTTACGTTCTAACGGTAGCTCGTTAGTCCCGCGCCAAGTGCCCATGGGATCAAGTGCTAATGGGTCCAAGTGCCCATGGGACCAAGTGCTAATGGGTCCAAGTGTGAACGTGGGTCCAAGTGCCCATGGGACCAAGTGCGAATGGGTCCAAGTGTGAACGTGGGTCCAATTGCCCATGGGACCAAGTGCGAATGGGTCCAAGTGTGAACGTGGGTCCAAGTGCCCATGGGACCAAGTGCGAATGGGTCCAAGTGTGAACGTGGGTCCAACTGCCCATGGGACCAAGTGCGAATGGGTCCAAGTGTGAATGTGGGTCCAAGTGCCCATGGGTCCATGTGCGAATGGGTCCAAGTGTGAACGTGGGTCCAAGTGCCCATGGGACCAAGTGCGAATTAGCCCAAGTGTGAATGTGGGTCCAAGTGCCCATGGGTCCAAAGTGCGATGGGTCCAAGTGAGAACGTGGTCCAAGTGCCCATGGGACCAAGTGCGAATGAGCCCAATGTGAACGTGGGTCCAAGTGCCCATGGGACCAACTGCGAATGGGTCCAAGTGTGCACGTGGGTCCCACTGCCAATGGGACTAAGTGCGAATGGGTCCAAGTGTCAACGTGGGTCCCAAGTGCTCATGGGTCCAAGTGTGAACGTGGGTCCAAGTGCCCTTGGGACCACGTGCGAATGGGTCGCAAGTGTGAACGTGGTCCAATGTGCCCATGGGTCCAAGTCGAATGGGTCCAATGTGAAACAGTGCGTCCAACTGCCCAGGGACCGACGTGCGATTGCGTCGTCAAGTGTGAACGTGGGTCCAAACTGCCCATGGGACCAACGTGGGGCGAATGGGTCCAATGTGAACGGTGGGTCGCAAGTTCCCATGGGAACAAGTACGAATGGGTCCAGTGGAACGTGGGCCAAGTGGCCCATGGGGACCAAGTGTGAATGGGTCAGAAGTGTGAACGTGGGTCCAAGTGCCGATGGGATCGCAAGTCGAAAGGGTTCAAGTGTGAACGTGGGTCCAACGGCCCATGGGACCACGTGCGAATGGGTCCAAGTGTGAACGTGGGTCCAAACGGCCCAATGGGACCAAGTGCGAATGGGTCCAAGTGTGAAACGTGGGTCCAAGTGCCCATGGGACCAAGTGCGAATGGGTCCAAGTGTGAACGTGGGTCCAACTGCCCATGGGACCAAGTGCGAATGGGTCCAAGTGTGAATGTGGGTCCAAGTGCCCATGGGGTCGCATGTGCGAATGGGTCCAAAGTGTGAACGTGGGTCCAAGTGCCCATGGGACCAAGTGGCGAATTAGCCAAGTGTGAATGTGGGTCCAAGTGCCCATGGGTCCAAAGTGCGAATGGGTCCAAGTGAGAACGTGGGTCCAAGTGGACCATGGGACCAAGTGCGATGAGCCCAATGTGAACGTGGGTCCAAGTGCCCATGGGACCAACTGCGAATGGGTCCAAGTGTGAACGTGGGTACCAACTGCCAATGGGACTAAGTGCGAATGGGTCCCAAGTGTCAACGTGGGTCCAAGTGCTCATGGGTCCCAAGTGTGAACGTGGGTCCAAGTGCCCTTGGGACCACGTGCGAATGGGTCCAAGTGTGAACGTGGGTCCAAGTGACCATGGGTCCAAGTGCGAATGGGTCCAAGTGTGAACGTGCGTCCAACTGCCCATGGGACCACGTGCGATTGCGTCCAAGTGTGAACGTGGGTCCAACTGCCCATGGGACCACGTGCGAATGGGTCCAAGTGTGAACGTGGGTCCAAGTTCCCATGGGACCAAGTACTAATGGGTCCAGTGTGAACGTGGGGTCCAAGTGCCCATGGGACCAAGTGTGAAATGGGTCAAAGTGTGGAACGTGGGTCCAAGTGCCCATGGGTCCAAGTGCGAAAGGGTTCAAGTGTGAACGTGGGTCCAAGTGCCCATGGGTCCAAGTGGCGAAAGGGTTCAAGTGTGAACGTGGGTCCAACGGCCATGGGACCACGTGGATGGGTCAAGGGAAGCGTGGGGTTCAACTGCCGCATGGGACAAGTGCGAATGGGTCCAAGTGTGAACGTGGTCCAAGTGCCCATGGGTCCAACGGCGAAATGGGTCGGCAAGTGTGAACGTGGGTCCAACTGCCCATGGGACGCACGTGTGAATGGGGTCGCAAGTGTGAACGTGGGGTCCAAGTTCGCCAATGGGAACCAAGTGCTAATGGGTCGGGCAAGTGTGAATGGGTCCAAGTGTCAACGTGGGTCCAATGCGGCATGGGACCAGGCAGTCGAATGGGTCCAGAGTGTGACGGGGGTCCAAGTGCCCATGGGACGCAAGTGCGAAATGGGTCAAGTGTGAAACGTGGGTCCAAGTGGCCCATGGGGCGCAAGTGGCGGAAAGGGTTCAAGTGGAACGTGGGTCCAACTGCCCATGGGACACTTGAGAATGGGTCCAAGTGTGAACGTGGGTCCAACTGCCCATGGGTCCAAGTGCGAAAGGGTTCAAGTGTGAACGTGGGTCCGAAACTGCCCATGGGACCACTTGCGAATGGTCCAAGTGTGAACGTGGGTCCAACTGCCCATGGGACCAACGTGCGAATGGGTCCAAGGTGAAGCGTGGGTCAAGTTTCCGCATGGGACGGCAAGTGCTAATGGATTCGCAGTGTGAATGGGGTCGCAGGTGTGATGGGTCCAAGTGTGAACGGGGGTCCAAGTGCCCATGGGACCAAGTGCGAATGAGCCATGGTGAACGTGGTCCAAGTGCCCATGGGACCAAGTGGCGAATGGGTCCAAGGATGAACGTGGGGTCGGGCAACTGCCAATGGGACTAAGTGCGAATTGGGTCCAAGTGGTCAACGTGGGTCGCCAAGTGCTCATGGGTCCAAGTGTGACGTGGTCCAAGGTGGCCGCTTGGACGGCACGTGGCGAATGGGTCGCAAGTGGAACGGAGTCAATGGCCCATGGGACCAATTGCGAATGAGCCAATGTGAAGTGTGCCAACATGCCAATGGGACTAAGTGCGAATGGGTTCCAAGTGTCAACGTGGGACCAGTGCTCATGGCGTCCAATTACGTGAAGTGGGTCCACAGTGCCCATGTGGACCACGTGCGAATGGGTCTCCCAATTGTTGATTACGTGGGTCCAAGTGCCCATGGGGAATCAAGTGCGATCGGGTCAAAGTTGTGAACGTGGGTCTAAGTTGCCCCTGGATCCAAGTGCGAAAGGGTTCAAGTGTGAACGTGGGTCAATGCCCATGGGACCCAGTGCGATGTTTCCAAGTTTCTGTGAACGTGGGTCCAATGCCCAGGGGACAAGTGCGCATGGGTCCAGTGTGAACGTGGCTGGGGTCAAAGTGCCCATGGGTCCACGTGCGAAAGGGTCCAAGTGTGAACGTGGGTCCAACGCCCATGTGACAACGTGCGAATGTGGTCCCAAGTAGTGAACGTGTGGGTTCAAGTTCCCGTGGGACCCAAGTGTCTATGGGTCCAAGTGTGCATGGTCCAAGACATTGTGAACTTGGTCCAAGTGCACATTAGGGACCAAGTGCGGCATGGATTGCCTTTGGAACGTGGGTCCAATTGCCCTATGGGTCCAAGTGCGAATGGTCCAAGTGGCCATTGGGGACCAAGTGCGAATGGTCCAAAGTTTTTTGTGAACGTGGGTCAAAAAATGCCCAGGGACCACGTGTGAATGGGTCCCAGTGTGAAGTGGGTTCAACTGCCCTTGGGACCAAGTGCGAAATGGTTCCAATGTTGAAACGTAGGGTCCAACTGCCCATGGGACTAAGTTGGCGAAGCGTCCATAGTGCCGTCAACGTGGGTCCAACATGGCTATTGGTCCAAGTGTGAACGCTGGGTCAAGCGCCTTGGGACCACCGTGCGAATGGGGTCCACGTGCTGTTTGAACGTGAAGTCCAAGTGCCCAGGGACTCAAGTGCGACTGAGCCCATGGAATGTGGGTCCAAGTGCCCCTGGGCCAAGTGCGCAATGGGTCCAAGTATGAACGTGGGTCCAACTGCCAATGGGGACTAAGTGCGAATGGGTCCAAGTGTCAACGTGGGTCCAAGTGCTCATGGGTCCAACGTGTGAACGTGGGTCCAAGTGCCCATGGGACCACGTGCGAATGGGTCCAAGTGTGAACGTGGTCCAAGTGCCCATGGGACCAAGTGCGAATGGGTCAAAGTGTGAACGTGGGTCTAAGTGCCCATGGATCCAAGTGCGAAAGGTTCAAGTGTGACGTGGGTCCAACTGGCCCATGGGACCACGTTGCGAATGGGTCCAAGTGGAAACGTGGGTCCCAAGTGGCCCATGGAGTCCAAGTGCGATGGGGTCCAAGTGTGAACGGTGGGTCCGGCAACTGCCCATGGGACCACGTGCGAATGGGTCCAAGGTGAACGTGGGTCCAAGTTCCCGTGGGACCAAGTGCTAATGGGTCCAAGTGTGAATGGGTCCAAGTGTGAACGTGGGTCCAAGTGGCCCATGGGACCAATGCGATGGATGCATTTGTGAACGTGGGTCCAAGTGCCCATGGGTCCAAGTGCGAATGGGGTCCAAGTGGCCATGGGACCAAGTGCGAAGGGTCCAAGGTGAACGTGGGTCCCAACTGCCCATGGGACCACGTGTGAATGGGTCCAAGTGTGAACGTGGGTTCAAACTGCCCTTGGGACCAAGTGGGCAATGGGTCGCAAGTGTGAACGTGGGTCCAAGTTCCCATGGGACCAAGTACTAATGGGTCCACGTGTGAACGTGGGTCCAAGTGCCCATGGGACCAAGTGTGAATGGGTCAAAGTGTGAACGTGGGTCCAAGTGCCCATGGGTCCAAGTGCGAAAAGGGTTCAAGTGTGAACAGTGGGTCCAACTGCCCATGGGACCCACGTGCGAATGGGTCCAAGTGTGAAACGTGGGTCCAACTGCCATGGGACCATAGTGCGACTGGGTCCAAGTAGTGAACCGGGGTCTCAGTGCCCATGGTCCAAAACTGCGATGGGTCCAAGTGTGACCACGTGGGTCAATGCCCATGGGACCACGTGTTAGTGAATGGGTCCAAAGTGTGAACGTGGGTTTCCAAGTTGCCCATGGGGACAAGTGCAAATTGAGCCCATGTGGCAACGTGCGGTCCCAGTGCCCATGCGGACCAAGTGCAGAATGGTCAATTATGAAACGCTGGGTCCAACTGCAATGGGACTAAAGTGCGAATGGGGTCCAAGTGTTCAACGTGTTGGGTCCAAGTGACCTGGGACCACGTGCGAATGGGTTCCAGTGTGAATGGGTCCAAGTGTGAACGTGGGTCAATTGCCCCTCGGGACCAAGTGCGAATGGGTCCACGTCGAACGTGGGTCCACTGCCAACTGGGACTATACTAAGTGGCGAATGGTCCAAGTGTCAACGTTAGGGTCCAAGGCTCATGGGTCCAGTGTGAAGTGGGTCCAAGTTTGCCCTCTTGGGACCACCGTGCGAATGGGTCCAAGTTGTGAACGTGAGTCCAAGTGCCCATGGGACCAAGTGCGAATGAGGGACCACCGTGCGAATGGGTCCAAGTTGTGAACGTGAGTCCAAGTGCCCATGGGACCAAGTGCGAATGAGCCAAGTGAACGTGGGTCCAAGTGCCCGTGGGGACCACGTGCTAATTGGTCCCAAGTGTTGCATGGGTCCACGTGTGAAACGTGGTGGCCACGTGCCCATGGGACCAATTGGAATGGATGCATTTGTGAACGTTCGGTCCAAGTGCCACATGGGGTCCAAGTGCGAATGGGTCCAAGTGGCCATGGGACCAAGTGCGAATGGTCCAAGTGTGAAACGTGTGGTCTCCAACTGCCCCATGGGACAGTGTGAAGGGTCCAAAGTGTTGAACGTGGGTTCCAACTGCCCATCGGGGACCAGTAGCGAATGGGGTCCAAGTTGTAACAGTGGGTCCAATTGCTATTGGAACTGTTATGTATGTGCCAGTGGCTGCTTATTGTTTATGCTCGTGTTTGCCGTTGTTACTTTTTCTGTTCTCTGTCATGTTGTTCTTTGCTAATATAATGTTTTTCCCAAAGATATTCGGAAACCACGTGCTGAATGGGACCAGTGTGAACGTGTGTCCATAAGTGCCCTTGGAATTGTTATGTTGTGGCAGTTGCTGCTATGTGTATGCTCAGTGTTTGATCGTGTTTATTTTCTGTTCTGTCTATGTCTGTTCTCTTTGGCTAATAAATGGTTTTCCAAAAGATATTCAGGGGAACCAAAGTGAATGGGAACCAGTGTGAACGGGCGGTCCCTCGTGCCCTCGGAAACTGTTATTATCGATGTGAGCCAGTGTGCTGATTATTGTTTTATGACTCAGTGTTTGACGTGTCTCTTTCTGTCTTTCATTCTGTTTCTTGCTATAAATGGTTTTCAAAAAGATATTTCAGGGACCAAGTGCGATGTGACCAAGTGTGAACGTGGGTCCTAGTGCCCTTGGAACTGTTATGTATGTGGCCAGTGTGCTGCTTATTGTTTATGGCTCAGTGTTTGACGTGTTACTTTCGGTTCTGTCATGTCTGTTCTTTGCTAATAAATGGTTTTCAAAGATATTTCAATGGCGACGAGGATAAAAAGGCAGCGTGTTTAAATATATTGTAAGCAAAAAATAGAAATATACCAAAATGGTCGATCGGTAAGCTTTCGGAATTTAATGTAAGATCTTCCAATTGGAGTATGTATATTGAAAGGGGTGGAAATGTTTTTGGTAGTAACCAAATTAAGAAAGAGTTTTGGGTGCCAACATTGATTGCAGCGATGGGCGATGAGGCGTACGAGCTGTTGAGTAAACCTCACAAGCCCAGCTAACCCCAATGGCAAAAAGCGTACTCGGGACATTGTGAAACTTATGACAGATCATTTACAGCCCACACCTCATTTATGGCCGAGAGGTTTCGTTTCCGCAAAGACGGCAAAATGTTGGGGGAAACGATTTCTCAGTATGTGGCGGAATTGAAGAGATTGTCGAAATTTTGTGATTTTAAATCCCGTTTTTAGAGGAAAATTTACGTGATCAGCTGGTGTGTGGTTTGCGAAACGAGACGATTAGACAACGGTTATTTTCTGAAGAACAACTGTCTTATGTAAAGGCCGTAAAGTTTCATGCTCTATGGAAGCAGCAGAGCGTGATGCAGCGGCAGTAGACCAGTCGGTTAGTAGGAACAGCGATGACGTTGCGACCGGAGCGGTGCATGTGTTGGCGTCGACGGACATTCGGGATCGCCGAGGGCGTGGTGGAGCACGCGGATTGCCAATTGCACGCGACGGAAGAGTGCTGCTCACTCCCAAAATTATTGTTCGGCTTGTGGTGGTTGATCACCAGAGTGAAGGATGCCGTTATAGCCGGTTTTTCTGTGGAAAGTGTAAAAGGAAGGGACACCTGCGTCGGGTTTGTCCTATGCTCGTAAGAGGAAGACAGCCACAGGATCGTTGTTACAAGAATAACATGATGCAAAGTCAGTCAGGGGAGGATGAATCTCCTTTATCTGATGAGGAAGATTGTGGGCCGGTGAAAGATTTGAATACACTTACTTTAGATAGCTATAAACCGGTGAGTTTAACTGTGTTTGTGGACAAAATTCCACTGTCTATGGAGATTGACACGGGATCTTTAGTGTCATGTATTAGTAGAAAAATGTATAATCGTTTTATTTAGCCATAGACCGTTGAATAGTTCTAGTTTAGTTTTCAGATTTTATGATGGTACTACCACACGACCTTTTGGTATGTTCTGTCCAATAGTTCAGTTTGGTGAAAGGTCTAAGCAAATGGAATTGTTTGTAATAGAAGGTGGCACAATATCTTTACTAGGTCGACAATGGCTTACTGAACTAGGCATTAAAATACCATTATACCAAAATGTTGCGTCAACAAATGAACGGTTGAAACCATTACTTTACAGATTTAAGGAATTGTTTACGGAGGGACTGGGCCGATTCACGGGAGGCAAGGCTCGGTTGCGACTACGCGAGGGGGCGACACCCGTGTTCTGTCGTGCTCGGCCGGTGCCGTACGCACTCCGCGAACGTGTCGACGCTGCACTAGAGGGCATGCTGCTTGACGGAGTGATCGAGCCAGTGGAGAGCGCGGACTGGGCTACTCCACTGGTACCGGTACGTAAGGCTGACGGTGGGACTCCGTATCTGTGCTGATTAGACGTGGGCGCCGCCATAAAAATTCTCGGCGGCGGCGCGCTGACCAATTTCAATCGGCGGCGGCTTGGCGCCGGCGGCGTGGTTTTTCTATTACCTTCAACTAAAACTCGAAATCTACATACTCCCTATCTTCTTTATACCGGCCGGCTCCGTAATGTCGTTTCGAGCGGACGACAGGAAAATGTCGTTTTTTTTTGTTTGTTTGGCACCTTGCAGGTCAACCTCTAGTAGGTTGTGTACTGCGCAACCGGACTTTTCTGTGGATGCCTTAAAAATTTAAGGCCTCCAGCCAGGGCAACAAACTTAGTTAAAAATAAGCTAAGCGACCACACGCTAAGAGCACCTCCATTGGGGTACGGACCTCAGCTTAGGGCGTCGCTGGGGTGGGGGGAGAATGTCAGTCCTATACAGTACAGTAAATACCTTGTCCTGATCAGGTCATCAGGTACAAAAAAAAAGTTTAATTCAGAGAAGCGAGTACTCAATAAGAAAATAAGCAAGTTAGTGCGACGTGACCTCTGAAACACCAAGTAACGCGTAATTGAAAAGGCAATACAAGAAAATCGGGTTGTTAAAGTGTTCGTCTAACAGCTGAAACGCTCGCATCTGACCAAGCTTAGATCACCTAATGGCCAAAACATAACCTCAAAGCCGGAGATCCTAACTGAAATAAAAGACTATTATGGTCGGTTCTTCAAAGGATAACCGAGACACTCTGACACGCCACTACACCGATGAACTGCCGGAAATCAACCTAGATGAGGTGACGATGGAATCACTTCGGAGCTTCTGAAAGCAGGTGGAAAGCTCGTACTTCAGAAGTTCCAAAAGCAGGTGGTAAGCCCGTACTTCGGGAGACACTAGGAGAACTCCAAAGGCGTGGAACAGGAGTATTGTGATCCTCTTTTTCAAGAAGGGCGACAAAACCCTATTGAAAAACTATTTTCGAGGGTCATCTCAAACCGTCTCGCAAGAAGAGTTAACGAGTTTCAGCCTCCGGAGCAGTCTGGTTTTCGCGGAGGATTTAGCACCATAGTCCATCCACACAGTGAGGCAAACTTGCCTCTTTGCTCTTCGGACTTCTGTATAACTAGTCCATATACAGAAGTCCGAAGAACATAACCAGCCCCTGTACTTTTTTTTATCGTGGTAAAATCATCAAATGAGTCCTCCCACTCCGGGCAGGGCAGGAGGGACTGTCAGACTTGAACTGACTAAAATACACGGTGTCCTTCAATAGCCCTTTGTTCCGGGGTCACGGTAATTAAATAAGTACCGCGATCCCGGCAGGCCCTCTGAGAGGGGGGCCCCATCATAATGCTGACGCTTTTTGAGGCTCGCGTGGAACACGACGCGCCGTCGACCGGGCATGGTCCATGGTCGGACAGCGAGTTGCCCTTTACTTGCTGTCCGCATGCCCGCCCCTACGGTGGCCAGAGGTCGTCTGCCGACGTTCGATACCGTGGGCATCCAACACTGAGCCCCTGTGCTTAGCATTTGTTGATTAAGAAAAGACCTTTGATCGTTGAAACTTGGGCTGTTCTACAATCACTGCAGCGATGTCAAGTGCACTGGCGGTACATCGACTGCTGAAATGTCTGTATGACGCCACGACTATGAGACAGAACCAACACTCTAAACATAACCTGCTGCGCAGGGGGGTTACACAGGGGGATGATAAATCCTCGAAACTGTTTACCAATGATTATTGGGATATTAATTCAGTCATTTTGGATGAGTCAATCACGAAAACAAATACACGGCTTTACGCCACTCACGCCGCGCGGTGAATGCCGGCGGCGGCGGCGGCGTGCGGAGGGAACACGGCGGCGCCGCGCCGGCGCGTCGCCCATATCTAGTGCTGATTATAAAATAACTTTAAATCCAGTATTATTGGTTGACAGATATCCTTTACCACGTATAAATGACTTGCTGGTTAATTTAAACGGTGCTAGGGTATTTTCAAAAATTGATCTAAGTCAAGCTTATAATCAAATTGAATTGGATGACCCTGAAAATTATACCGTTGTTAATACTCACAAGGATCTTTATAAGTATAAACGATTAGTTTTTGGTTTATCATCAAGTCCAGGTATATTTCAACGAATTATGGCAAATCTTTTTAATGATATTCCAAATGTAGAGGTTTTTTCTGGACGATATTATTATTGCAACAACCAATGTTAAGGAACATTTAGTTATTTTAGAGAGAGTTTTCGAGCGTTTATATCGTAACGGAATGAAACTGAAGGAAAATAAGTGTGTCTTCATGACTAACGCGGTTAAATATATAGGATATATTATCTCAGCTGAAGGTATTAAAGCGGACCCAGAAAAGGTTTAAGGTATATTAAATATTCCCCGCCCAGTTGACATCACCGAATTGAGAGCCTTTTTAGGAACAATTAATTATTACGCTAAATTTGTTAAAAAACTTGAGCAATATACTGGCACCTCTGTATAGGTTACTTAAGAAGGAGGTTATTTGGAAGTGGGACAATGAGTGTGAGGCGGCTTTTAAAATGATTAAAAACATTTTGATTAGTGCGGACGTCCTGGCTCATTATGAACCAGATAAACCTTTGTTTTTAACATGCGATGCTAGCTCGAGGGGCATAGGTGGAGTACTAAGTCAAATGTGCGACCACTATGAGAGAGGCACGAATGTAGTGCGGGAGCGGCCGATCGTGTATGTGTCGCGCGCACTTAATGCGGCTGAGAAGCATTATTCGTAAATCGAGCGGGAGGCTTTAGCTATTGTGTTCTGCTTTGAGAAATTACACCAATATTTATATGGGCGACGCTTTACATTACGCACGGATCACAAGCCATTGGTTACTATTTTTGGGCCAAAACAGGGTATACCTTTGATGGCTGCGAGCCGGTTACAAAGGTGGGCTATTAAGTTGTCAGCTTATACCTATGATATAGAGTATGTTACTTCAAAGCAGAATGGGGCAGACGGGTTGTCGCGGTTACCAGCTCTTCCTGTGGGTAAGCAATTAATTACATTTCCAGAGCAAACTTATTTACATTTTGCCCAAAATGCCATGTTATTAGATTACAATGAGATTAAAAGACAGACTAGCCGAGACCAGTTGCTTGGCCGGATTCTAAGATATCTTCGCGATGAATGGCCAGTTGATAATGAAATGAAATCACTCCAACCTTTTTTTTAATCGTAAAAAAGAATTATACGAGGAATTGGGTTGTGTGATGTGGGGCCATAGAGTGGTCATACCAAGTGAGTGTAGGAAAAAGGTATTAGTTAATTTACATGAGGCTCATATGGGTATAGTTAAAACTAAGGCTTTCGCTAGGAGTTATGTTTGGTGGCCAGGTATGGACGAGGAGATTGAACGTACGTGCTGGAGTTGCCATGTCTGTGCTGCGGAGAGTGAGGCGCCGCCTCGACATATGCCAAGTCCATGGCCGTGGCCAGATAGACCGTGGGCTCGAGTCCACGTTGACTTTTTAGGCCCTATTGAAGGACGAATATTTTTAGTAATGATTGATGCTAGGACTAAGTGGATAGAGGTTTGTCAAGTACCTAGTACAGCGGCTTGTCATACAATCAGGGTTTGTAGTGACGTGTTTGCACGTTTTGGTTTGCCGAGACAAATTGTATCCGATAATGGACCACCGTTTACAAGTCATGAATTCACACAATTCCTCAATTCAAACGGCATCGCACATATATTTTCAGCGCCATATCATCCTGCCTCAAATGGAGCAGCAGAAAACGCAGTGCACACTGTTAAAAGATCTATTAAAAAGGCAATTAGGGAGAAGTTGGATATACAATTATTTTTAAATAATTTCCTGCTATATTATAGGAATACTGAACATTGTAGTACTGGTGAAACTCCTGCTTCGCTAATGTTCGGTCGCAATTTGCGTACGAAAGACGCACTAATTCCAAGTAGGGAGAGCAAAGTTAGAAATGCTCAAGAGTGCCAACAAAAATTCGGTGCAAGTGGGTCGCGTCAGCTGCGTCCTGGGGATGAGGTGTGGTTGCGCCAGTATCACGGACCAGATAAATGGGTCTCTGGAAAGATAGTTGAAAGAATAGGAACCACGGACTACAAAGTAGTTGATGTTTTAGGTAGGGAATCCCACAAACATGTTGATCAGCTTAAACAGCGGATACGGAGTCCATTAATCAGTCCTTCTTCTTTTAGTCCGGTTAGGGAAGGGGCAAAGACGGTTGAGGTCATTCAGGAGGAACATGAAACGTTTGAAGATTGTGTAGAACAGCAGCCTTCCTTGCCTTCCCCGGAACCCTCTCAGTCTCAGCAATTTCCGATGATAGTGCCACCTTCCTTGCCTTCCCCGGAACCCACTCAGTCCCGTCCAGTACGGCAATGTCGGATTGCCAAACCGGCTGTTTATAAGTATTAAGAAATTGTATCATTGTTAAGTTTTCTTTTAGTTATATTGTGGTGTAGGATTTTATTTTATTTTAGCGTGTATTGTTACTTAATTTTCATGTGCCTTATTTTACTGTAACTGTTGTACCGTTTCTTAATGAAGGGTGAGGGTGTTATGTATGTGGCCAGTGTGCTGCTTATTGTTTATGCTCAGTGTTTGACGTGTTACTTTTCTGTTCTGTCATGTCTGTTCTTTGCTAATAAATGGTTTTCCAAAAGATATTTCAGGAACCTAGTGCGAATGGGACCAAGTGTGAACGTGGGTCCTAGTGCCCTTGGAACTGTTATGTATGTGGCCAGTGTGCTGCTTATTGTTTATGCTCAGTGTTTGACGTGTTACTTTTCTGTTCTGTCATGTCTGTTCTTTGCTAATAAATGGTTTTCCAAAAGATATTTCAGGAACCAAGTGCGAATGGGACCAAGTGTGAACGTGGGTCCAACTGCCCATGGGACCACGTGCGAATGGGTCCAAGTGTGAACGTGGGTCCAAGTTCCCGTGGGACCAAGTGCTAATGGGTCCAAGTGTGAATGGGTCCAAGTGTGAACGTGGGTCCAAGTGCCCATGGGACCAAGTGCGAATGGATGCATTTGTGAACGTGGGTCCAAGTGCCCATGGGTCCAAGTGCGAATGGGTCCAAGTGGCCATGGGACCAAGTGCGAATGGGTCCAAGTGTGAACGTGGGTCCAACTGCCCATGGGACCACGTGTGAATGGGTCCAAGTGTGAACGTGGGTTCAATTGCCCTTGGGACCAAGTGCGAATGGTTCCAAGTGTGAACGTGGGTCCAACTGCCCATGGGACCACGTGCGAATGGGTCCAAGTGTGAATGTGGGTCCAACTGCCCATGGGACCACGTGCGAATGGGTCCAAGTGTGAACGTAGGTCCAAGTGCCCTTGGAACTGTTATGTATGTGGCCAGTGTGCTGCTTATTGTTTATGCTCAGTGTTTGACGTGTTACTTTTCTGTTCTGTCATGTCTGTTCTTTGCTAATAAATGGTTTTCCAAAAGATATTTCAGGAACCAAGTGCGAATGGGACCAAGTGTGAACGTGGGTCCTAGTGCCCTTGGAACTGTTATGTATGTGGCCAGTGTGCTGCTTATTGTTTATGCTCAGTGTTTGACGTGTTACTTTTCTGTTCTGTCATGTCTGTTCTTTGCTAATAAATGGTTTTCCAAAAGATATTTCAGGAACCAAGTGCGAATGGGACCAAGTGTGAACGTGGGTCCTAGTGCCCTTGGAACTGTTATGTATGTGGCCAGTGTGCTGCTTATTGTTTATGCTCAGTGTTTGACGTGTTACTTTTCTGTTCTGTCATGTCTGTTCTTTGCTAATAAATGGTTTTCCAAAAGATATTTCAGGAACGAAGTGCGAATGGGACCAAGTGTGAACGTGGGTCCTAGTGCCCATGGGATCAAGTGCGAATGGTTCCAAGTGTGAACGTCGGTCTAATGGTACCCATCCGTCCACTGCTGAACATAGGCTTCCCCTTTAGATCTCCACATATACCGGTTGGAAGCGACCTGCATCCAGCGTCTCCTGGCGACCGTTATAAGGTCGTCTGTCCACCTTGTTGGTGGACGTCCTACGTTGCGCTTGCTAGTCCGTGGTCACCACTCTAGCACTTTTCGACCCCATCGGCCATCTGCTCTGCGAGCAATATGGCCTGCCCATTGCCACTTCAGCTAGCTAATCCGGCTTCTACCCTTGAAGCGTACAAAATATTTTAGTATTTAAACTTTGAATTTAAAATGCAAGCCATTTCGTACGTTCGATCTTCGTTGGATTGCAAATCCGTGCTATATTTCGTCGTGTCGACATTGATTTACGCGTCCATGTATATGTGAAGACTACATGTACTTGTACATAAATACGAGTATGTATATGCAAACGATTCCAAGAGCGAGAAATATAGCGAGAGTATATTTCTTTTAACAAGTTTAAGAGCAGACGTCTTTTATCGTGCTATAGTTATTGATGATACTAGTGCGGTAAGTTAGTTTTTACAAACGAGTAGACGAATGTAAGCCCGAGACGAAGTCGAGGCCTCGCGGCCCGGGCAGTCCTGGGTCCTCTAAGGGGTCCCCATCATATTATTGCTGATAGCTCTTTGAGGCTTCTTAGAGAGTTAAATCATGGTTCTGCAGATTAGCTTCGACGCCTTCGACTTGATAGTCCAGGTTTAAAATAAGGCCTGTTGGTCTAGTGGTTAGTGACCCTGACTGCTATGCTGGAGGTCGTGGGTTCGATTCCCACCCAGGACAAATGTTTGTGTGATGAGCACGATCATTTGTTCTGTGCCTGGGTGTAATTTATCTATAACATGTATGTATTTAGAAATATATACGTACTAGCTTCTGCCCGCGACTTCGTACGCGGATCTTGTTGCTTATGCCAGCGACAATGGACGACCCAACTCCAAGAGACCGGGTAAAAAATTCATGGGAGTTTGGCCAGTAGAATAAAAAATTGTATTAATATACTAATCGTCATCGAAAATCAGTCCGTGAAATTAGTGATAGCTTTAATTTCCACATCAGGTGTTCCAAATCTTATATTTTAATACATCAATAGATAATGCTCATTAGGCTGAACAGCTCTTTCTATACGTCATTCCTAAACACGTTGAATTTTCAACTCAACTGGGCGTTGAGTTGAACAAAATAAGCATGATTTCAAAGAAGAAAAGGTTAACATAAGTTTCGAATACAGTCATCGCCTCGAAGATTGATCAGTTTTTTTTCAATTATACGTTTTTCTTAAGTTTGCCGTATATGATTACTTCCCAGAATTGTTGAAAGGAGTCTTCAACATTTTTCGATATTCCTCATAGTTTCGAAGATAGCCATCCACGCCCAGTTGAAAAAAATCATGTTATAGTGTAGCTGGGCTCTTTTTTTTTCGTGGTAAATCATCAAATGAGTCCTTCCACCCGGGCAGGGCGGGAGGGACTGTCAGACTTGTACTGACTAAAATCCACGGTATCCTTCAATAGCCCTTTATGTTCCGGGGTAACGGTGATCCCGGCAGGCACGCGCCATCCATGGTCGGACGGCGAGTCGCCTTATACTCGCCGCCCGCATGCCTACGCGCCAAGGAGTTTAAACTCCTTGCTACGCGCCTACGGTGGCCGGAGATCGTCATGTGACGTGGCGGGGTAGCTGGGCCAGGAGCCCAGCTACCCCGCGACGAGTTCCACATTTGGTGTTCTAGATCTTCAATTTTTATACGTCAACAGAGAGTGCTCATCACGCTGAACAACTCTTGCTAAGACGTCATTCCTGTATATGTTATAGTGTAGCTGGGCTCTTGGAGTTCCACATCAGGTGTTTCCAAATCTTCAAACTAATTCTCTCAGCAGAAAATGCTCATCACGTGGAACAATTTTTGCTATCGCACCATTTTTGTATCTCTTATAGTTTATCTGGTCTGTTGCGGTTCTGCGCCAGTTCTTCAAGATTTCAAAATAATTATAGCCTATGTTTTGACCAGACTTAATACCTATACAACAAAAAAAGAATCATTCAAATCCGTCCAGTACTTTTTGAGTTTATCCCGGACATACATACAGACAAACAGATAAACAGACAAACAGACAAAAAATACTAAAAACTATATTTTTGGCTTCGGTATCGATTGTAGATCACACCCCAAGTATTCTTTAAAAAAATATTCAATGTACAGTTTTGACTTTCCTACTATTTTATTATATGTATAGATATAGATAGATGTTTATCAGATGTTGTGACAGGAAGACGTTACCTGCCCATTTGGGGGCAGCCTGGCAATCGATCGAAGGACTGCAACGCTCAAGAAGTCCGCACCAAAGAAAGAAACTCTTACCTTTAGCCACGAACGTCTTGTCCATTCTCATTCTTCCGTCTTGTTCATTCGATCTTTATGGCTAGAGATTTGAATGAAAATGGAATACGATGTTTTTTTCTGAACTTTAATACAAATTCGAATTTATGATTACGAAACAGATGTCTAGTAACCCATAACACAAGCTCTGCTTAGCTTGGGACTAGATGGCGTTCTGTGATAGTTGTGGAATATTATTATTATTATTTTTATAATACTTGAGACTGATTAAATCTACGAGTATCTTACAAAAAGATAAACGATCGAGCCATTCAAATTAATCGAAAAACACCAATTTCCAATTCAGATGGAACGCGACAGTATCTGCGAGTTGTGGTGCTATCTTAAATCCGAGCTCGTTACGAATTGAATCGAGATTTCCAGTCACGTTTGTAATGTCATGTCATGTACTAAATTGGGTATAACAGCTATTGGCTGAGACTTATTTATTGATATTAAACTTTATGTAAAGGATTTGAGCGTACTTTTTTGCAATATGGATACTAGCTGTTGCAGAGAGCAGTGGTGGCCCAGTGGTATCGGTCCCGACTTGCGAGCTGTAGGTCGTGGGTTCGAACCCGCCAGGCGCATTACTTCGTGTAATTTATTTCATCACCACTGCTCTCAAAACGGTAAAGGAAACATCGTGAGGGAAACCGACATGTCCTACAACCAACATTCGAAGATATGTGACATCTACCAACTGCTCTGGGCCCACGTGGTGGATTATGGCCCACTCCCTCTTTCAGAGAGGTCTGTGTCCCAGCAGCGGGAATATTATAGGCTGATGATGATAGCTGTTGCCAGCGGCTTCACCCGCTACAACTCAAAAATTATCCCACGGGAACATAAAATCGGTATAAAAACTATCCTATGTGCTAATCCAGGTTATAAACTATCTGTGTACCAGATTTCAGCCAAATCTGTTCAGTGGTTTTTGCGTGAAAGAGTAACAAACAATCCATCCACACATACAAACTTTCACGTTAGTAGGATACTGTGAACTTGTGAGACAACCACGGGCTATAAACAAGCTTGTACCCCTTTTTTGTTGTGATAAAATCAATCAATGAGTCCGTTCTAAAGAAAAGCATCTACCCATGACTGGTCGGGGAGGGACTTTCAAGACTTGTACTTTGAATGCCCTTTGCTTGTGATGGAATAAGTCCCGCGACAATGAATTCCACAACAATCACCAACGCCGTCTAGTCCCAAGTAAGTAAGAGCTGTGTTATGGGGACGAGACAACTGATAACAGACTTATATAGTTCGAAATACATGCATATTAGAGATAAATTCACCCGGACACAGAACAATGATCTGCTCAGCACACAAACATTGTCGCTGGGTGGGAATGCGAACCCACGGCCTATCCGCATAGCAGCTTCAGGGTCCCTAAAACCACTGACCAACAAGGCATGTCATGGCATGAAAAAAGGTACAATATTTGCTTTGGCTGAATATATTCGCCGTGCCCTCAATTAAGAAAAAAATTGAAATATTTCGCGAGCAGACAATTGGGTCCGAACATGTAAATCAAATTGAAACTTATAAAGAATATGCATGAAGAAAAATATTGAAGAAACAATTATGGCTTTGGCTTTGCGTTATTTGAATAAATTTTGTTTATGTTTGGGTGTTTATTAAATTAGATACTAAACAAAATTGTGTTGTATCCGAGAATATTAGATATTTTGAGACCAAATTGCAGTAAACAATAAGGAGCAAAAGTTTTTATAAGCATAATCAGCTTATATTGACTCCTTGAGGTCTGATATCGAGCATAACGATCGACCGACAAATGCTTCTTAGCACTGACTGAACAGGTTCCAGCTCAAATCTTGTGGTTCTTTCCTTTCTTCAAAAGACCGTCTCAGACACCTGCAATGGTCCTCGTATGACCTGAACAATGGCTGACTGTAAAAAGAGCTGTGACGCCTCATGAGTTTTTTTTTTCGGACTGTTTTTCTTCGCAAGTATTCAGGTACGAAACAACGGCGCATGTCTAGAAGCTTTAGCGAAATATTGATGATGACGTGTAAAAGTGTTGTTTTATAACCAACTTACAAATAAATATCATTTATCATGTTGCACTGCCTGACACATTTCTCTTTTTCTATGATAGGGAGTGGGCATGAAAAAAGTAGAGTGTCACATGTCTTTTCTTTCGAAATGTTTGGTCTAGGACATAGCCGTTTCCTCGCGAATGTTTCCTTCACCGTTTGAGAGCAGTGGTGATGAAAAAAGTACCAAAGTAATGCGCCTTGCGGGGTTCGAACCCACGATTGTCAGCTCGGAAGTCGGAGTGATAACCATAGGCTTGAATTGTAACTATTGAAAATAGACGTACACACGTCTTATAATATAGTTTTGACCATTTTTCAGATCGCCCATGGGCCTTAGTCCAAACAGCTACGACAGTAAACGACAATCGTTATCGGTCATCAGTCAACCAATACATTTTTCAACTTTATACCCGAGCGCCTTAAAGTTGAAATGCCTATTAAAACGGCGTCGATAACGAACGAAACCAAACGAAAACGAGCTGTGAAATTCAATAGATTTGCAATTTGATTTAACGCGCTGGGTATAAAGTTGAAAATGTATTGTGACTGATGAACGATAACGATTGTAGTCTGCTATCGTACTGTTTGACTAAATGCCCCTAGTCCTTTCATAACAGTCACGCTAAGATTAATCAACGACGCGAACATAATTCTAAAGTAATTTCCTCCTTAAAACAACTGTTTTAAAGTTTCAGTTTCAAAAGTACTGCTTAAAGTATCAAGGGAAGTTCAAATAACATTGGTTTTGACTGTGTGTTGGACTGGAATCCAGTAATAAAAACTGTTTTTTTTCGTTTAATAAATATCAAAATTATTAGTGGATTTTCGACTATACATATTTGTTTGACATCCTTATCTTGACAACTACGGTATCCCTTTGATGCGATTTTCGAAAGGGTGCTCTTATTAATGTAATTTCATCCATATTTTATGCATTTTAGATTGGTCATGAACCAAACAACCAATTAGAATTAGTTTTTCATAAGCCATACTCTGAAAGCGGTTGGAAAGCTAGGCATTGCACCTTTGAAAAGAACCTTCCAAATTGAAAAAAAAATATGTCTATTTTAATTCATAAAACCTTAGTCTAACTCAGCGTTTCCAACCTTTTCAAGGCCACGGGACCCCCCGAGGAAATCAAGCACGTTTGTTTTCACGGACCCCCCTTAGTAAATAAACACAAAAAAAACGCACGGAGGTCTGTCTTTCGTCCTTCCCCGTTTAAAGTGGTACTTGTAAACCAAAAGCCAAGATTCGTCGCAAAAATGACGACGTTAAACCATACATATACGTCGGGCGGACCCCGGGTCCGCTGACCCAAGTTTGGGAACACTGGTCTAACTTATTAAATGCAGCCAAAAAAAAATAAACAGGAATGCGACAATCCCATAAAAACATTATTTTTCTCTAATAATATGGAAACTTATGTTCTTATTTTATTTCCTCGTATTCGTAATGAAAAGCATGTTGCCTCCGTAAAAGACTTTTTTATTCCCTCGACCGCTAATGTTATTAGCGCCTCTCACTACGTGACGGGTGAGCCAAACCCGTCTCGTTA